>JAFCMP010000017.1:0-502086 GCA_017506865.1 Tribonema minus | reverse complement strand
GTGTTGGTGCGCACCTGCCGCATTGGCGCTGCCACCGCCATTGCCGCTGTCGCAGCCGGCACGGTTGCGGCGCCGCCTGCCGACGCTGCTCCTGTTGCAGGTGCTGCAGCAGCCCTTAGGCTAGTAGGGCCTGTAGCAGCTGTGTTGCCTATGCCCGCAGCCGCTGCTGTTGATGCTGCAGTTAGTGATGCCGCCGAGGCCACTTGAGGTGCAACATGTGCTGCCGCTGCTGCAGCAGCCTCTGATGCTGGAGCAGCTGCTGCTGCCGCCGCTGCTGCTGCCGCCGGAGTAGTTGCGCCGTGCGCCGCCGCTGCTGCTGCTGCCGCTGGTGCCGCCTGTGCTGCCGCCGCGGCCCCTGATCCAGCGGCAGCTGCGTCGTGTGTTGCCGGAATGGCTGCGCCATAAGCGCGGCCAGCCGCTGATGCAGTTGCCGCTGCCGGAGCGGTCGCGCCTCCACTGGCAACCGCCGCTGCCGCTGTAACAGTTGCCGCTGCTGATGCTGCTGGTGCTGGTGCTGCTGCCGCTGCTGCCGGTGCCGCTTGTGTTGCCGCATCCTCAGCAGCGTTGTCTGCAGCCGCTTGAGGAGCCGCCTGCTGCAGCACCCCCGCCCATCCAGAGAGTGCTGGTTGCAGCGCTTGCAACGTGCCCGCCACATACGCAGCATCAGCGATGTCGCAGGCGCTGGTAATGCCAAGGCCGCCATGCCGTGTTGGGAGTCGCGCTTGCTGTAAGGCTGGGCCGTGCGCTGCCAGATGGAAGTGGGCCCCACTTTGCTCAAACTGGCGCCAGGTCTGGCCTGGTGGCTGCAGGCCCATTGAGTGCTCAAGCACCCACTGCGTGACCCGATCCCACTCCTTGGCGGCTGGCGCTGTCTGCGTAGTGGGAATGGTGCGCAGGCAGTACGTCATGCGAGGCACCACGCAGTAGCGCAGTAACCTGAACATAGCCCTCGGAGATGTCAGGCGCGCGCATCGCTCTGCAAATCGAGCCCCTGCCCCGCCTGCACCCGCTTCCCTGCGCAGCCATGCGTCCACAAAGCTGCTGTGGCCCACCGGCACCCCCAGCAACACAGCTCCACGGTTCTGATTTTCATCCGTATCCCCCACTAGCTGAACGCCCAGCTGCTGCAGCAGTTGCCGCTCGTGGTCTGTCACCACATGCCCCCTGCCAGGCAGCGCGCGTGACTTGGTGAGGTTTAGCTCCAGCCCCACCTCCGCAAAGTGTTGTTTGAGCTGCGCCACCGCCTGTATGTCATCCTGAGTCAGCGTGCAAGCGCCTGTTCGGACGTTGGCATCGTCCATGTAGGCGCCCATCCGCCTCCGCGCGCGCTGCGCGGCCGCCGCCTCATTGAACCGTTTCAAGCACTGAGCAATGGCGCCGCAGAAGAGCATCGGTGCCGCGGGGTCCCCCTGCTTAAACCCGCGCTGAGACATGATGATGCGCGTGGAGCCGTCGACGTGCTGGAACAGCAGGCGTGGCCGAGTGCGAACGTATGTGCCGATGAAGTAGTCGAGGAAGTCCGGCAGCTGTGCTGTAGTACCCATTCCGCTGCCGCCAGGACGAACACCATGTTGAAGGCATTCTTGAGGTCCAGCATGAACTGCCAGTGACCGAGCTCATATGCGAGTTTGCCGGCCATGGCCGCTTTCTCCGCTCCTGCTGAGACGGCTACCCCATACTGCCCGTCTGGCTCAAGGAGCTCCGCCAGGAAGTCTTTGCGGTCTGCCACGTACACCGAAGTGCATAGTCGCTGCAGCACCTCGCCGCAAACGATGGGCCGCTGCTTAGCTGTACCATCTTCCTGTTGTTCTGCAAGTGGCGTCAGGCGCCCCGCGCCATGCAACTGCCAGAAGGCATCCGGCAGCCGCGCAGCCTCCCGCATAACGGTCTGAAGCCACCGTGTGAGGACAGCAGCAAACTCATGCCGTCCCCAGCTTGTGCGTAGCGCATCCTGCAGGTGGCTGTAGCGCAGCCCCGATGGGCCTGCTCCACTGTAAGGGCTTGCTCGCTGGATGAGCTTGGCAACCGTCTCTGGCTCAATTCCCTCCCCCTGTAACAGGCTGAGTTCTGCTGGCATGTCGGCTGCTTTCGCCACAAGCTGATCAACCATGCCGGATAGCTCATGGAGTTGTTCCCCTGGCGCAGCGGGGGGGTGTTTGGACTGCATGGCGGCAAAGCAGTCATCATCAGGTATCGCCACCGTTTTGGGCTGAAGGAAACGCGCTGCCTGCTGTAGCCCCCCCCGTGTGCCCATGCACTGTAGGACGTAGGCGTTGATCGCTGCCTCCGTTTGCTGGCGCGCGCGCCAGCGCCGGTGCGCACGCGCGTGTGCGAGGAGCGCTGGCACCAACCGGTCAAGCTCACCGCGTGCCAACATTCTGATTCTGTCGGAGCGAGTGATGCCAGGTGCGCCATCGGTGGAGGTGATGAGTGATGGCATGAGGTGGTGTAGAATCGTGGATCTTTGCAGTCGCTGCACCCGCCCTGCGGAATCTGGCTCCAGCGCCGCATTGACGAACATCGTCATTGTGTGTGCCAACAGATGTGTTGCTGCGTTCTCCAGTGCAGCTCCCACATAGCGACGATTGCGTGGTCTAGCAAGGCTTCTAGTTGTCGCGAACTGCAGCTTGCACAGCTCATCGACTCGGAGGCTGATGCTGTCAAGCACTGCTGCGACTGCGGGGGTTGAGATGGTCCACGTGAAAAGCCCACCTGCCCCACCTGCTGCGCCTGCAGGGCCTGGCGCTGCCGCTGCTGTCGCCGCACCTGCCGCTCTGGGGCCCCCTCCGCCGCCGCCGCGGTCGCCACGACCACAGCCTCGTCCGCCGCTGTCGCTGCTGCGACCGCTGCCACGGCCACCGCGGCCGTTTTGAGTTCGCGCGCCACTGCCGCTGTTGCTAGCACCGCCGCTGCGGCTGCTGGCATCACTGCTGCGGCCGTTGCCAGCGCCGCTGTCCTTAGTACCGGCTGCACTGCCGCCGCCGGCACCGCTGCTGCTGCCGCCTCCGGTTCTGCTGCCGCTAGTCGCTCTGCTACTGCTGATGTCTGCATCATTGCTGCCGCTGCGAACGCGTCCTCCATTGCCACGTCCGCGCCCTCCACTGCGACCCCGACCCCCTCGTGTAGCACTGCTGCCCCCGCGTTCCGGCCTCTTTGAGCTGCCGGAGGAGCTGCTGCCACCAGCCTGAGCAGCAGGTGCCTGCTGCGCGTGCGCTGGTCCCTTTGCGTAGGGGTTGCCGATGGGTGTGCACGCCGGTTGCTGCTGTGGCAGCGACGTGGTAGCTGTTGCCGTCGATGCATCAGGTGCTAGCGGTGCTGCTGATGCTGTTGTTGACAATGTTGCCGCCACTGCAGCGGGTGAAGTGATAGGCCTGCAGTTGCGGCAGTGCTTGCCCGCGCTGGCATCGCTGCTGTCCACTCTGAATGTCTTGTTGGCATGAAACAGGTTTTTGCACAAGGCACACTCGGTGTAGATGGTTTGCAAGTGCGAGGTGCTGAGGTCGGAGCGCTCCAGGAACGTTGTTGCTGTCTCACTGTGGTGTTTGCGCTGGTGCTTCGCCGCGATGTGGGCGTTTAACCTCTGCTGTAACGAGAGCAGCGACATGCCCTTCTTCACCACGAGGCCGCATAAGTTGCACTTGTACTCCGGGTCCGCACTGCCTCCACCTCCAGCTTCGTCGTCTAGCATCAGACGTTGCTGTTCCAGACTGTTATGACCTGTTCTAGAGCGCTTGACTGCACTTTGCCCGCCCGTGTGCTCCCCTTCGCCTGTTTGATCGGAAATTGACCAACCGTCATTCTGTACCCTCTTGCGTTTGTGCGCTGCGCGTCCGTCTCCAGTTGCTCTGCTGCTGCCACTCGTGCCATCGTCCTGTTGACAAGCGCCATTGCCATCTGCAGCACTGGTGCTAATATCCTGCGCTTGTGCGCACGCTAGATCGGATTCCTTGCATTTCTGCGCTGATTCAGAGTTGGCAATACGGGCCTCCCGCCGCCGCCATGATATTCTTTTCATGATCTCTGCTACGCCATGGTGCTACATGCTACAGCAACATATCCATCCGCATCTCGTGCAGGCTGTACTTGTACTTTTATTATATTCCACTTGTGGCTGTGTACTTTTTATTAATTCTCGCTCAGGGCGCGAAAAAGCCCAGATGATTGGCATCTAGCTGTAAGGAATCTACATGTCGTATGACAGTCTGAAAGTGTCGCAACGACAACCACTCAAACGCCGCCGCCGCCAAATGGCATCTCGGGGTCCTCCCCTACGTCCTCCTCCATGTGCCCCCCCCCCCTGGATTCTGCCATGTGTGTCATGACACGGCCAGAGTACGCCATGTGGAGCGCTGCCGACAGTGCCGAGCGTAAGCGCGCCAGGGCGATGCCCTTGAGAGCTTTAGGGCGCGCTCCTCCGGGCACTGACATCCTGCTGGCATACTCCGTCGCCACAGCCTCCAGCAGCTTCCGCCCCTGCTCCCCGATGCTGCCAAATGACCCTATTGCCAAAGTGGCAAGTTTGTAGCAATTCTGATCATAATGACCAGAATAGTGGGTAGTCTTGGCGGCCTCTTGGTCGCGGCAGCATCGCTCGGGGTCTGCTGCAGTCTTCGCCGCCCGCGACGCCACCTGTGCCTCGAAGCAGGTAACGTCCACCATGAGCGGTAGGTGGCGTGTCGGGTCGTCGTAGCCGGTCACCGGGAAGGCGTCGGCAGGCAGCACGATGTCCATCCTGCGACTCCCCCGGGCCGGCGGCCCGGCGGACCCCAGAAACGGCGTGTAGTCCTCGTCCACCAGTCCCGTTTTGAGGTATTGCCGCAGGAGGCGCTGCGTGGCCCTCTTGACGCTATTGTGGACAATGGTGTCGTGCGCCTTGACGCGTGGCGCTTGACACAGCCGTGCATGCAGGGTGCCGCCCGGCGACTTCCCGCACAGCTTGCAGCCTGCCGTCTGCTCCTCTACTCCGATGGCGCGTTTGACGGCCAGCTGCCAGGATAGGCCATCGAACGAAGCCGTTGTGGAGTACATGGGCTCGTTGAGGAATGCCATGCCGATCGAGTGCATGTGGCGCTGCGACCGGAATCGAGCAAGTGCTTGCGTGCGTTGCGTGCCCTGTGGCAGCTGTTGCAGGTCCGCCTCCGCCTTATCTGCAAGCTCGGTAGCGACGGCATCTGCAAGCGCACTCTGATTGGGGCGCTTCAGGCTACACTGCAACTGCAGAGCACTGGCGTCAAGTACGCAAGCAGCATCCGCACCAGTGCCACCACCTGCTGTCGGCCGCAGCAGCGGCTGCTGCGTAGGTGGCTGTGTACTTGTACTTTTTATTATATTCCACTTGTGGCTGTGGAAATACGTGTACCAATTGTTGTGAGTTGTCTTTCTACAAGACTTTCTCAATGCATATGGATCGACGCTATGATATGTGGGGAACCAAGATGTGTGTGCGTGACCATTGCGTGCCTTCTAGTATGTGGTTTTGAGAGTCCTCACACGTCCGAACAGAACCAGCCCGTTTCTTAGTGCGCATTACAGTATCTCTGTTCAAAATCAGTAAGCTTTCAAGATTATTTCACCAAGACAATTGAGCGGTATCTGCAAGGCCATCGTGCTGAGTGTCCGCTCTAAGCCATGTTTTCTGTTCCTGAATATCCAAAAATCTCATATGCCCTCATGCTACAAGTGGTGAGATTCAGACAGAATTCACTTGCTTGAGTTCCGCTGCTCAATGCTTGCTTTGTAGACAGTTGAACTCATACGTACATGTAGCGCCTCCGTCAACTACACGGCGGCGGCTCATTACAGAATGTCTGCACACACAATGGGGCGTGGCCAGTGGTACCTTTGCATAGGCATGAAACATTACTGCAACATTCCTACTCTATCACTGTAGCAAGACCATTCAGTGTTTCAAAGTGCACTGTGCGTCCCATACTCTTTCAGCACGTATGGACTTGTATTTATCTTTCAGCACCACTCAAGTTCAGTGTCACAACGAGCACTTTTGAAAGAACTATTTCTACAATTGATTCTCACAGCCCAGCGCTTGGCACACCTTGTGTCCGTGCTTGCGAGCACGTACTTTCGGAAGTACCTGCAGCTGTGCGCAGCTGCTGCAGACTACGCCTGCTCGGCCGTCGCCAGGGCTCGTGCCTTTTCCGCCATGTGCCGACCAACCTGCGCTTGAAGTTCGCCACCAAGGACACTATCCCGGGGCTTCACGGCGCCCTGGATTGTTGACCCTACTCCTATGGAGTGTTGTTCGTGTGGCGGCAAACCGCAGCTTCTGCTGGCGCCTCCGGCCCCGACTGCTGCATCGGCGACTGTGGACATCGGACCTGCGCTGCCTCCACCAGCACTTGCCGCCGTACACCGCATTTGCTGCCCCAGCACCTCACATCTGGACACTATCTTGGGACCTAGCGGTACCCTTGATTGTTGTTACACACACTCTTTCAGAGTCTTGTCCGTGGGGAGGGTCAGCGATGCGGCGACGGCGCAGGCAGGTGGCGGCTTCGCCTGCTTGGTGGCCTACGCCGACGCAGCGACCGAGTGTCAAGCCTGCTGCCTGCTGCGGCAAGATCATCAACGCGAACACCAACACCTGCAACCACACCGTCGAAGACCGGAGCCTATCCGCCGCCGTCCCTGCCGCCGGCGATGGCGCACGCCATCAACCCATAACCGACACAAGGACACTATCTTGGGGCCTCGCGGCACCCTTGATTGTTAGTCATACAACTCTGCGGAGTGTTGTCCAAGGCATGTGGTTAGAGAGCGGCGCCTGTGCGCGGCGACGGGGCAGGCGGCGGCAGCTGCTTGGCGGGAGCGGCGCGGAGGAGCAGGAGCAGGAGCAGCAGGAGGAAGGAGTTCGCAGCAGGGGTTCCAGTGTGCGGCCGGGGACACCGGGGGGGGTAACACTAGCAAATAGAAGGGCGGGTTTTAGTAGATATGCTTGCTGGAGTGACAGCATCAGCCTTTGCAGCACCAGTGCCTGGCACTTAGTGATCCATGACCATTGTCCTCAGTTCTGAGCGCTGCTACCAGTAGCCCAGGCCTGCACAAAGCTGTTCACGGTTAGGACCATTTGGGCAGAGACACGGGAGGCCTCAAAGTGGGTCTGGTCGTGTAGAGGCAGTAGCTTAGGCACTTTGGTGCAGCATGATAGTGGGGACCGATCGGGGTTTGGGTGGGGTTTGTTGGGGTTGGGTTGGACTCTTCGTAGCAACAGCATTGATACCCTTAGCACCAGTGCCTGGTGCCCAGTGATCATTTTGCCTAGAGGCGTGATTCAGACGTGTCAGCATGGTCCTCAGTTCTGGGCGCTGTCAGAGGCGACCCAGGCCTGCATAAATCTTTTTCAAGACGGGACAAGTGTGCCTCACGGCTGGGCAACCCTAAGTAGGGTTTGGTTGTGGGGTGTTGGTGGTAGTGTGAAGAGGGGGAAGCCTGTTTGCGGTTGAGTCTCTCTTCGGAGAAGGAATGTTGCATTGAGTGCACATCCAAAGAGAGGGCTTTTCGCGCCCCTTGCGAAGCGAAATTAATAAAAGTACCTAGAATTGCACTGAAAAGCGTCATCCATACTTGAGTAGCAGTAGCACATGGAGTACACCAACCCGCGGCAGTGTTGGTGGCAGTAGCAGACTCCATCAGCACGTGAAACACAAACATAGAGTCAGAGTCGCTGCCAATCTCATACTCCACATTCACGCATACAGGACAGCTCTCGAGTATCCGAAAGCAGCGCTGGATAACATATACACGTACAAACAGGTCGTCGTGCAGTGGTGTTGCATCAGCGGTTCGTCCGCCACTATGGTCATGTATGCGTTACTCGCACCGTGACATGCAGCGCGTTTGATGCAGACTGTAACTGTGCCAATGCCGTCATCACGTTAGCGCAGACATGCATGTATGTGTGTATGTATGTGAAACGGACAATGCATACTGCAACAGCTACAAGAAATGTATTCCTTGCCTTCACTGGCCATGACAATCCCATTACTGTAGGTGAAAGTTGTTCCCAGTGAGTGGCATGCAAACTACACATCACAGACCACAACGCTGGCGGATGCCAACTCTGCGTTGAGGCCTGACATGACACAAAAGTCAGATATGCATGCATGGGTAAGGAGCACAATCCAGTCCTGACAACAGTGCTTTGATCTTTCCATCCTGCCATACAAATCGCATGTGGTGAGCGTGCGCATAGGTGCAGTCTGGCACCACCGCAAATCGAGCGACACGAACTACTGACCATGCCACATAAGAAAACGCTGGCGATACATTGCTGAACACGCAACATGAAAACGCTGACAATGTCAAGACGACACGCAGTCACAAAATGGTCACAAGTGTACCAACGCATGGTATGCTGCGCACGCATGGATGTCCGCAGCAGGCAGCGAGCATCGCACGACGCACTACCACACGGCAGCTGGCGTACGTAATGAATGTATTATCGATGGCATCGTCTGGGCGTACCTCACAGCGGCAGAGGGCGTTGCCCCCCTGGGGGCGATCCCCTTTACCCCCACCCCGCCCCCTAGCACCGCCTCTTGTGCCATCGCTCACCACGCCAGAGTATGGGGGGAGGGGAGGGGGGACAATAATAGCCCGTGTCCCCGGCCTTCCCGCCCCCCCCCCCCCCCCCGCCGCATGCGCACCAACCCGCCCGCCGTATGCACAGGTTCCGGTCGGCAACAGCAGAGTGGAATAAGCAGCCGGGCGTTAATACTCGCAGCGAAGAGCAGTGCGTGGTGCCTGGGGTGTGCGCGCCGCAATTTCATGCACGCGCACAGCAGCAAGAGCGCTCCGGCCGGACACAGCAGGCGCACAGCGATCAGCGCACGCACAGCAGCAGCGGCGGCGGCGGCAACAGCTACAGCAGCCAAGCGGGCGGTCCGGCAACGCGCAGAGAGTGGGGTGTGGTAATGGACCTTGGCATATGTGGCACCGCCGCCGTCCCCGTGCCCGTCACAGCGCTCAGCTCGGCCACTGGGCCAGCCGGACGGGGGGTACTGGACACAGGCACGCGCCCTGCCACCATCAAAAGCACGCTGCCGCCGCCGCCGCTCCATAGACTCCAGTCGCATTCGCCCTCATACCTGCGCGCAAAGAAACAGAGAGCAGCAAGGACAGAACCGCGTGCCCCCCCCCCCCCCCCCGCCTCCTCCTCCTGCCCTGGCGCTGCGCCCCCCCGCAGCACTGCTCAGCGCCCCTTGATGAAGGGGTGCTCGAAAGCGTCGGCGACAGTGAGGCGGCGCTTCGGGTCTAGTGCGAGGCACTTCTCGAGGAAGTCTGCGAGGTGCAGCACGGTCTCCCTGTCCTCGCCGCTGCTGTGCGGGCCGCCGAGCAGGAGCTGGCGCATGGTCTTGGTGGGCGCCGTGGGCGTGGTCATGCGCACCTTGGCCTTGCCTGTACACAAGAGAAAAGGGGGGTAGCAAGAAAGGGGGAGGGGGGGGGGGGGGTTAAGTGAGCGTAAGCAGGATCTAGGGCATGTTTGGAACTGATGCAGCCACATTCGACAGTGCAACGAGGCTGTTTGGGCACAAACCGAGCTTGCAACTGCAAGCGAGTTGCTGCATCGCGCGGCATGGCGCCAACTCTGCTGAGCACTGACTCAACATTGACCTGATACAAAACAGCATGAGGCGCCTGCGTTGTCTACGTTGTACAGATGCAATTGTTAAAGTCTGAACCTTCAACACTGCCACTGACAAGGACACTATTACGTTGCTTCCAAACAAAACGACGACAATGCGATTGCACGCACCGGCAGTGCAATGTGGTTCTGACTTGGTGTAATATGCTGTGTGCAGCGACCCCTTGCCGCACTGCACACCTGCATGAGTGCCTACACACTGCTAAGGTCCATACTACATCTGTCAAAGACGAAGGAATGCACCACAAGCGCGATGTACATTCAATCACTAAAGCTCCATCCGACGCAATAGCGTCACAGCTTCAACACCACAACTTCAATCTCACAACTTCAACATCACGACTTCAACGTGGCGCAACTGATGGGGTCCGGCTCCTGCAGCATGAACTGCAGGTCCTCCGCAAAGTGCGGCCGCAGCCCCGCAACCTTGTCGAACATGTGCTACAGCATGATAACTTCAACACCACAACTTCAACATAAAACTTCAACATGACGTACCTGTGATGGGGTCCGGCTCCTGCAGCATGAACTGCAGGTCCTCCGCAAAGTGCGGCCGCAGCCCCGCGACCTTGTCGAACTGCCGCAGGTGCTGCTTGACCATGCGTGGCGGGAACGCGCCCTTGAGCTCCATCATCTTGGCGAGCATGTCGTTGTTGTCGCGCCCGGGGAACAGGCTCGCGCCCATGTACAGCTCGTACAGCGTCGCGGCGACGCTCCACGTGTCGATCGCGCGGTCGTACTCCAGCCCGAGGATGATCTCGGGCGCGCGGTACCAGCGGCTCACAAGGTACGGCGTCGGGTCCAAGTCGGAGTCCGTCTCGTGGAACGCCGAGCCGAAGTCGGCGAGCTTGAGGCAGCCAAAGCCCTGCGAGACGAGGATGTTGTCGGGCTTGATGTCGGCGTGGATGACGCGGCGCGCGGCGAGGTGGCGCAGCGCGACGAAGAGCTGGTGCGCGTACGTGCGCACGGCGCGCACGTTGATGCCGACGCGGCGCCCGAACTTCTTGAGCGTCTCGCGCAGGTTCATCTGCATCGACTCAAAGACCATGACGACGTGGTTCTTGTGCTCGAGGGACGCGAGCATGAGGATGCAGTGCTTGCGGCACTGCGGGTCGTGCGCGGCGAGCTCGCGGCAGATGGCCACCTCGCGCTGCGCCATCTTGCGCATCTGGTCGTTCGCGCGGATCATCTTCAGCGCGACCTCCCTCCCCCCCGCGCCCGTGTCCAGGCACTTGAGCACCGTGCTGAAGACCCCCTGCCCGATCGTCCCCAGGACCTTGTAGCGCCCCTCTATCATCTCCCCCACGCGCGTGCGATAGTACCCCTCCGTGTCCGTCCAGTTGCTCTGCAGCGTCGGGTCGTCGCCCTCGTCGCCGAGGATCGCCGCGTGCGCCGTGCGCGCGGGCGCCGGCCCCGCCACCACCCCCCTGTTCGCTGCCGCCAGGTGCGACGGGCTCATGCTGAACATGTCAAACGTCGGGCGGTCCTCCTTGCCGGCGACGGCGCGCAGCGCGGTCGAGTTGACAGTTTCGGTCTCGCCGCCGCCGCCGCCGCCGCCGTCGCCGCCGCCGCCCGCATCCGCATCCGTCGCGCCGCTCGTGCCCTCCTTGGCGATGTCGATGGGGCCCTCCGTGCTGTCGCTGTCGGCGTCGGCATCGGCGGCGGCGTGCGCGGCGGCGCCGCCCTCCGCCGCAGCAGCGGCAGCCTCGGCGGCAGCGGCGGCGGCGGCGGCCTCCTTCTCCGCGGCCAGCGCCGCCAGCCGCTCGCGCCGCTCCTGGCGCTCCTGCTCCAGCCGCCGCTCCTCCTCCTCGGGGTCCTCCACGCCGAACGAGAACTCGTCCAATTCGCCGTCCTCATTGTCCGACGCGTCGTCGCCGTCGTGCTTGGCGCGCTTCGACGAGCGCTCGCGGTGCTTGCCGTGCGCGTCACCGTTGGCGGCGCGGCCGCCGTCGCTGGCGTCCCGCCCCCGCCTGTCCCGTCTGTCGTCGGGCTTGCGATCCCTGCGATCCCGGTCTCGGGATCGGGACCGCGAGCGCTTGCGGTGGTCGCGGTCGCGAGGTCTGTCGCCGCCGGCGTGCCTGTCCCTGTCCCGCCTGTCGTCACCGCCACGCCTGCTGTCGCCACTGGCTCTCCTGCCGACAGCACCGTTTGTGTCAACAGGGGCGCGGCCCGTTGCTCCAACTGCCAAAGACCCATGTCCTGTGCCTCTGCTGCCGGCGGCATCGCGATGCCGGCTGCTGCCGACTTCGCGGTGCCTGCCGCTCTCGGACTCGCGATGCTTGCTGCTGGCAGCATCGCGGGCTCTGCTATTGGCGCCCTCACGATGCCTGCTACCCTCCCCTCCGCGATCTTTGAGGTCCGTGTCCGTCGGTTTTTGGCGGTCTCGGCTCCGGTCCCGCTTGCCATCCTGCCTGCTGCTCCCCTCCTTCTCTATTCCCCTGGAGAGGTCTGCGCCCACAGCTTCCAGGCCCTGCCTTCGGTCCTTATCGCGCCTCTGCTCCGTATCTCGGCTGCTAGCTAGCTCCTTCTCCTTGTCCCGGCCTCCCTTCCCTGCAGCTCCCTCTGCGTCCCTGCTGCGAGGCTGCTTGTGGCGCCTGTCGTCCACGCTCCGTGACCGTTTGCGGTCGGAGCGATGGGAGGTCGCCATTCCCAGCACTACTGAGCCCACAGCCACGGTTGCAGTCTCTGGCCTGCCTTGTTAGCTCAGCCTTCCTGTCTCTGTGATGCTGTGAATAACGCTGGGGTAACTGCTGAATGGTGGGCGGGCGATTTCAGTGTGCGCAGCTGATTCGCCGCTTGCAGGCTGGAAGGACGAATGCCTCAGGCGTCGCCCCAGCCTAACTCTCCTCCTAGCGCGCTCTAGTGCCTCACTACTACGTGTCAGCGAGTCCCTAACCCTAGACCTAGTTGCTCGCCAGCATGGTGCATACGGTGGCCGAAACTCGATCATCAACATATTGCAGAAGTCAGCATTTCTCCAAAGCCACAACCAGTGTTCAATTGGAGAGGCAAGCTAGCAGCAATTTTTATTTTCGGATTCGCAGATTACCTCTGTGATGACGGATCTATGCAGCTCAATGCATTTTCATGTTGCACATGTCATCGGCGAAAGCAGCGTGCGATGCTTGCATTCACCAGACTGCTCACAAACACAAGTACACTTGCAAGAAGGGGTCGACCTGTACATTAATAGGTGTCATGACGACGCCTGCCGCTTCTTGCTGAGGTTTGAAGTCTCCCGCTTCAGCACGTGCAGCAGCGTCTGCGATGACTCCAGTATCTTCATGTACGCCGACTCCGTCTCCTGGATCGTGTGGTCATACTCGTTGCGCGCCGTCACTTTGCGCGCCAACGACTCGTTCACGCGCCCGAGTCGTTCCGTGAGTATGCTGAGATCTCGCTGGATCTTGGCCTTCTCCTCCTCCTCTTTGAGTATTTGGCGGTTAACCTCCTCCCGTTTTTCCCGCAGCTCCTCTATGCACCGCACTAGCTCGTTGTTGTAGTTCTGCAGGGTGGCGCCCTGCTGCGCCATGGCGCCCGCCTATCCTGCCTTGCAGGCTGCCTGTTGTTGAAGTCAGGCCAGCCCTCACAGTGTCAACGATGTCGTTCCTCCTGCAGCAGCATCAAGGGCATAACACTTGTCAGTCCGCTGCATTCTTGTCAGCGTGCAGTGTGATGCTCGCTGTGTGAGTCATGAGGCAAACGACATTGGCACGCTATCATGCGGCCAACTACATGCAGTGATATAGAAGTATTGATGACAATGATGTACTACCCGCAGTGTGCGTTGCCTACTGAGGCCCATAGGTGCTTGTGCACAGCTGGTGCATGTGCATACTCTGCGTGAGTTGTTGACATAAGGCGCCTGCGTGCCAATCTTACTGGGCTTGATGATATATGCAGCAACTCCACACGTGCTAAGGTGCGTGTCAAAATTGACTTGCAAATCATCTGGCGGCGGATGCATGGTGCTCGATGAGCACACTAAGTTTATGGTGACTACAATTGCATACGTGCTCGCAAGCAGCAACCTGCCGCTATCTGCCAACATGGCTGTGAAGGTAGCCGGTGTGTCGAGAGCCCGTCATCAGCATCTGGCAAGCATAATTGGCCAGGCGGTTGATGCAAAGCAAGCATTGCGATTGCGTAACATGGCCATAGTCGACAGCTGCAGCTTAGTAGCACCACAAGTACATAAGCTCAACAGCCTTGCAGATAAGAACCAAAGCTGATCATAGTCATTACACTGCCAGCGGTGGCCGGTGCTAAGAATGGGTGCACTACTTGTGACTGCACTGATTTCGATGACTCGCGGACCGCGAGCTCATGTGCAAGGTGCTGATGCTGCACCTGACCTGTACACTCAGCAATGCAATGTTTCTCGGAAATCATACGCATGTGATAACCCCATATATGCACGTTATATGCACGTTATCCCTCTGATGCCGTGCTGCGACTGACCACGCACGCCAGACACAAAGCAGCCCGACTTGTGATGCATTGGCTATGCCATCACGAACACAGGCAGGCGAGCTGTTTCGCTCTCCACTGATACGCGTGGCAGATGATTTCAAGCACAGGAGCTCATGGTGATCTTACCTCGCACGCCACCTCTGCGCTCTCTCACTCAAAAATGGCAGTTATCGCTGCTCTCCCCTTCCACACACGTCTCCAATGATTTTGCGCCGGCCTCGCGCGCCAGAGTTCCACGCCTCTCTAGGGACAGGTGTAGTCGCTACGTAGTCACCGCTTCCTCAACTGGTCAGCGCTGCAAAGGCTCACACAAAGCTGTGATCACGATCATCAATGATTGATCGGTTTCGCCCCTTGATGCCAGCCCCCTTTTCTCAACTGTGAAAAACGGATTTGAGCTTGGACACAGCAGCCAGCTTGGATTGGCAAGGCCCTGCGGAGCTTGGGTAGCTTCCAGCAGTATTGCTGCCTGCTGCAGCTGTTGCAGCTCCAATGGACTGCATATAGCCCAAAATCTAGGCAAGGCATATCTTCAGCAAGCTCAGAGACGATGAAGTTGCAGCTGAAGGTGTGCGCTGCTGTGCACAAGGAGATGGTGACGGCGGTGGCATGGACGCCAGACAATGAGCTTTTTACGGTGTCGGATGACAGGACCGTGCACAGATGGGACATGGCAGGCGAGCCCCTGGGCAAAGTGACGACAACCGAGCCCTATGGCACGTCGATGTCCTGGTTCCCTTCTGTCAGCAAGCAGGTCAGCGATCTGTTCGTGATGGGCTGTAGCGACGGCACCTTCAGGTTCTTCTCCAGAGCGGGCAGGGAGGAGAAAAAGGTGGACGCTCACACGGGTGCAGTGGTGAGGGTGGCGTGGAGCTATGACGGGAGCGCACTGTGCTCGTGCGGGGAGGACGGGGACGTAAAGGTGTGGAGCCGCAGCGGCAACCTGCGCAGCACGCTGATGCAGAATGGCACCCCCGTGTACGCAATCGCGTGGAGTCCAGATAATGAGCAGGTGAGGCTAGTGGTGTTTGATGGAACTGCCGCTCATTCCCATTGTGCAGAGCACTCGAAGGCACTGCGCCTCGTCTTTACCCTTGTCGAAAGTGATGTCACGCAGGGACAGCGCACACTGTACATGCAATAACGATCAGTCACCAATGAGCCTCTGCTGGTGCACAGCAGTCAACTCATGTGTCATGATGCTGCTGGAAGGCTGAGCACTGTTCCCTTGCAGCAGCGCTCCACCAACAGGACCCCCCTTGTCAACCCCCCTGATGGCGCTGTTTGACTCTAAGCCAATTGCCGCAGCAGCGGCGACCACGGTTATTGGTGGAAGGCATTCAATTTGACGGCCAACCACACCTTGCCACCTAGAGCGCTGCGATCTCTTGACTCGTTGCCATTCCATCAATCTCCCGCCGCCTGCCGCCGCGCGCGCGCACTTACGCAGATCGCCGCCGGCGCGGGGCGCGACATCGTCGCCAAGGGCGTGCAGGCGGGGCGCCGCCAGACGCGCTGGGCCGCGCACGACGGCGCTGTGACAGCGCTCGACTGGTGCGTCGCGCACGACCTCCTCGTGAGCGGCGGCGAGGACCGCACGTACCGCGTGTGGGACGCGTTCGGGCGCGCGCTCTTCGCGAGCGCGCCGCTGGGGCACGTCGTGACGGCGGTCGCGTGGGCGCCGGGGGGCGAGGCGTTCGCCGTGGGCGCGTTCAACGCGCTGCGCGTGTGCGACAGGACGGGGTGGACGCGCGCGCGCGAGCGGCCGCAGTGCGGCAGCGTCATGGCGATCGCGTGGGCCGCGGACGGCACGCAGGTGGGGGTTGTTTTTTAAAGGGGGGGGGGGGGGGGGGGGGAAGGGGATAAGGTATGCTGTGGCCAAGCGCTTTTGCGACCATTGTGCACAGACCGTACATGGCACGAGCGTGTGAGTGTGTGTGGAGATATGCCCGGTGTGAAGAAGCGCTGCCGTCGCCGTTGCGTAGGCCGCACATGGCACGCAGGCGGGATGTGGCAGGGAGGTGGGGTGGGGTGGGGGGAATGATGTCTGTCAGTGTGTTGCATGCAGTCTAGTGTGCTGCAGATGGTGTCTGTGAGTGTGTTGCCTGCAATGGAAGAGTGCTGCTGGCATCTAGTGCTGCCAAGGAGTCAAAGCCGTGCTGCTGGCATCTCTAGTGCTGCCCGGGGGGGGGGGGGGGCGGGGGTAGGTATGCTGTGGCCGAGCACTGTCGTGGCCAATGCGCGCAGACCGCACGCGCGGCGCGCGCGCATGCGAGTGTGTGTGTAGAGAGATGTGCCCGGTGTGACGAAGCGCTGCCGTCGCCGTTGCGTGGGCCGCGGACAGCACGCAGGTGGGGTAGTGGCGTTTTTGTGGGGGGGGGGGGGGGGGGCGGGGGGGGGAGGTATGCGTGCTGTGACTGAGCAGTGCCACGGCCCTTTGGTGGGGCCACGGACAGTTCGCCGGTAGGGGAGTGTAGAAGGGGGCAGGTGCGCTTGGGTAAGCTGAGCATCGCCATGCATGTAACGGCGGGAAGTGTCGCTGATCGTAGGGCGGCGTCACCGCAGAGGAAGATTGTTATTCGTGCGCTCAAGCCGTTTGTGGGTGCAACTGACTGCGCGCAGCGCGTCAGACATACGAGCATTAGGTACTGTTGTGAGGTGCCGAGATGCGTATTCTGCAGCCTGGTGACGCATGGACGTAACTGTGGTAACTGTACTTCTGTTGGCTTAGTAACTGTAATGTCCATCGAAAACCGCTGGTCGTACGCACATGCTGATCAGCTCTGTTCGTTCCGCCCTGATGGAAACTTCTCACAGCACTGACTGTGCTGCCCCGTACGCATGGCCGCTATACTTTGCACCTTGATGTGAACTTGATGACTGATCAACTCTGCCATTCTTGATGTGCGCAGCTTGTTGGCGGAGGTGGCAATGGCAAGCTGGTGGTGGCGCAGGTGGTTGGGCGCTCGCTCCACTGGGACCGCTACGAGGCAGTGCTCGTCGAAAGTCACAAGGTATGTAGGTATCCAAGTGCATACCTGACGTAATGTGTAGCGCGCTGTTGGCGCTTGGTAATTGCACGTCGCCCCTGTCTGCTGGTGATGCCATGTGTACCCCTTGTTGTACCCTTAGGGGTAGGTCGGGGCCCTGACCCTAGCGTCACCACGGCGCTTTCTGGTCAAGCGCCCGAGGTGAAATGCAGTGTGCTGTTCGTGCTTGCTAGATCACTGGCAATGTGCTGCGCAGACGTCTTGACATTGTCTACTCGCACTCGAGGCTTGTATCTTGGGAGTATTGTGCTACTGAAGGGTGCAGGATGAGCAACAATGCATCGGAGTGATGTCTTCTGTTGTCCACGCAACAACGCCTTGTGGCATACACCTTGCTTGCGGCAGGCCGCTGCCATTAGGGTTGACCCTAACCCTACCCCTATGCTGGACCCCCCCTAACCCTGACACTGACCTTGACATCACCGCTTTCTGACATCGCCGATCCACCACAGCATTAGAAGACCCACGTGCGCCTCTGATCCTCAGCCCAACCCCACAAAAGGTGGCTGCCGCCGACATCAGCGGCGAGACGCGCGAGGAGCTTGTGCGTGGACACTTACCCTACTAATAACTAGTACTTACCCTAGCCCCCAAGCTGACCCTGAACCCTGACCCCAATCTCGACCCGGAAATTGACAACAATGACACTGTCAACTTTACCGCAACGCGCAACGCTGCACGCGGGTTTAGGTGGCGATCGCCGACGTCGGCGGCGAGACGCGCGAAGAGCTCAGGTTTACGCGCGACAGGGTCGTGGACATGGCGCTGGACATGAGCTCAAATTTGACTCCAATCCTGACCTTGAAGTCAGACATAACCCACACCGCCAACTAATATGGATCATGGCGCTGCGTGCAAGCGCAGGTGGCAATCGCCGACGTCGGCGGCGAGACGCGCAAGGAGCTCGAATCTGCGCGTGGACTCAACTTAACCCTAGCCCTGACCCTTGCCCCTAACCCTCATGTTGACCCTGAAATCGACAAGAGTTACACTGCAAACTTCACATGGCATACGATGCTGCGCGCGCACGCAGGTGGCGATCGCCGACGTCGGCGGCGAGACGCGCGAGGAGCTCGAGTTTGCGCGCGACAGGGTCGTGGACATGGCACTCGGTCACGGCCACCTCGTGGTCGCCACGGCGTCGCAGTGCTACGTGTACGCCGCGCCCAACTGGAACACGCCGCACATACTGGACATGCGCGCGCCGGCATCGCTCCTCGCGCTCGCCGCCAAGCACTTTCTAACGGTCGACGCGCTCAGCGGCGTGCAGGTGAGCCGTACTTTTAACGGATTTTAACATCACTATACTTTGAGTAGAAGTATCTTTATAATATCATGTTGTACTTCGAAGTATTTATTTACATTTTTACGTTGGGCAGCTGGACATGCGCGCGCCCGCGTCGCTGCTCGCGCTCGCCGCCAAGCACTTCCTCACGGTGGTCGCGCTGAGTGGCGTGCAGGTGAGCCGTAGGTATACCAGTGTGTGTGATTGTATGTAAGCGTCGCTGCTTGCGCTCGCCGCCAAGCACTTTTTGACGGTGGACGCGCTCAGCGGCGTGCAGGTGAGTCGCACCCTTTTGCGAAATTCGTATATAGAAGCATATACTTCAAAACTCGATTGCATTTATTTGCGTGTTTACATTGGGCAGCTAGGTCTTTACAAGCACGTGATGGTATGTATGCGTCGCTGCTTGCGCTCGCCGCCAAGCACTTCCTCATGGTGGACACGCTGAGTGGCGTGCAGGTGAGCCGCGCCGCAGTGTAGGCAGGTAGGTATTCAGGAGTATGGGATGGTATGTATACATTCACTGCTCGCGCTCGCCGCCAAGCACTTTTTTGACAGTGGACACGCTCAGCGACGTGCAGGTGAGCCGAGCCGCACGCAGGCAGCTAGCTAGGTGCATATTAGTTTTGTGGACACGCGCGTGCGTGTGCTTGCTAGTCACTGCATAGCGCGGCGCGATGCGCGCAGCGACGTGCGGGCGAGCCGTGCTGCAGGGGTAGGTGCTGGTCATTAGATGCCGCACTACCGCGACTCATGGTGACTTGTGCTGTCCGCCATCTCTGCACACCCACGCCGATGAACGCTCAAGACACCTTAAATCACGTTCCGTCACCACATGTTGTCTTGACAACTTGAAGCCCTTCCCCCCCCCCCTTCCCCTCCCCCTGCCATTGCGGACCTGGTCTCACGACATCCCATAATAAAAGCTCGCACACAGAAGTCTTTTGACCTGTGGATATGCTGGCACTGTTTGCCTCGTGGCCAATGACTGCAGCAGCGGCGACCACGGTTATTGGTGGAAGGCACTTGCGGCTAACCATCCTTTGTCACCTAGAGCTCTACAATCTTTTGATTCGTTTCCATCAAATGTCACCAATGATAATTGTCTTGACAACTTCAACCCCCCCCCCCCCTTCTCCCCCCCCCCCCGTCCCCCCCCTCGCAGATCTGGTCCTACGACGGGCGCCAGATCAGCGCCCCGAAGCTGCCCAACCTGCGGCCCGAGCTGCTGAGCCGCCGCACCATATCGCTGAGCGCTGACGTGCTGGCAGCGCTCGACAGGACCGACGGCAAGACGGTGCGCCTGTGCGACGCGCTCACCGGGCGCGCGCTGGCGGAGGGCGCCGTCGTGCATGACTGCGAGGTGAGGAGCGTCACTGATGTGGTGTTCAAGTACTTGAAGTATAAGTTGAAGGTGGGCCAATGTGCGCCTGTGCGACGCGCTCACCGGGTGCGCGCTGGCGGAGGGCGCCATCGTGCACGACTGCGAGGTGAGGAGCGTCACCATTTTTAGTACAAGTTGAAGTTGGGGCGACGCACTCATTGGGCGCGTGTTGGCGGAGGGGCGCCGTCGTGCACGACTGCGAGGTGAGGAGCGTCATCGAGATGATTTTTGAAGTTGGAGTTGAAGTTGGTGCGTCTGTGCGACACGCGCTCACCGGGCGCGCGCTGGCGGCAGATGCCGCCGTATGCAAGAAAAAATGCAAGGTGAGAAACGTCACCTATTGAAGTTACATCATGTACGTTGATGTTGGGTCGCGCTGAGGGTTCTTGGGTGCAGTACCTGGAGTATCTGCAGATGTATACATCACGCTTTACGAAACGCGTATACATGTTCATGCTGCATGCTTGGAGTTGGCTCGTGTGTTTTCTTCTGAAGTATGGCAAAAGGAAGCTACCCGGCAGGGCCTCTGAGCAGCAGAGCTCAGCTTCGCAACATTGGCGGAGTGTCACCCTCCAACTTCAATCAGGAGCGTCACTCAGTCATCGCGCTCGGCCCTAACCCTGACACCCCGTGCAAACTCACCCACTCGTGCAAGTGCGCTTCATGTCACTGGTGGTGGGATTGACCCTTGTGCATTGCCCTGTGCTCGTGCATACGGTATGTACCCTGCAATTCCACTGCCTCAGGTGCTTGAAATCGGGCTGAGCCAGTTCGCCCCAGGGCTGTCAGAACGGCGCCTCGCGCTGATTGACAGGAACAGGGACCTCTGGCTGTACGCGCTGGGGGGGGGGCAGGGGGGCGGGGGCTCCAAGGGGCGCAATAAACTGCACACACAGGCGAGTGTAGGGCCTGTGGTTCCGTTGTCGTTGTTGCTGCATGCTCATGAGGGCGCAGAATAATTTAAGAAAAGTGATCAACATACCTACCACTGGAGGGCCGACGATGTCGCGTCACAAAATGACGCAGTATGCAGTGCTCAATTGCGCGTATGCCTGACCTCACCTCGACTCGCTTACGCGCGTCATGTATGCATGTATGCCTGTCTGCTGGTGACCACTGCACCGGTTGCACAGTAGCTAGCCCTAACCTGACCCTAAGGCTTCCTCGATCCATCTCTGTCTTCGCCACAGGTGGACTCTGCGGAATGGAACGACGTGTGCGACTGCCTGGTGGCGCTCGCGGATGGGCGCCTGGTGACTTGGTACCACCCGAGCGCTGCCTACGTCGACAAGGACCTCATGGCGCTGGCGTGCTCCACACGGTGCGCAATTTAATTCATGATGTAGTGGTGACCTCAATTATTCCACCCCTGGCCTTCGTCTTGATCTCAGTTGTTATGATTCTGACCCTATTACCTGATGTCGCTGGCGTGGTGCACTCTACTCGGGCGTGGTGGAAATGATTAACCTTAACCACTCCAGCCCTAGCCCTAAGGCCTCGTGGCGCTGGCGTGCTCCACACGGTGCGCCATAAATCACTTTAAAACCGCGATGGCAGCCACATGACCTCATTATGCTGGCGCGCTGATAAGAGTGCTGCCGTCGTGACCCAGCAACTCGATGCTTATCGCGTAAACACGGTAAATCATGCAAGTAGTTGACTCTATCACTCGTGCACAGTCCGCTGCCGCAGCACCCATCGACTGCTGCCCCCCCCCCCCCCCCCCCCTTCCCCCCCACTACAGTGAGGCCCCCGAATTCGGCAAGTCACCCACCGTGCGTGCATTTCTCAACGGGAGCGTCACCGTGCGCCGCGCCGACGGAGCGCTGCTGACGGCGCGCATTGCACACTATCACTCGCTGACGCAGCACCCATTGTCTGACGCATACCCCCATTTACCCCAACCCTAACTCTTTACAGTGAAGCCCCCGAGTTCGGCAAGTCACCCACGGTGCGCGCATTTCTCAACGGGAGCGTCACCGTGCGGCGCGCCGACGGAGCGCTGCTGACGGCGCGCGTGCCGCCGTACCCGGCGCTGCTGCACGCATGCGCGGCGCGCGGCGCGTGGGGCGAGGCGCTGCGCCTGTGCCGCTTCGTCGCGGATGAGGGGCTGTGGGCGGCGTGCGCGGCCATGGCGCTGCAGGCGCGCAACCTGGGTACGTAGGGGTATGTGGTGTTATAGGGCAGGTAGGTAACGTGGATTGTGTGGGCGGCGTGCGCGGCCATGGCGCTGCAGGCGCGCGACGGGGTAGGTGAGGTATTGTTCCCTATCTACCGTAGACGCGCACATTGGACAGAATCGGGACAATGGCTGGCGCTCAGCCTGGATACGTAGGTATTGTGTGTGTGCCGCGCGCCCGCGCAGAGAATACAGTGTGACAGGACATGGGACACCCTGGCAGCAAGCATATTGTACACAGAAGATGTGGCGAGACGTAAGACTCCCTTGCAACAAGGTTTGTGTTCATCATCTGGGCTCTTTTGTGCCCTGAGCAAGTATCAACCAAGAGTACGTCGTGATGGCAGATCATGCGACCCCCACTGCAGTGCTCATGCGCTGGGGGGCCATGTGGGGCACCCGATGCCGCTAACCCTGACCCTTACCCTACTTGTGCGCAGATGTGGCGGAGGAAGCGCTGGCCGCGATCAAGGCCGTCGACAAGCTGGAGTACATTCTGACCATCAGGTGTGCGCGGTGAACTGTCTCGTGGACTGCTGTGTACCGCTGATGTACTGCATGAGAGCTTAAAGCATACAGAACCGTTCCTGTCATGCACAGCAGAAAGCTGCGCTTTGTGAAAGAAACTCAACTGCGGCATACGTCTTGAATCAGGATGGTGCTCATCATGAAACTTGTTTTGACGTTGGGCAGATTCCTTTTGTCTTCAAAGAATTGGTTGCCAGGGATTTGTTGATTTGCTGCCAGCCATGCCACCCGTACAGCTTCACCTTGACAACTTCACTGCAGCTCCTGTACGCACCGCAGTGGCCACCCTTGCAGCCAGGTGTAAAGCGTCTCCATGCTATACTCAGCCCTTGACCCCAACTACGGCTTGGCTCAACACCCAGCGCGTGCTGATACTGAGCGCTGTTGCACTTTTTCTTTGCTCGCGCAGAGCTGTGCCCAGCGAGGAGGGCCGGAGTGCTGAGCTGGCACTTTGCAGGTATGTATGTATGGCTTGCAACTAGAGCTAGGGTTTGCTTCGACACTTTTTGTTACATCTTGCGGCAGCGCTTTCATCTCGGTCAGAAGGGTTTGCATCGGCGCTTGCACCTAGGGTTTGCGCCCTCACAGGCTAAGTGCATATGGGCGCAGGAACAGCGACATTTAGCATTCCCACGGTACTACCAGTGTCAGTCGTAATCATAATAGCAGAGTTCTCGCCGTCAGGCGGAGGTTCACAGCCTGACGTGGCGAGGCTCAGGCCACTGTTGTAGGTTTAGGATTAGGGTGAGGGCTAGGGTTGCAGCATGCGGACAGCCAGCAGCATTTGCGCTCTGCAGCTTTAATGCATCGGCACCTGCTGACACCTGCAGCAGGTGCGTGGATCACTGGATGAGGGTTTAGCATTAGGTGAGGGTTAGGGTTAGGGTCTCTCGCACCTGGTACATGCTACCGAGAGGCTCTGATAAACACGCCACTGCTGCTCTCGCGTCCCCTGTATGTGACACTTGTATGTGACAGCCCCCCCCCCCCCCTCCCCTCATCTTAACTGTTGTATGTGCCTGCCATTCCTTCTGCTTCTAGTAATGTTATCCTGACAAGAAATCAACTGATGGTGCGCAATGGCACCTACCATACTGTGGGCTATCGCGCGTCACAACAACACACAATCCAGAAAATAAATTGGAATCCCAAACATGCGTGCTGTCCATGCCCTGCAGGCGCTGCCCGGAGGAGGCTGAGAAGATACTATTGCAGGCCACGCCGCCTCTGGTGCACAGAGCCATCAAACTCAATTTGAGGCTCTTCCGCTGGAGCAGGTGAGCATACCTACGTATACCCATGCCATGTACCCATACCCATGCTTAATGTGCTTCGACGAAGTATGCCGCATAAAATACCAGCCGCAGCTGATGCTGACCTTTAAGCCTGCGGTCCAGCACACCAGCATTTTGCTGCACCCGATGTTAGGGTAAGGGTACATGAGGGTTAGGGCCGATGGTTGTCAATGGAAGACACAAGTAATTGAGACATTGCGCGGACTTGGTGAGGGATGTTGTCGTTTATCTTTTCATCATTTTACGTCTTAGGCACAGAAGCCCAGGTGGTTGATGTCAAGCGTGTCACCGCAGCCTGCATGTCAAGCTGGCTACCAGAATCTACATGCATGTTGTGACACCTTCAAGCGTCACGATGAGCACTGACGATCACTTCTAGACGGTTGTGGTTGCACTTGCGTACCAACCAGCATCAGGACTGCAGAGACTGCCTCGGGAAGCCTCAAACCTAACCCTAATGTTAGGGTTACAGTATCTAGCAATGCTGCCTGCCGTGTCGCCCCCAGCTGCAGATGCATACCTTCCGACACCACATGCGATCGGTCGCAGCGCCGCGTGGCTGCTCTGTTTGCTGATCATTGCCCAATTCCAGCTGAAGTAGCATACATGGTGCCACCTGTCATCGACATCCGTGTTTGAAGTTTGGATTAGTTGAACTTCTTGATGGCCCGCAGGGCACTGGAGCTGGCCGTTCAGTACAGGAGCCTTGTCGATACATGGCCCCATATAAGCTGAAGTAGCATATATGGTGCCACCTTCCACCGACATCCATGTCTGAATCAGATTTGCTGGGACTTTTGATATTCCGCAGGGCACTGGAGCTGACTGTTCAATACAGGAGCCACGTCCACACATTGCCCCGTTCAAGTTGAAGTACCACCTTCCATCGCCATCCGTGTTTTAATTTGAATCTGTTGAAACTTCTGAATGACCCGCAGGGCACTGGAGCTAGCCGTTCAGTACAGGAGCCACGTCGATACGGTGTTGGGCTACCGGCAGCGCCACTTGGCGGCCTTTAAGAAGCAGGAAACCGACGCGCGCTTCCTGCAGGTGAGCAGCGCTCAGAGCACGGTGCCGCTACCCCTAGCCCTAGCTGCTGGCGCATTGGCCAGTGCTCAATGAGCAAGTGTTATTGTTATGGGGTGTCGCGTGAATGCCACCCCCCCGCATCTCCTGCAGAACTCACATCAACTTCTCAGGGGGAACAGCACAGTACAGGCTGTATCAATGGCGCCGCTATTTGTTGCCCTTGATGCGGCCAAGCGCTGGTCGGTCGTTAAGGGCATCCTTTCCATGTTAGCCTACCAGCTAGCGCTCTGCTGCAGCTACGTGCCTACACTTGCTGATTGGTACCAGTTGTGCGTGCAGCTTCCACATTTCGTAGCCTGTTCTCCGTATCAATTGCCCGTGGCTGGACAGCCAAGTAGTGTGCAGGCGAATGTGCAACAATGGTCGCTCTGGCCTTCTCCGTTACCACACACGAGTGAGGGCTATATGCGCCTATGCATGTACAACGCCCGCTTTCATTCATGATGCCCGCATGTACCCTTGTGTATGCACCATGCCCACTTTCATTGACATGTGTTCATGTGTGAACGTTTGTACGACGCAGTATGCGGAGCAGGTGACGGTGGACTGGGACGTGATCGCCGCAAAGGAGGAAAAGGAACTCGAGGACGAACGCACCAAAGCGAGAGGGGGGGAGCACAAGTAGCAGGCAACTCGGAGCACTGACTTGAGAGCAACTTGAAGTAATGCCGCTTGTGCACATCATCTTCAAATCTCGGCATCAGACTCGCCGCTGTCATCACCAGGGTGTTGTCAGGGGTCTGTCTGGGCATAGCCGCAGGCACTTGCGCACAGAGGTGGCGCGGCTACGGTTGGCGGGGCGAGCAGTATGCACAGCGCCATGTCGCTGTTGCTGCAGTGGCGCAGCGCCTGTCAGCTGAGCTCGGACAAGTGTGTGTCACCAAGCAGCTACACTGCTGGCATGAATGTCGCCATACTTTCCGGCATGCACGACTTGCTTGCTTGAGTCATAGGGCAGAGCGCTGGTGGTGCTGCGGCAGACGTTGGCATCGTATGGAGCTGTCATGATGCTGTATATACATGCACTGAGTTGCAGCCGGAAGGTCACGAGTGGCAGCTTCTCTTGACTCATGCTGCTGGTGCGATGATTGGTGCCTTGCTTCTGATCATGGAGTCTGTATTCGTATGCAGGGTCTCAACATTTCATTGCAACACATGTGCCTAAACTTGAATTTGGAAGGCGCTGAGCACCCCAAATGCTCTGTGTTGTAGACGAATGCGGCATTTGAGCTGGAGAGAGGCACCAATATGTGTGAGTCATCGTGCTACATATCTGCCCTTTCGACATTTCAGAAATTCCAGTCTGTCAGATCATGTCTTTCCCAACAAACAAGGTTTGCAGTACACAGTTGAAGATCCAGTACATCGAACAGTACAGTACATACCTGCTGATTATGACAGGCAATTTGTCACAAATGGCTTAGCACAAGCAGCCACACATGCAAAACCGAGAGTCGTTGCCTCGCAAGGCAGCACGGCGCACCGATCGATTGCTGTTGCCCCATTGCATGGTTGGCGTGCATCCTCACAGTGCGAACGTGTGGTGTCGTACATGTGGCAAACTGACAAAACATAACGAGCAGAGCTGCAAATAGGTCAGCCAAACGAAAGCGTTGCACATGCTCGACACCGACGCACCCAACACGGCAGCAAAGATAAGCCTCAGAGCTGTGAAAACGTCAAGTCTATGTATATCGCATGCCGCCGCCGCAGCAAGTCGCCATCTGTAATGTGAGTGACACCCGTGGTGTCCCGGCGACTTGACTGAGCATCCGTTTCCCGCGCAAAGGGGGCATACCTGCACTACTGTGTATCACGTAGCTCTCTGCCGTGGGCAGCCAGGTGGTCTGCTGAGAGCACGCGCCGCTGTGCCAGGATCATACGGCTCGCTCTGTACAAAGATGGCAAAATGAAGACAAGGCGCGGTGTTCGCAAAGGCTCCGTCAAGACAACGCTCGCCTTTGACAACCAACAGCCTCTACTGCTGCGGGGACCCTGGCGCCTGCTGCTGCTGCTGCTGCTGCTGCTGCTGTGTGTAGTACTGTGGAGCAATGTGATACTGGTACCCAGGCGGCGCGCCGCTGAAACCGGCCGCCGCCGCTGCCGCCGCCGCATAGTCCCCATACTGCTGATCATGATACTGCTGCGCGGCACTGTAGTACGCCTGCTGCTGCTGCTGCTGCTGCTGCTGCTCATACTTGGCGACCATCTCACCGGAGTTGCGACGCTGCTGCGACGCAGACTCGCACCAGGGCTGCTGCGCGCGATGGTGCTGCTGCTGCTGCTGCTGCGGCTGCAGCTGCTGCAGCGGCGGCGGCAGCTGCAGATCGTCCACAGGGGGCGACAGCGAGCGCTGCTGCTGCGGCGGCGACGGCCGAGCGTAGCCGCCGTGTGCAGCAGCGACAGCGGCAGCAGGGTCGTGGCCTTCATAGTACATGGGCTGGCGGGACAGAGGAACCGCTAAATGCTGCGCGTACGCACCCGGAGCAGCGTGGGGGGGCAGTGTCAGGTGCGGGTACGGTGCGTACGCTGCTGAGCCATGCTGCTGCGGCTGCTGGCGCGGCGAGAACGCCGCCGCTGCAATCTGTTGCTGATGCTGCTGCTGCGCGGGGAGCTGCTGGTGTTGCGCATGCAGGGGCGCATGCTGTTGGTTGTGGTGGTGGTGATGCTGCTGCTGCTGGAGGTGCTGCTGCAGCTCCGCTGGCTGCGGAAGGCGGTGGTGCATCTGCTGCTGCAGCTGCTGCGGCAAGTGCTGCGGGTGCATCTGCAGCTGCGCCGGCTGGTCGTGGTGAAGCGCCAAATGAGGGTGTGAGTGGTGCTGCTGCTGCGGCATGCCCCCTGGCATATGGTGCTGCAGACTGTGCAGCTGTTGGGGCTGCTGCTTGACGGCGGTCGGCGCCTGCGCCGCTGCTGCGGCAGCCACAGCCTGCTGCTGCTGCAGCAACGCCTGCGCTTGCTGGTGCTGCTGCTGCAGCGTCAGCTGCGCCTGCTGGTGCTGCTGCTGCACGTACAGGTGCTCGTGGTGCGCGCTTTCGCTGCTGCCGCTGCGCCGCCGCTCCTGCGCCACCACCTGCCGCTGCTGCTGGTGGTGGTTGTGCAGCAGCAGCTGCTGCTGCTGCTGCGCGTGCTGATGGTTGACATCATACGGCAGTGCCTGCTGGTGCTGCAGGTGGTCATGCTGCGGCACATATGGACCCGTACCCTCCACCTCAGGCCGCTCCCTCTTCACCGTCGCCGCTGCCGGCACCGCCGCCGCAGACACCGGCGCCGCCGCCGTCGCTGCCGCTGCGGGCACCGCCGCATTCGCGCCACCGGCCCGCGGCAGCGGATCCGCAAAGTTGAGCACTGCCTGCTTTCCCCAAAGCGCGCGCGCTGCGTCGTCGTACGCGCGCGCGGCATCCGCGGCGGCTCCGAAGCGCCCGAGTTCGCATGCGCGCGCGTTGGCGAGGACGCGCGCGCAGTACGCGCCTCCGCCGCCGCCGCCGCCGCCGCGCAGCCGCACGACGCCGCGGTAGACCGGCAGCGCGTCGTTGCCGCCGTCGAGCGTGCCCGCGAGCGCGAGGTCCGCCCACAGGCGCCCGCTGCGCTGCGCTGCGTCATCCGCCGCGACCGCCTCCGCGATCGCCGCCGCGATGACGTCGACGTGCGCGGGCGCCGCCGTCGCTGCCGATGGCGCTGCCGCTGCCGCCTTCGGCAGCGGCGCCGCCGGGGACGCTGCGGGGAGCGGCTGCAGTTTGTGCGCGGTCTTTGGCGGCAGCGGCGCCGCTGCCGCTGCGGGGGCCGCTGCTGCAGGGGCCGGTTTAGGCCTGTGCACTGGTTTCTGCGGCGGCGGCGCCGCTGTCGCAGCGGCACGTGGCTGAGGTGGTGCCGCTGCCGCCGCCGCCGCTGCTGGCGCCGGCGCCGGCTGCGGCGCGGGGATCAGGGCGTCGGCGAACACGTGTATGCTCGGCAGCGCGGCGGCGCACCCGAGCGCCGCCTCCTGCTGCGCGACGACGGCTTCGAGCGCGCCGATGTCCGCCGCCAGCAGCGC
Organism: Tribonema minus; assembly: GCA_017506865.1. Lineage (NCBI taxonomy): Eukaryota > Xanthophyceae > Tribonematales > Tribonemataceae > Tribonema > Tribonema minus. The sequence goes on along the minus strand of JAFCMP010000017.1, from coordinate 473,112 downwards.
GAGCTGCCGCCGCAGCGCCGCCTTGCGCTTCTCGCGGCTGCTGCACTCCGTCTCCAGCGCGCTGACATCGCCGTCGTCCTTGTCCGTGGTCTCACCGTCCGAGCACGGCTGCGCGGCCGCGAGCGCCGCCGCCGCCGCGGCGCAGCGCATGAGGTCCTCCTCCCGCAGCGCGCCGCGCCGAGCGCCGCCGGCAGCATCGGCGCCGGCGTGCAGCGTGTCGCGTTGCGCTCCCGCCGCCGCAGGCGCTGCTGCCGCCGCCGCCGCCGCCGCCGCTGCCGCCTCCCCCAGCCCGAACTGCCCCTTGTACTTGGACAGGTACGAGTCGACGGCCACTAGGGCGCGCTGCTTGTAGGTCAGAAGCCCGCGCGCCCCAGCCGCAATCGACGCCGCGCGAGTACCGCCCGTGGGCTTAGGCAGGTGCACCCTGCCCTCGGGCCCCTTCCCGCGCCCCGCGCCGCCCTGCGCCTTCTTCTTACTGCCGCCGCCGCCGCCGCTGCCGCCGCCGCCAGCGCCGCCGCCGCCGCTGCTCGCCGCCAGCAGCTTGCGTCGCTTCGCCTCAAACTCCTCCGCCGTCCAGGGCGCGTGCTGCGGCGGCGCGCGCGGCGTCGACGCCTCCCAGCCCAGCGGCGCATCGCGCGCCGCCGCGCCGCTGATGCTGTCCTCGTCGCTCGACGGCTCCGTATCGGACCCCGCCGCCACAACAGCAGTTTCGCCTTCGCCGCCCGCTTCCGCAAAGAAGCCGGCGTCGAGGCCGATCGCCGCCGCGCCGCCGCCGCCGCCGCCGTACCCGCGCAGCGCCGCCGCGTCGCGCTGCAGCAGCGCCACCGCCTCGCCGAGCGCGGCCTCGTACGCCCTCTTCTTGGGCGCCTTCTGGTGCGGCGCGGCGGCGGCGTCGCTCAGGGGACGTGCGCTTGCGGCGTCGTCGCGCAGCCAGCCAAACTCGTGCGTGCCGAGGAACTCGACGATGACGTGGCTGTCGGCGTGCTGCGCGGACGACGGCGCGCCGCGCGCGGGGCCGCGCTGCTCCAGCATGTTGAAGATGGCCGCGGGCATGCGCGCCGCGTTGATCGGGGTGAGCTGCTCGCCTGCGCGCGCGGCAGCGGTGGCGGCGCGGCGCGGTAAGACCGGGCGTGGGTACACAGAGTGCATAGCTGACCAGAGCTGCTGCTACTGGACAGCGATGTCGCACGTGAAACACTGCCACTATTACTGTCGGGACACAAGCCAAGCAGGCCGCATCAAACGGTGCCATCCAGTATAACGTCGCGGCAAAAACTGCTGGCTGCAGGAGCATTCCTGTGATTGTTCACCGCTCCCTGCTCGCTGAGGAATGCAACGTCAATAAGACAGTCTCCACTGGCAACACACATCACCGGTGCACCTCCAGGCCTACTGACCATGAGCAGCAGTTGACGGACGTTGCATCGATACGACAGAGTGCACCAGAAACCAACCATGCGCCTCCCTACTGACCACCAGCAGCAGCGCTCACTCACCCTGCGCCGCGCGCCCCAGCATCATGGCGGGCCAGAACGTGTTCTTGGCCTGCTTGGCCCACACGAGCGCGCAAGGCCGCGCCCAGATGCTGCTGATCTCGGTGCCGCGCGCCACCGCCTCCGCCAGCTCCGGCGTCAGCTGCGCCAGCGCGTTAACGACGTCCCCCCATGCCTCCCCGTCCCTCGCAACCGACGAGGCGCCAACCGCCCACTCCGCTTCCGCCGCCGCCTGCGCGTGCTGCTGCGGCGGCGGCGGCGGCGGCAGGCCCAGCGCCGCGCGCGCGTGCAACACGGCCGCGCCGACGGTCACGCCGTCCTGCGCCGCGCTCGCCGCAGCAGCAGCAGCAGTGTCAGCGGCGCCGCGGCCGGCGACGGCGGCGGCGATGGCGGCGGCGACGCGCGCCGTGAACGGCGGCAGCAGCGCGGCGTGCCAGACGGCGGCGAAGCGGCGCGCGCGCGAGGCGGTGGCGCGCGCGGCGGTTTCGGCGGCGGTTTCGCCGGAGAGCGCGAGGCCCGTCTCCGCAAAGAGGCCGTCGATGAGCGCCTGGAGGTGGCGCGCCGTGTTGATGTAGAGGCGCGAGTCAACGTTGAACTGCGGCGGCGGCAGCAGCAGCAGCAGCAGCGGCGCGCAGCGGCAGGCGCATGAGTGAGTGTAGCTGCTCAGCGCGACTAGAATGCGCGTCATGATGGAGCGCGCAAATGCATCAGCGGCGCTGCTGCACGCCGTCGGCGGCGGCGGCAGCGGCGCGCAGCACAGAGCAAGCGATAAGGCAAGTGGAGAGCATGCCGAGCAAAAATGGCCAGTGAATCCGCCTTCTGAAGTGCAGCTTACCCGCTCGCAGTTCCTGAAGATGCGGCTGATGTCGCGGTAGACCTTGCCGGCATCGGGGTAGGAGCCGCGGCGCAGGCGGCGCGCCACGGTGCTCAGGTCCATAGGCCGGCGCACAGCGCGCGCATAGGCGATGGCGATTTCCGGGTGCAGCTCCTTAACGGGCCGTAGAAAGTCGCGGGCCAGAGGATTGTCGGCCACGGTGCAGAGCAGCCCAGCCAGCTTGCGGCGACCGTCGAAGGTCAACGGGGGCCCTGGCGCCTTGCTCCGAGGCTCAGTTTGGCGGCGCTGCTGTAAGGGTCGTTGTTGCATCGAGGGTGGAGGTGAACCGAGCAAGGACGGGACTGCGGGTCGCTGCACTGATGGTGGCTGGGGCTTCGATGGGGCACGCTTGCGCTTCGAAGGGGGAGGAGAAAGGTCCTGCTGAGGCGGCGGCAGTGGGCGATGCTGGTGTTCTAAATGACTTTGCGGCGGAGGTAGGGAGCGGTGGGGCTGCTGCTGTGCCATCAGCTGTGAGGAGGAGTGGCTCGGGGGCGGTGGCGGTGGCATGATTGCTGCTGACACTGGGGACTCTAGAGGCTGCCGCAGCTGATGTGCCTGCTGCATTGGTTGCTGTGGATACTGAGGCTGGCGCACGTGCTGGAGGCTTTGCAGACCAAAAGGCTGCAGTTGCAACTGAGTGTCAGGTCCCTGGGGCGACGACGCCAGAAAGCGGGTCGAGTCGCCCTGAGACCAAAGATTTTCCATGCCGTACGCGCCTTGGCTATCCATGGTCATGCGATTGACATGATTCATCGTGATCCAGCTGCTGACTGTGGCAGAGCGAAGTCGACGCGCTTCCTGCAAGCACGGAGTGCAGCGATGGAATCAGAAGGGGGCGCTTCGACGCAGGCCGAGAAGACTTGCCTAAACCTTGCCCGCTCAACACGCCCTTGCCAACTCACCTGCAGCAGCCTGCAGGTGTGTCGCTAGCCTCCGCGCAGCGACGTTCAGCGCCACTACTCTGGGCGTCTCGCGTCGTGGTCGGTTTCCGCTGTCTCCCCTTGAGTGGTTATCTCTGAGGCGCAGCTGAGGCCCTACGCCTTCATGTGGCAGGAGTGACCAGGCTCGGAGTGCGTACGGCAGGAGTGGGGCGTGCAGTGCCGCTGGGCAGAACAGCGGGGGGGCGCGCTGGATTGCCTGTGGCAGCGCCAGCCTGTGCTGTGCTTGTGGGAGGCAATAACCAGGAAGAGAGCCCATTTCATGAAGAATCACACCAAAACCAAACCAGAGGTTTGTGTCGCAGCGTCAGAGGGCGCTGCTCTCAGCCAGAGTTTGAGCTCAGCTACCGAAAAGGTCCTTGTGTCGGCACTGCAGCGTGCTGCTGCACGCCATCGTCATGCTGCACACCATCTATCGTCATGATGTTGCAAGAAAGCACGCCACATGCTCTGCGTACTTCGCAAATTCGCCGCCGCAAAGTCTCCCTGACAAATCTCCGATGAAGGTATGTCGGCTCTATGTGCCCTGCAGCATGATATGTTCACAAGCATTATATCAGGAAGAAGAAGACGCAGGCAAGCATACGGCCAACACCCTCCTGCGCTTCGCTTCGTGCTTTCAAGCCGGCACAAGCCGGCACAAGCTCACGCCACTGTTGGACCCCAAAACCGGTCCAAGTGATGTTTCATAAAATGGAAAATCCGATTGTCATGCACCCCCATGATCAGACTGACATCATGCTGCAGCCTGTATTTGCGGATAACATCGATGTTGGGAACGATGCCCACATGATATGCCCACATGAATCGCGTGCTTTACACCAATGGTACATGGCAAAACTGACATGTTTGAGATGATTTTTCAAGCTCTTGCTGACAATGACTTCTGATAAGAGTGGTGGCGCAGTCTGCAAGTCATCTCCGGTCACACGTGCTGCAGAGCACGACCTTCGCATACTGGTTGTCAACTCAAAGCAACAGCAAGTGCGATCAACCAGCCATCAGCAGCCATCAGCAGCGTCAGCGCTCACACAGCCGCCAAAGGTCCCGGCAGCATTACGTCGCGTGAACGACGCTGCAACGCGCAGCAGTGGTTGTCTCAAATGTCAAGGAAGAATGCAGCGCTGCGCAAGAAATGCCAGAAGGCTCTACCTACCTATGTGTACCTCTATGATCTCATTGGGTGAGCACTGCTGACCATGTGCCATTATGCCTGCACACAAAAAGCGGAGCGGCCATATACTAGGAAGCGCCGCGACAGGAGCAGAGATGTAATGCGCAGCATGGCACATATTTGGCGTCTTATAAATATATACAGTCGATGAGTCTTAGAAGCTAGGTTTTTGCGCATATACGCTGCCTTCCGACTGCATTCACAACAGGCCGCAGCTGTTCTTCATTGGTCACAACGGTCCCGACCAATTGCGCGCCTGGCCATATCGCACTCGCTAATTACATGCGTCGCGTCGCCGCTCGGCAACGCTTCACGGCTGCTGCAGCGCTACCTCCGGGTTGTCCTGCTTCGCGGCGAACGCGTTGAAGATGGACTCGAGCGTCTGCTGGCCGATGCTGTACTCTGCTATCCCAACGGAAGCCTTGGCTCCCTCCAGCGCTCTGCAGGGACGTCAAAATGCAAATCCGGCTCGCGTGAATACAACGTCAAGTAGCATTTCTTGAGGGCATTGCCCTGGCGCGCTTACGCTCGGCATTGTCAGCAGCGCCACATGGCATACTCTGGCCGTGTCATGACACACATGGCAGATTCCACAGGGGGGGGCACATGGAGGAGGACGTAGGGGGGGATCTCGAGATGCCATTTGGCGGCGGCGTCGTTTGAGTGACGCACAACGATAAAACCTAGTCGCTTGCATGTGGTCATGCTTCACAGCGCCGTAAATGCATCAATGCACCATGCACGGGTGTATGCAGGTATACATGGAACCTGCACCTGCGAGCGAGACTCTCAAGTCGCGGTTGTACGAGTCTTTGTCATTCTGACAATGCTGGTAGAAGCACAATCACCGTGTTTGTAAACCATCAATTGCGGGCGCGTCAAGTCACAGTTTGCAATGCAAGAATGAAACTCATTCGACTGACCTGAACATGTTGGACAGGCGTTGGCCATCAAAAATGGGGACTTTGTAACGCGCGCTGCGCAGCGACCGTCGCTCCACGAGTTCCGCGCCTGGACAGTCATAATGACACAACCGGCATGGAAGACCTTCAGCAGTGGCGTACAGAAAATGGAGAAAACATAACTGAACAGAAGCACCCATGGGTGCAGCTGTACCCCTAATTGCAAGCAGTGATTGTGATTTGCCACCTGCCTGTGTCAACGCTGCGCGTAACGCGCATGCAAAATTTGCGCATACGTACACGCCCCTTGCCTGACTGCGTTGCAGAACATGGTGCAGCGAGTGGGCAACCATGCCCACTTAGCCAGCAGCAACCGCTATCAGTAGATCAGTGCACACACATTCGCGCACGCATGTCGCCACATCTGACCCTGAACCTCACCCTGCCCATGCACAATATACTGCTCACGATCAAAAGATGCGACATGGGCTTGTCATCCGCTGCTGGACGAGCACGCTGCCATGTGTAATCAAGACAAAAAAACGGAAAAAAAAATAGACAGTGGCTCTGCCTGTGCAACTGTGCAACCGGTGCAGCGTGACGTTGTAGCTCACTTGTTGTGTGGCAAGATGCAACCTTGAACTGATTTGAGACTTCAAATTTCTGCTCAGCAGCTCTGAACTGCAAAGCGCGGGCGCACCACATCATTTGCTCATCGCACACAACTGCCGCACACACACCGACGCAAAAATCAGCCGAGCTTTCACCTTGCAGCGCGGATGCCATGAACGCGTTCAGGCGCTGAAAGTTGTTCTCCGAGGCCCACCAGTCGCAGAACAGTTGTAGTGGCATGTCACCTCCCTCCGCAGCCGCAACTTCAAAAAGGTGGTGGCCACTGCCACCAGGGGCCAAGGCAGCGGTGAAAGCCGCGTTCGTCTGGTCCTGTGCTCCAGAGCCTGCCATGCCGGCCTGTGCGAAGCAGGTCGAGCAGCAGCAACGTAAGTTGAAGTGGTGACATGCCGCTGTGATGTTAGTGATGTGTGGTCTTGTTGCACAATGAAACGACCCGCCGAGGGATGGCCATGGCATGTGCGCCGCCGACCCGCCTCAGGACCAAAGCATGTGCAAACAAACATTGTGTTACGCTAATCGAGCGTCTGTAAATCAAACCGTCAAACTGCAGCCGTACTGCTCTCACAGGTAACAGTGGTTGCCAGACAGCACACCGATAAAGTCTTCACGCACAGCCGTGACTCAACACTTGCACAGCAACTCGTGATGGTCGCCCTGGCAGATTTGATTCAACGGTCCAAGCATCTCTTGAAGTTGTCATCTATGGTGCTAAGCCGTGATGGCCGGTGCTCAAGAAGTTCGAGCCTTGCGTTAGCGGACGAAAACACGGGAAAGTCGAGTCTGCACAGCCGGACACAGGCAATACACCGCCACCAGGGGCGAAAACTGGCGCATGTGCGCGCAACAGCACTCGCAACCATGCCGCAGGCTTCTCAATATGACCCAAGTTACACTCAAACAGAGACGCATCAGCAAACACGCACGCAACGCCAAGGCCGCCGGACCTGTACCAAGGCGTCGCAGCAGCGCTCAAGGGGGGGGCTCAAGCGTGTCGCGTCGTTGATGACAGCGCTCGCCACGCAGCCGGCGCGGTGGAGCGCTGACGCAATGGTCTGCAGCTCCTCTTCGTTGGGCAGCGCCGTCTTGACGTCCACTTCGTAGCCCCTGCCGAACCGGTCCTGCGGACGTGACAGCGACAAGAGTAGGTAAATGCAAGTGGGTATACAGCTACCACAGAGCGAGCACTGCAACCGCATGACAATGACAACGCAATCGTGACTGTTGCAACGTAGAGAGCTGCTGCTCACTAGCCTGCTGCTCCGCACCGCCTGCTGCTCCGCACCGCCAGAGTTAGACACCAAGGTGACCAATACAGAAACCGATGCCAGTCGCGTGCTGCTGGAAGTGAATGTATTGTGGTCTATGTACCAGCAGGTGTAGCTGCCGTAGTCATCCAGAGTGCTAACGGCAATGAGCATGTAAGCGCCATCTGCTCCAACAATGAAGTATGCAGACGTGTCCCAGAGCAAGCACTGCCACTGCATAGCTCAAAGACACAGCTAGACGCCCTTCAACGCGGTAGCTCAGAACTGCTGCGGCGCGCCTCGTGCGGACAATGTTAGCAAGGTCAGCGCGGCCGCTGATGCAGCTGTGCATCACTGGGGTACAGCTTTTCCGGCGGCTGCTGTGCCCCGTACCGCAGCATACTCACAGCGCAGCCACCATCCACCTCTGGGCCAGGCATGCGTGCGATGCGGGGGCGCCGGCATTGGCCTCCGAGCCGCACATTCCGCCGACATGCTCGCACGCGTATTGCCCGAGCCCTAGCCCTAAGCCTGACCTTAACCACAAGGTACTAAGGGCCACGATCGCGATGGAGGACGCGTGCTCGCAACACCACAAGCTCGTTCTCTGACCCTTACTCTACATCTACCCAAACTCAGCCCTAACCCCAGACCTAACATTAGCCCTAACCCTAGCGCTGACCTTGAGCCGCTGCGCGGTGCCCAGGCAGCGCAGGCGCGCGTTGACCATGATGCCCATCCGCTGGCACAGCGCTTCCGCCTCCTCCATCGAATGTGTTGTAAGAATGCACGCGCGCTGCTTGCCGGCGTAACCGCCGTAACCGCCGGTGCCGCTCACCTCCTCGCTGATGACCTTCCACATGCGCCGCTTGGCGAGCGGGTCCATGCCGGTCTGAGAATTAGGGTTAGGAATGCGTTAGACTTAGGGTTAGCGCACTTAGGGTAGGGGTTAGGGTTCAGGGTTAGGGCCATCAGCGCTCAGAAGGTTGGTGCAAGTATCGGCGGCGATGCGGCGCACCCTATTTCTAGGCGACCGCACGTGACAAAAGACATTGGCTTGAACTGGCGGGCTAGCAGCTCAGTGGGCGGCTCTCCGCTGCGCACTTGCACTGAAGTTCACAAATGCACTGCATTTAAAGTTCACAACAACAGCGGACTGGACTGTACATGCCCAGCGTGACTACATGAGGGGATGGTTGTTTGGCTGAAGTGTGTGTGGGGGGGGGGGGGTTGGAGAGGGTAAGGTTAGGGTTAGGGTCAGGGTAAGTGGTGAGTTTGGGGGTATAATCACAGCCAGCAACTATACTGCTTGTATGGCCTCTCGCCGCCCTTCATGATATTGCCATGGCAAGTCAGCAGAAGTGCGTGGAACGCTGCTGGCAGTGTTGTTATTTTTCACACAATCTTGTGCAAGCCATGTTCGTGGTCACCACACTACGCACGCAAATCTGCGTGGACCATGCACTCGACGCGGCAATTAAAGCAAGCACATGCACAACAAACCAGAGCACAACCAGCTGCTGGCGTTTCACTGCAAGAATCATTTTTTGCAGGAGCAGACCACAGTTGTGCGCAGCAGCACAATCGGAATCTCGTGAGAGAAAGCAACTGCCATTGCACCGCACAATCAACCATCCAATGCAACGCAAATCGTTCAAAGCAACTCGAAGCTATCACTTTCATCGCACAATAATAACCATTCAATGCAACTTGAAGTTTGCAAAATCAGCTTAAAGTTCGCACCGAGGGCTCGTCCAGGAAGCACACGTCGGGGTCCCCCAGCGTGGCCACAGCAACGCTCAGCTTGCGCTTGTTGCCGCCACTCAATTGCCCCGCGAGGGTCGTCTCAAACGCCGTCAGGCCCAGCTGCCTGAGCTTGGCCTGGACCGCGCCCTCGAGCTCGTCCTCCGGCACGCCCTTGATCCTGCAGCAGCGCTCAACAAATGAGATGAGATGGAAAATGTGATGTCAGCGGCGGTCCGTGTTGGCCCTTTGCTGTGCGCGATGGTGTGTTTTGGCAGGCTACTGAGCACTGTTTTCATCCTGCATCCTGCGCAGCAGCGCTCAACGGGCGAGAAGAGATGGCAAAGCTGTCGTCAGCGGCATTTTGCTGTGCGTAGGCCAATGATCGCGCGCCACGGCGGCGCGACGTTTTGCGCTGCCAGCAGGCGGGCGCCTGGCGCTTGATCCTGTGCAGCAAGCGGTGCTCAGTGCTAAGGAGTAATGGAAGAGGTGTCGTCAGCGGCGGTGCGTTTGATGCTTTGCTGTGCGTGATGACATTTTCTTGCAGGCTACTGAGCACTGTTTTCGTGCTGCGTAGCGGCGAATCGACAGGCGAGGCGAGATGGAAATGTGTCGTCAGCGGCGATCTGTGGTGACCCTTTGCTGCGCGTAGGACAGTAATTGCGCATCGCAGCGGCGTGCGCGCGCTTGACGCTTGATTCTGTGCCAGCAGGCAGGCGCCCAGCGCGTCGACAATGGGTATGTAAAAGCGAAGTAGGTGTACCACATACCCTTGACCTCAAATCAACACTGCGAGGCGCGTGCTGACTTGTAATGCCACCTGCGTGTCACCGACACGTAGGGACAGGTTTAGGGTTAGGTTTGCCGTGACCCTAGCCCTGACCCTGTATTCGAGGTCTGGAGCAGAGGCCAAGGTCAGGGCTTTGATCACCCGCCATGTGTGCACATCAATTAGTGATGCGCGTTCGGGCTGCTTGGGGTTAGTTTTGGGGTTAAAAGTAGGATCAGGATTAGGGTTAGGGGCAGGTCACAAGGGCTGCTGCCGCAAGCGCGTCAGGCGACGCTCTCGTCATCTGCAGCCCCGCCTCACCCAAACGCCGAGCGCGGCGCCGCTGCCGAACTCCATGGCACGCGTGCGTACGCACGAGCTCCAACGGCACTCGACGTGCACTGCCAGGGCAGCGTTCATGAGTGTCAGCAGGCCGAAGCGCTTGCCTCAAAATCAACAATAATTGCGTCCTGAAGGCTCCCTTGCCGACACAGTGAAAAAGTCAAATGAGCGCCAGGCACGATGCAGCGACCTCTGTGCACTGATCATTATGTTCTAGTTGCTTCTCTGCGAGCTGGCAGTGGCGGTGGGCAACATGCGTCCTGTACACCCGGTGCCGCGAGCGGCCCGGTTCACACCTGTCTCACCCGCTCCCGAGGCGGAGCGCCGCTGCTAAAATCCGCAGCAACCGCGCTCCTCATTTCGTGTACCCGCAGACGGCTCCCATGCGCACGCACTTGACGCAGCGGAGCGTCCCCCCCCCCCCCAGTCAGGGTTCTGATCACCCGCCATGTGTGCACATCAATTAGTGATGCGCGTCCGGGCAGCTTGGGGTTAGGGTTAGGGTCAGGACCAGCATTAGGGTTAGGGTGAGGGTCAGTTCAAGAGGGCTTCCGCAAGCACGTCAGGCGACGCTCTCGTCATCTGGTGCAGCCCCGCCTCACCCAAACGCCGAGCGCGGCGCTGCTGCCGACCTCCCCCCCCGTCTTACCTGGCGTACAGCTGCGAGTGCTCGCGCGCGGTGAGCAGCTCCAGCAGCGCGTCGAACTGTATGGAGCAGAGGCCACGATCAGTGTACTGATGAAGCACCGTGTGCATCTGGGGTTAGGTTCAGGGCCAGGTTCGAGATCGACGCTGCGGAGAGCGCCCCCCACCCCCCCCCCCCCCCCCCGCCCGTTTGTCTCACCTGGCGTACAGCTGCAGGTGCTCGCGCGCGGTGAGCAGCTCGAGCAAAGCGTCGAACTGCGGGCAGTAGCCGAGCGCGCGCCGCACGCGCCCCTGCTGCGTGGCGACGTCGGCGCCGCAGACGAACGCCGCGCCCGCGGACGGCGCCACCTCGCCGCTGAGCATTGCCAGCGCGGTCGTCTTGCCTGCACGCGCGCGCGGAGCGGAGCATGCGAGGGTTGAGTCTCCAACAGTACTGTCGACTTCAGGGTAGGCAAAGTAGTGGAGCCGAGATCAGTGTGCTGCGCCACGGGGCGAGTACGACGGTGCGCTGGCGTCCGGTGCATCACGCTCTCTCGCAACTGAGCGTCGCCAGCGCGGTCGTCTTGCCTGCGCGCGCGTGGCACACAGGAGGGAGCGTATGGGGGGTGACTCTCCGCTGGTGATCGCGCCCGCGCCACGAGCGTGTGTATCACAGTGTATGCATGCACGGCATTGCAGGACAGGTGTTGGCACGCCAAGCAGGACACACGTCTCCACTGTCGGCTAGTGCGTCACGCATGCTCAGTGCTGAGCATCGCCAGCGCGGTTGTCGTGCCAGCGCGCGCGCAGAGTAGAGCGTACGGGGGGGGGGGGGGGGGGGGGGGGGGGACTCTGCAACAGTGTCGACCTCAGGGTTGAGGATTAGGGTTTGCGCGCCGTGAGTGAGTGCCTGCATTTGTTGCACCGCAGGGCAAGCGTTCAATCACGAAGGGCTGCGACGGTCCATCACGCCCTCGGTGCGTGTTTACTGCGGTGCAGCGCGAGCGCTGTTTCTGTAGATAGTGACGCTCCGCAGGTGGCCGGCGCGTGTGGCGCCTTGCAGCTGTTCTCCAGCGGGGGGATCTGGGGGGTGCGGCAGCCCCCCCCCCACAGGTTCTCTTTTGTGGTACATGATTCTGTGCAAGTCTTTCTGTCTCGTGTGCGTGGTGGTATGCTGGCTTGGCGTCAAAGTTCTGACACAGTCACCCGCACGCGCTTCCCGCAGAGACGCGCGCATGTTGGTTGCTGGGGCACCTGGGCAGTTTTGTGTCACATATCTTGTGTCGCAGCAGCCTTTTCAGCCCGCAACTAATGAGATGACAACACGACACACAGTTACAGGGGAGGTTCTGGAGTACCTGTGTGTACAGGGGAGGTTCTGGAGTACAATTGATTTTGGGAGCCGAGAGCAAGCGCGTGCTGTTTTGCACTTTTTAAGATGAGCAACATGCAAAATGTCCAGGTAACCTCAATCCTGTACTCAACGCAACACTACCCCTAGCACTGCACTTACCTGCGCCATTGATGCCCAGAAGACCAAAGCACTCCCCCCTGCCACAAGCACAAGATGCAAGGCAGCGCTCACATGAGGTCTGATACGGCGAGTACTCAGAAATATCTCGAAGTACGGTACCGCCCATATATACAGTACAGTTGAAGTATCGCTCGCATGCCAACCCTTTGCAGGGGAGCGGAGGGCGATGCCATTGCATGAAGCAATCACATACTTCTACTTCGAAGTACATTCTGGCATAAATATATACATACACACTAACATGGGTGCGCATAGTGAGCAGCCCCCTATGCCAGCGCAAACCAGATTCTGCTGTGGTCAAACGTGCAAGGCTGCAGCACTTGGTAGACGATCAAGACAGAGCTGGCGGCACTGGGGCGTAGGGGGGCGGCTTGATGACTCTCCCACTCTCGAAGTAAGTGTGCAAGCACTCTTCGAAGTTCTCGGCAGTATACAGCTGGAGTGAATACCCAATGCGCCCAGAACATTCAAGATACAAATGCAAGCCCCCTGGAGGACAGTCTCATACTACTTCAAGGCGCTGAAAAACATCAAACCGCACCTTCGCACACCAAGGCTCAGCTCACGCACGGCCTGCTTGCCGCGCGCCCCGCCCCCCCCGCACGCCGTCGGCACCCCCACCCCCTGCAAGTACACCTTTCTCAGACCCACAATGCGCACTACGTCTTCGTCCTTGCCACCGCCGTCGTCGTCATTGTCATTGTCATAGGGGGGGAGGTGCAGCACGCGCTGGGCCTCGGCGGCCACGTCGGGGTCATCGGGCTCGTCGGTAGGGGAGGGGGGGGGGGCGCGTCGCTGCAGGAGGGGAGGGTGGGGGGGTATGTTGACTCAGGCTTCAGCAGGTGTGTGCATATGGGTTGTATCGGACAGGTCTCTCTGGAAGGATTGCACTATGGCGTGCGCTGAGAGCAAGACTGTGGGATGACAAGCGCACGCGGATTCCTAGTTGCAAGATGGCCAGTTGGAGTTGCCATGGGCATGATCCCTCGCCTTAGGGGTAAGGGGAAGGTTATGCTTATGTTACAGACGAGCGGTGGAAGCGCTTCGCACGCGTTCAACTGAACAAGTACGTTCGTAGTTCAAGCAGTACTTGTACTTGAACTATGAGATTCAGGACTTGCAGACTCGCAACAGGCGCCGCCCTCGGGCGCACTCTCGCAGCGCAATTTCGGCCTTGTCCAGAGAGACCTGTTGTCACTCATACGACATGTCGCACTCGAAGCGCAACACCGCTGGTGCGGTGAACTACACTGGAAGTGTAGATGCTTGTAGTTGTGAGGGCCGTGGCACGGTACGCTCACGTATGAGCATGTTAAAGAAAACATGTGTTTGGCTGACTGTGAGCTGTGGACACGCAATACACCGTACGCAAAACAAACATACCTGCAGCTACCAAGCTAGGTGCCGGTACGAGAGCACAGCCTCGATGGCTAACCCTAACCCTAATCCTAACCCTTGTGCCCTGACCCTTACCCCTACCCTACAGCGCGATGGCATGCAGCCACAAGGCCAGCTGCGGGTAGGTTAGACAGCGCGGCCTCAATCGCCAGCTGACCCTGACCCTAACCCTAACCCTACAGTGAGATAGCTTTGCGTACATATAATTTCAAATGCTTATAAACACATACGTACCTGTAACCACGAGGCCAGCCGCGGGTAGGACAGTGCAGCCTCGATAGCCAGTGTGATGGCAAAGTACACCACACACTCCGCGGCCAGGAACGCAATGTCTGCGCCAGCTACGTCTGGAGCAAAGGGGCCCTGAGTCTCCAGACTGAAGCCGGTGTCGGGATCCAACTGTCAGGAGCGTGGAGATTCGTTGAATGAGTTCATTGCATACTTCGAAATACATGGTATTCATTGATCATGAATGACTCATTCAGATGGCGTGAGAATGCAATGTTTGCGCCGGTGACATGGTGGGTAGAATGGTCTCCGCGTTCAGGGATTGAAGCCAGTGTCGGGACCCCGCTGGCAGGACGTTCAGACACGTTTGTCGTCGATCACATATTGGTAAAATGGTTTCAGAGCGCGTGGGAGGGGCAGCGGCGGGTGGGGGGGGAAGGGGGGGGAGGGGGGCACGGCGAAGGGCGCTGCGGTGTCACAAGCTGAGACATGCAGCAGCGACAGACATGCATACGTGCATGCACGGCACAGAGTGCATCAAGCGGCAGCGGGCGGCACGGATCGTGCACAGATGGCCAGCAGCGGAGCACTGTATACCTGGCTGACATGAAAATCTGCTGTGCCGTTGAGCAGCTGACCCGCTGGTGCGCTCCATGGCATCGCTCGTCACACTGGACGGCTTCATGCATGCTCGCCTTCTGCAAGACATCGACATGGTGGTTATCGCAGGAGCACTGGAGCATATGGACTTTGCCAGCGCTGAAGGTGCGACTTGTGCTTATGATCAGGTGGCAGGCGAGAAGGAATTTGGTTGGAAATTTCCATGGAAGGCTTATCGAAAGGAGCTTGAAAGGAGCCTGCTGAAAGTAGCCTTCTATGGCAGTTCCCAACCAAATTCTTTCTCGCCTGCCACCTGACATGAGCACAAGTCGAACTACCTTCAACGCTGGCAACGCCCATACGCTTTCAGTGCTCCTGCAAAACCTTCATGACGATGTCTTGCAGTAGGCGAGCAGGCATGAAGCCGTCCAGTGCGACGAGCGATGCCACGGAGCGCACCAGCGCGTCAGCTACTCAACGGCACACAGCAGATTCATGTCAGCCAGGTATACAGAGCTCCGCTGCGAGTTTGCTGCGCAAGACAGCGATAAACATGTATGACGGCGCGTGTAGCGGCTGTGTCAGATGCTTCTCACTTCGAGTGTGCCGTAGTGTAGTGGCAGGTTGAGCAGCCATGCCACCCCCTATCCTGTATGTACTTTAGTAATGCTACCCCTGGTCAGCAAATTGCAGCACTATACCCGTGCAAGTGAGTCTTGACTCCGAGTCGCAATCTCAACTTCAAACCCTTACCTTGGGGCATGTGTGTCCGTCAGTGCACAGCACCAATTGGGCGAGCCCGTCGCCGAGGCAGAACCCTGGAAAGAGCCTGCAGGTATGAGGTTGCAGGGGGGGGGGGGGGGGGGTGTTGAGCACAGGGTGTCAAACATCGTTATGATCGCTGCCTAATGCCATTGCTGTCGGAACTTCATCATGCCACTCTCCAGCCGATCGCCGTCAGAGCTTTGCTTGTCATGCACCATGCGCGCATGTGTTGAGTGCTCTGATGGCAACAGCCGATGGGCACAGCATCAGCAATTGGACAAGCCGTCTGTTGCAGTTCAAGGGCACGACTGAGCGCTGGTGCGCTGGAGCAGCTCGATTGAAATGCAACGTCCACCACACCCCGGTGACAACGACGCACACAAGGACATGCTGCTGAGCATGTCCTTGTGCCCTAACACTAACCCTAACCCTTCCAAATCGCACCTGAGCCCAATCCTAATCACACGCTCCGCATGAGCTGCACTATTGCCGCGCTCAGTCGCGGCAGCAGAGCGCATCATCGGCATGGCCACAGCGCCTCAGAATTAGGGTTGGGGTGATCTTAGCCCTACTCCTAACCCTGGCCATAACCCTCATCCTGAAACTACCCCTAAACCCGCTCCGCATCTGCAGCTCTGCACCTTGCACGGCGGTGGAGCGATGATACCCTCGCACCTCCTCCTGCAGGTGTTTATGTATAACAAAGGTATGCCTACACAGCTACAAAGGTAAAAGACGCAGCACAGGGAGGTGTATGTATACTTTGAAAAAGTATATACTTCGAAGTATACAGTATATATACCATGCAGAAGCAGCCCGCGTGAACAAGCGCAGGCGCCACCAGTGCCGGTGCAGGGTCTACATGCACAGTGCCTGTTACTTATATTCCCGATCAGCGCATGCGGAGGCTGGTGGCGCGCGTGTTGTTCAGCACGCTCAGCACACAAACCCGGTGAAGGTATGTATCCAACCGCGCAGCTGGCAGGCGCAGATCGGTGGCACGCACGCTGTTCAGCACGCTCAGCACACAAACCCGGTAAAGGTACGTGTCCATGGCGCAGCGGTACCTACCTGTAGAACCAGCGCAGGCGCAGGTTGGTGGCGTGCATGCTGTTCAGCATGCTCAGCACACAAACCCGGTGACGGTATGCATCCAACGGCGCAGCTGTACCTACCTGTAGAACCAGCGCAGGCGCAGGTTGGTCGCGCGTGTGCTGTCCAGCAGGCTCAGCACGAAGCTCGTGACCATGAGCGCGAGGCCCGTGAGGAAGTTGAGCAGCAGCACCACGTTCTGCGCGCTGGAGTGGCTGTCAAAGGCAAAGCTTAGGCAGTACGTGAAGGGCGCGACGGCAGGGCCGTAGAGCGCCAGCAGCAGCGCCGCGGCGGCGGCGCCCTGCAGGTGCGGCGCAGTCAAGGTGTTGAGAATTCAGTGGACTGATTGTGAACTGTCGCAAGACCTTGCGGCGCAGCGCTAGCCAGGGGGGGGGCTGCATGAGAGTTCAGTGGACTGTTTGTGAACTGTCGCGAGCAGCAGCGCCGCGGCGGCGGCACCCTGCAGGTAAAAGGCAGGGGGTAGACTGCGGTGAGAGTTCAGTGGACTACTTGTGAACTGTCGCAAGTAGCAGCGCCACGGCGGCGGCGCCATGCAGGTGAGAGGCGGCGGGGAGATGCGTTGTGAGTTCAGTGGAGTGTGCGGTGAACTGTCGCGAGCAGCAGCGTCGCGGCGGCGACACCCTGCAGGTGCGAGGCAGGGGTACTGCATTGAGAGTTCAGTGGACTGTTTGTGAACTTTCGCAAGGAGCAGCGCCGCGGCGACGGCGCTGCGGCGCCCTGCGGCGCGGCGCGAGGCAGGGGTGTATTGCGTTGAGGGTTCAGTAAAGTGGGCTCTGCGTTGAACCGTACTGAAGAAGTTGTGAAACTATGCGTTGCTGCTGAGTTGCAGGAGCAGGCCCGTGTGTAGCAGGTGCTTGCACTGTCCACCCAGGCTCAGCTGAGCTGCACCAGCACTGCTCATGACAGCGACCGCATACGCTCTCTTCAGTGCGCTCAAGAAGAGCGCCCTATGGCGAGTCAGAACATAGTGCACGTGCGATTGGCAGCAACTTTGAAACCACGCCTAAATATAAGCCAGATCCTAATTGTGACCCTGACCCTAGCCCTTGTGGCCGCTTGGCAAGCAATGAATCTATGGTATTCTGCGATGCCGCCAAATGCCATCTCAGCTTCAGTGTCACATGCGATTCCACCCCGAGCAAGCGCCTTCTTCAGCTTTGAAATCAAGAGAGCAGGCAAGGCGCGCACCTGGCTCTTAGTGTATGCGGGTATCTGGAAGATGTAGATGAGCGCCGGCAAATTCTGAGTTAGCAAATGCTCCTTCAATTGTGAAGTTACAAGAAGCGGCAAACAGGGCGCACCTGGCCCTTGGTGTATGCGGGGATCTGAAAAATGTAGACCAGTGCCAGGCAGATTTGAGTGAGCAAGTGCTTCTTCAGTTGTAAAGTTAGCAGTGCGCACCTGGCCTTTGGTGTATGCAGGTATCTGAAACATGTAGATGAGCGTCAATCAGATTCTGTGCGAGCAAGTGCTTCTTCAATTGTAAAATTACAAAAAGCGGCGAACAGTGCACACCTGGCCTTTGGTGTATGCGGGGATCTGCAAAATGTAGACCAGTGCCAGGCAGATTTGAGTGAGCAAGTGCTTCTTCAATTGTGAAGTTACATGAGCGGCAAAGTCGCGCACCTGGCCTTTTGTGTATGCGGGAATTTGAAAGATATAGATGAGCGCCAGGCAGAGGCCCGCTGGCACCAGATACGACAGCGCGTCGAACGCGTAGGTGGAGGCCCAGTAGGCAGCAGCGCTCACGCCGGACACCAGCTGCGCATGGGAGCGGCGCGGTGCGGGCAGGCAGAGTTGAAGAAGCAATTAGGCAGAGTTGAAGATGCAACTAGGGTTAGTAGGCAGCAGCGCTCATGCCGGACACCAGCTGCGCATGAGCGGCGGCGCGGTGTGATGCAGGCGCATGCACCGTTGAAGATGCAGAACACGTTGGGGTTAGGGTTAGGTCTAGAATAAGGGTTTAGGTTTGGGGTCAGGGCTGATGCATATCCTCAGAGAAGCATGTAGGGTTAGGGTTAGGCACCACATGTGACAGCGCGTCCAATGCGTAGGTGGAGGCCCAGTAGGCAGCAGCGCTCACGCCGGAAACCAGCTGCGCACGAGCGGCGGTGTGGGCAGGCAGAGTTGAAGATGCAGGTCAAATAAAAAGGGGGTAGGATTAAAGTAACAAGTAGGCTGCAGCGCTCACACCGGAGATCAGCTGCGCAGAGAGCGGCATGCTGCGGGCAGTCAGAGTTGGAAATTCACGGCTTGGTCACCTTAGGGGGTGCAACTAGGGTTAGAGTGGGCAGCAGCGCTCACGCTCAAGACCGGTTGCGCACAGGCAGCTGAGCGCGCAATGCAGGCAAATATGGCCGTTGAAGATGCAAGACACGTTAGGGTCCGGGTAAGGGATAGGGTTAGGTTTGAAGGCTAGGGCTGACGCATATCCTCAGATGTGCATGTACATAAAAGCAGGCATTGTTGCAAACTGATTGTTTTAAAGCTGCTCTGTATAGGATAGAAAGCCCTCCACTGTGGCAGGCCCAGACACACGGGGTCATTGTAAAATTTGACATTATGTGGGCATAAAACTGACTGCAGTATGTTTGGCAAAATGTTGGTACACGCGGCTGAGACCGCCAACGCAGTTGCGAGAGCACGTGTAATGTGCGCTGCCATTGAACAACAAGAGAAGCACAGCCAGGGCCATATGAAGCAACATCAGAGCACTACGAGAAGGGAAGTTGGGCATAGCAACACGCTCTCTTGTCGTCTGTCAAGTGTCAAAGTTGAAGTATTAAGCGCTGAATGTTGAGTGTTCAATGCAAGTCCACCCACCTGCTGGTGCTTGGCCTTGACTTCCCTCTCTTTGACGACGATGATGGCGTAGCTGGCCGGTATGAAGCACACGGCAATCACGACCTGTGCAAGCGAGAGAGGCGCAGGGTTAAATTAAAGTTAGGTCTAGGTAAGGGTAGGTAGGTACCAGCCGGGAAGCGCAACCCAGCAACAAGGTTGGCAACGTAACCTGCCACAACAAAAACACTTCAATGCGAGCGTCAGGCGCTGACTGTGCCGATGGTGCATGTGCGCCATTGAGCGAACAGCGCGCACTGCTGATGAGGCAGCACAACACTCTGTGATGTCTGCTGAACCAGCAACAGTGTAAAAAACCTGCAGGCACAACTCGCCAGACACACATAGGCCAGAGGGGCACCGCATACACTCTTATGATTACTAGAGCGCGACACAGCGCGCACCGTGATGCGTGCGACCATCAGTCACAGCACATGCAGGCAAGGGGGGGGGGGGGGGGGGGGGTCGTCATATTGTAGTACTGCTCTACGAGCAGTATTGCTCATGCATCTGTGAGGACAAAGGTCCCGGTAAGGCACATTTTCTGCAAGATGAGCATATGCCGTCCAGACTGCGTGCCATCAAGGTTAGGCCAACAGGACCAAGTTTTGCCCCAACCTTGCCCATAAGCTGTCCTTGCTAACCTAAAATAAGGGCCCAAGTGCTCAATGCTCAGCAGGCACAGCATTGACCCTGTTGCTACCCTTCAACTGCACACGCTGAGCCGACAGCTGCTGTTGCAGAGTTTACGTGCGGTGCTTTGCGCAACAGCGGGTGCAGATGTTGTGTACTTGAATTATGCCAATGAAGCGCACAATCAGCTGCAGTGAAGGCCTCATCTTAACCGTACAACAAACTTCAATTCTAGCCTCAAAGCTGTCGTCTGTCTTGAAGGGGGGACCAGCGCATGGAACTGAGTGTGAGATTTTGCACGAGAGACGTGGCGGAGCAGCAGCGGAAAACTAGTAGTTGTTGATTGGCGCAGGCCAACACCATGATGCACGCAGCTGCAGTAGAGTCTCAGCTTGTGGGCAACACAGTATTCTGTCTTATATTGAGGGTAACGCAGCTCACCATCATCGCCGCCGTGAAGGCATCCAGCACTGCGCGTGCCTGCTTCTCAAGCTGCGTCCTCGGCAGAGGGTAGTTCCTGCGCGATCGCGATCGCGGGCGGCAATGCAGTGCGCAAGCATTAATAAACACTCTCATGTCAACTTTAAGTGCCTGAAGCTGCGCTGCCCGCTGTCTCAAAGTAAGCGAGGCGTGGCTACATAATAACGAGCAGTGGAACACAAAACACCAAGTAATAGCTAAACCTGCGGACTGCCAGACAGCGCTGATGCACTACATAGGCGCGCTGCGGTATTGTTGCGGCACCACCTGACACACGCAGCGAACACAAGGTATCCACAGCCTGCATGCTAGCGTGAGCGCTTCACAGTCAGCTGCTGCGGCGGCACTGCATCAATATATGAGCATAGCCATTTTGCGAAATCGCATGAAGTGCTGAACTTGTCATTGTGAGAGTTACATTGGCACCTGCGCACTTGTGCCTTGCCATGAGTGGGGCAACTTCTGCAGCGCTTCAGCTTTTGTGTACGGAACAAATCGCAACGGCTTTTCTGAATGCATGCATGCGGCTGTGATGGGATTGCAGCCGCTATTAAAAGCCGCGCACAGGGAGCTTAGGGTTGAGGTTAGGGTTACGCAGCTGACATCTCAACTGCTATTGGCGCGCCTGCCCACTGTGTGCGCCTGTGTTACAGTTTGAGTGCGCAAACGTGTTCAAAACTACCTGAGTGCCTTTAAACACGACCACTGCGCGGAGCTACGATGAGATGAAGAATTGATTTGATGATGCACACCAGTCACAGTGTTCAAGTTTCCTCTTGAATTGCCGTGGCGCACCTGACGGTGATGGTGGGCGGCGACGTGGCGTTTGGCGCCATGGCCTGCAGCGCGGCGGTGTGTACTAACCCTAACCCTAAACCTAAACCTTAGCCTAACCCAAAACCTACCCCAAGTTGACGCACTGAAAACCACATTTGAATGCATCTACTACAAAGAGCTACGATGGGACCAGGAATCATGTAAGAGAGAAGGACCAGTCACAATGTTTTTGGAGTTCCATCATGATTGCCACGGCGCACCTGACAGTGATGGTAGGCGGCGACGTTGCGTTTGGCGCCATGGACTGCAGCGCAGCAGTGTGCACTAACCCTAGCCTAACCCTACCCCTACCCCAAGTTGACGAGTAGAGCCCAAAAACCCATTTTAACGCACCTACTACACAGAGCAAAAATCAGACTTCCTCTTGGGTGCCGCGGCGCACCTGACGGTGATGGTCGGAGGCGACGTTGCATTTGGCGCCATGGCCTGCAGCGCAGCAGTGTGCACGAGGTTGGCAAACGCGGGCGCCGCGTGCCGCGCGCTGGCATTGACCATGACGTTGTAGCTGATGGTGTCGTTGACGGTGTCTTCGGACAGCGTGATGGCGCCGTAGCGGCTCGCACCCCTCTCGTCTGAGGCGTGATGCCAGGGGGGCGAAACAGTTAACCCTAGCCCTGATGCAAACCCTTGCTGACAGCGTGATGCCATGGGGGCGAAATAGTCAAGCCTAACCCTAATTCAAACTCGTACTGACAGCGTGATGGCGCCGTAGCGACTGGCTCCCCTCTTGCCTGAGGCGCGACGCGAATGGGCGCAAAAATAAGCTCTGACCCTAACCCAACCGCTGGAGTTAGATTTGACAGCGTGAGGGCGCAAAATAGGCCCTGGCCCTAACCCAAGCCCTACACCTAGATTTCACAGCATGGTCGCGCCGTAGCGGCTGGTTTTTTTCTCGTCTGGCGCAACGCGGAGGGGCGCAGTGATTTACCCTAACCCTAACCCTGGATCTGATCAATGCAACAGCACAGACCGGCTGCAGGCGGCCGCTGTGGCTTGGCAACTATAATTCTTGCAGTGTCGGAAGGGCGCAACAAAATTGCATGTTGCGCTCAATGCATCACCTAGGAGGAGAAGCAAGCAAGCATGAAGGTCACTTGTTAGAGAGGGTGTTGAAGCATACATGGCACCAGCGAGGCGCCTGCGACTCGTTTTCATCCATGGCAGAGCACTCGAGACGCCTACTTTGGTTGTCATGAAGCACGTGATGGTGCAGTGCACCCTGTCATGACCTCCGACGCGCAACAGTGCGTCACCTTGAAGTACGTCAAGGAAAGAGCGCGTGACAGCACTACTTCAACATTGAAGTACGCACCTTCCCCGGCGGGCACCCCCAGCAGGAAATTGCTCATGGCCACTAGAGGCGCGGCGCCCTGCGCGCAGCTCGCAAACTGGTCCGTCACGGCCTGCAATATGCCAACGAGCATTGCAGCATGATGTTCATCAGCGTGTCAGTTGAACTTGTCAGTGCCGACGGGGATACGCATGGCGCCAGGACCTGATGCCTGTGTGTGTAGCATGGGGGGAAGGGCGCCTCATGCACGTTTATCTGGTTTTCGCGCATGCAACAAAACAAGTTGTCTGGTCTTCACGCACGCCTGCGAAACAAAGAAGGCACAGTCGTCTTATTGACTCCTGTACGAAGGGGCGTTGAACCCTTGGATGGGGCGCCACGACAGGGCACTCCATTCGGAGGCCTGGATTTCACGGTACCTAGGCCGTTGACGGTACTTGTTGTCAGCGTGACGGATCGGAATGCACAACAGAGACTCAGCGCACAACATTCTGATAAGCGCGGAGTGCGACGTGCAAGTCACTTTTGAAGTTACAAACCGGTCCAAAACCGCCCGGTGATGATACACACGGCCAGCGCCGACACACCTCCACAGCAGCAGCGCTCAGCAGTGGCGGCTGCGCGTCCGCCCGCGCCACGTGCACGCCAGTCCGCACATGCACACGCAAACCACAGTTCAGATTTGCAGCATATACAAGAACTTGAGAAAGCCTGCCCCCGCGTGCAGCGAGCGCACCAACGCACCTCCACGTCAGCAGCGCTCAGTTAAAGCGGCTGCGCGTCCACGTCACCGCCCCGCGCGTGAACGCCACTCCGCACACGCACACACAAGTCACACTTGAGGTTCACAACAACATCATAGAAATGGAAAAACCTGCCAGGGCAGCGAGCGCAGACGCACCTCCGCGTCATCAGCGCTCAGCAACAGCGGCTGCGCATCCACGGCGCCGTGCTCAAACGCTGCCGCAACGGCGCGCGCCGTCGCCGAGTCGGACAGCCGCAGCAGCGGCGTCGGATTGCGCGCATTTGGCGGCAGGCGCGTATTGAACATGTCGTGCGGCGACAGCTCCAGCGAGGGCTGGTCGAAGGAGGCCGAGCCGGCGCGCAGCAGCACGAGGCCCAGGAGGAAGAGCAGGGTGGGGATGATGAGTTGGAAGCACAGGGACTTCTTGTCGCTGCGGAAGGGGGGGGGGGCAAATGGCATATTGGTGAGATAGCACAGTAGTTGGGTGCGATGCGGTGGGTGCGGCGGCTGTTTTTTCCTGTGGCATGGCTGCTCAGGGTTGCGGTGAGGGTTAGGGTTTATTCAACGCAGTGCTGAGAGAGCTGGCGAGTGCAGTGCGATTGCAATGTACAGAAATGCGTGGACAGGCGTTTGCGTACTTCAAGTACCAGCAAATGTCGCCGGACATCAAAGTGTACGTTCCGACGCAAGGCAGTGCCGCGAATGGCCATTTTGAATGTTGCAGGGCGCTTGGGAGCCCAGATGAGGTTGGCCACGCAGTTCAAAGTGCAGTTCAAATTGTACAGGACTTCATCCCCTGCACGCTTCTTCAAGTTGAAGTGACGCTCATCACACAGGAGCCTCAGCGCTCACCGCAGGCCGTAGATGACGCGCTTGCGGAACAGCGCGCCGAAGTGCGTGCGCCAGCGCCGCACGCGCCCCCCACCGCCCCCTCCCCTCCCCCCTCGCTCTCCCCCCCCCTTCCCCTTGCCGCCCCCCATCTCAGCCAGCGGCACGAGCTCCTCCGCCCCCGCCCCCCCCCCCTCACGCTTGAACGCCCACGCCGCCGCGCCGCCGCCGCCGCCGCTGCCGCCGCCGCCGCGCGCGTCCGGCGTGGTTCCCGCGCTGCTGCTGCCGTTGCCGTCGTCGGGGCTGAGCGCTGCTGCGTCGGCGGCGTCGAGCGCGGCGCCGCCGGCGCGCATGAACACCTGAGGAAACCGCGGATCAGACATCGGGTCTTGGCGGCGGGCGTGCATTCTGCGCGCTTGAAGGAGTATGCCGTATCCTGGTTGCAGGTTGGCATCGGCGGGCGCACTGAGCACATACAGTAGTACTTGAAGTTACATGCGCTGTGAACAGCGTGCAGTGCATGTGATGGGTATGTACAGGTGCGTGCGCTGGCCAGCACAATGCTGCAGCAGATGCCTTGCGCACCCGCCG
Organism: Tribonema minus; assembly: GCA_017506865.1. Classification (NCBI taxonomy): domain Eukaryota; class Xanthophyceae; order Tribonematales; family Tribonemataceae; genus Tribonema; species Tribonema minus. Next base: position 448,492 of record JAFCMP010000017.1, on the reverse strand, counting down.
CTCAGCGTTGCCGTGATGTTGTGTTGTGTTGAGCTGCGCTGCCCCCCACATCCCCCTGAACTCATGATGAACTCATCATGGCTCTCACTGAACCCCAACCCTCCAGAGTTTGCACTCGCTTGCGCCCTTTGTACACCACGGCGCTCACGTACCTCCTCCAGGTGGTGACGGACAGGCCGACGGACGCGACGCCGCCTGAGCGCTGCCTCGCCTCACAAGGGCATGAAAGAGCCGAGATGATGATCGATACTTCAACTTTGAAGTACTACAGCACCTCACCACGAGCACGTTGAGCTCACCTCCTCGAGGGTGGTGACGGACAGGCCGACGGACGCGACGCCGCCTGAGCGCTGCCGCGCCTCGAGGGCCTCCAGCAGCGGCGGCAGCGCGGCGGCGCTCGCGAGCGGCAGGCGCAGCGAGAGCTCGCCGCCGGCGCTGCTGAGCCGGTCCGCCGCGGGGATGTGCGACTGTGGGGGGGCGGGGGGGTGTGTGTGTGGGGGGGGGGGCGGCAAGAATGACAAAAAAAGTAAGAAAAGAAGTTCAAATAGTTTTAACACAGACAATGCAAAAATTAGGAAAAGCAGGTAGCTTAGTTGTTGTAAGATCAGCGCTGCTGAGCCGGTCCGCCGCGGGGATGTGCGACTGGGGGCGGGAGGGGGGGAGGGGGGGGGGAGGGTGAGACCATCGGCATGTGGCGAGTGGACTGATTTGAAGTTGCGCTGACTTGAAGTCATGTGTGGTCCCATGCTTTACTATTGTGCTCGATGAATCAGACTGTAGTGCTCAATGCATCGCGCTGAATGGTGGGGAGCGAGAGCAGCGCTGACATCTGGGGACCAGAACCCAGGAACGTCAGCCGCATTACTGCACCGCTGGCTGCGCACTCACATGCACGTCGTAACCCTAACCCTAACCCTGACGCTAACTTTGAACCGCGAAATGCCTCGAAACCCTGCTTGCACACCACAGTTCACTCCGCTTCCTTGTCACAATCCATTCTTAGACCATGTCTGCAAGCCAGGCATTGAGCTACAGCTGGGCGAATCAGCTGCGTAAAGTGAGGCCAGCTAAGGATCTATACATACATACATACCTTCACTAGGCGCGTCAGCGCTCCGCTGTCCAAGCCGCCGCTCTCGAGCGCGTCACCGGCCCCGCTGCCGCTGTGAGAGCGCGTTCGTGCGTCGGTGGTGATGGTCATGGTGTAGCCAACCTGTCACCAAACACGCAAGATACAGTACTTGTCATGTTTTTGGGCGTGTGCTCGTGGCAGGCTCACGAGACGGACAGCATTGTGATGGTGTCGTAGCGACAGGTGATCCGACGCTGTTGGAGCGCTGCCGCGCGTCGGTGGTGATGGTCATGGTGTAGCCGACCTGCAGCAGACACGCAAGGAACATGGTGTCGTTATCGGTGCTGGTGGTCATGGTGTAGCCAGCCTGTCGCCAAACACAAGCGGCACGTTGTATCGTAATGTGCGTTTGGATGCTGACGAATACAACTCGAGCGCAGGGCGAAGCGGCAATGCGTGCATGCGGTACCTGCAGCAAACACACAAGGCACATTATATCTGGTATGCTTTTGGGCGTTTGCTCCATTATGGCAGGCATGCGAGACAAACAACATATTGGCGTTGTTGTATCGACGTGTAAGTCAACACTCCTGTCGAGCCTCTCGCATGCTTTGAAGGCCTTGTGACCGTTGAGAAAGCTGCCTGGATGCGGGGCGATGTGACGGTACCAAGGCGCATAATCTATTATGCTTTTAGGCGTTTTGCTGCAATATGGCAGGCGTGCAAGCCAGACAATGATCGCATGACAACCCTCGATCGGTCCTCCCGTAAGCATCGATGGCCGTTTGATCGTGGAAAGATTTCAGGCGACGTGACAATACGTTGGCCAACCCTGACCCAGACTCAACTGCTGACCCTAGATGGTTGTGAGCAGCCGAGATCAGCCATTCTAGCAGGAAACAGCGTCAATATGGCGTATTGCTGCATGTATGGGGTGGGTATTCAAATGTAGGTGTAAAGTGCTGCTGATCATGCTGCTGGTCCAAAACTACTCAGATCTCACACAGGTCTACAGGCGGCAAATGCAACTGAACGTGAACGTTACCCACCGTGCAGAATCAAGCGCTGAGCACTGCTGCTCAACTTCAACTGTACACTTCTGGCCTCACCCATATGAAGCAGTATATGGCAGTACATGAGCTACTTCGAAGTACACGTATTCATGAAAAGAACTCGATAGGCAGCATCTGAATGCCACCGTGCATTTGTCACAGAAATCTGCAGGCAGCGACGTTGCGGTGAAGATGTGCATTCTTACGATGCGTGTCACCCCAGGCATGTGCTTTATCCCTGTTGCACTACAGTAGAGTTCGCCGCAACTTTCACGATGCAAATTACTGGGGTGCTTCAACTTCAACTTACCCCATACGTGCGCTTCAGGAAGAGGCTGCTGCCGAGGCACTGCAAGCGCCCCTCTGCCATGATGGCAATCCTGGCACGTGGAAAAGGGTCAACAGAGGTCGTGTGCAGCTTCATCGCAACAGTTTTGCATGCGCAGCAATGCCGTGGTGTGGGGGTGTTGGACACTACAGAAGGATGAGTATGGCATGCATTATCACAGCCTGCATCAAAACTCTGCGGCTTAGTGCAGCCGAATGCAGAATTAACATCGCCCCACGTTGCACGCCAGGCCTGTGGCATGCTGCCGTCATGGAACCAGCCCAGGCCAAGGCGCGTGTGAACGTGTGGTTAGGGTTAGGGTTAGGGTTAGGGCGAAACGTAGTCAACAACATTGGTTGCCATCGGAGCTGTGCCAGCAATCTGTGCCCGCAATCAATGATGTATGTATGTCACTGTCATCAGTCAATGTATGCGCACGTGCTCGATCCTAAACCCAACTGCTTCAATTCTGGCTCTTGCTGCACTTGTCAAACATCATCATCTAGCACTTGCTGCCATTGTGCTACAATACTGCTATACGACATCAAGGTTCAGAACAACACAGTGGCAGGCGGCCGTGATGCTGCGTCACCTTTGTTGCTATCAAAAAGCCACACACATCATGTCCTGCACGATCGACTGCTCTGTCTGCATCAACAACAGCACGCTGCTGCTTTAAACTGCGCGCTTTGCGCTGTTCCATCACCATGCATTGCTGAAGATGGCAATGCCATTGTTGCCACGAGTAGGCCACGCAAAACACGACCTGCGCAAAACCGAGCATCTTGGTCTGCATTGTATTTGGTGATCACAGCACGCCGCTGTCAAAGTGCGCTTTGCGCTGGTCCATCAACATATGCATATATGCATCTATGCATGCCGAAGGAAGGCTGCACGGCATACAACATGAGGTTTCATCCGTGCTCACCTGTCACCTGAAGTTGGGTCCCATCACACGACGCATGCACAGCAGCAAACAGAAAGGCAAGACACGCACATTACCGTAAGGTCAGTGGGATGCGTCACACTGACACACCACTGCGGTAGTTCAAAGAAGCGCACATTCTGGTGGTGCACATGTTGCTGGCTCCGCAGAATCTGGTGCCTTGTGTGTGTGAAATTGGCGTGCACGTCCAGGGCGCTGTGTACGTGCTACTGTATACACCCAAGACTCTGCATATGAGCGTCAATGATTCGCAATTGACTTCAAAATGGTGAAAATGCGCAAGCCAGGAAGGAGCAACAGCATTCACAACGCTCACCGAGCACGTCGGCTTCATCCATGAAGTGCGTCATCAGCAGCACGACGCGGCCTTTGCAGTAACAATCAAATTCAATGAAAAGAATACTTCAAAGTATTTTTAAACTCAACCTTTCTCCTTTGTGTTATCAAAGTAAATGCGTGTAAAAGCGAGACGTGTTTTTTGAACGACAGTATTCGCAGCGCTCACCGAGCACGTCGGCTTCGTCCATGAAGTGCGTCGTCAGCAGCACGACGCGGCCCTTGCGGTGGCGCATGAGCACGCCCCACGTGCTGCGGCGAGAGTACGGGTCCATGCCAGACGTGGGCTGCACAGAGATGCAACACAGTGGCGGCGGCGGTGAGCGCTGCGATGCGATGAGTGATGATGACGGGGTGACAGCGCACCACACAACTGCTGCAAAGCAATGAGTTTGTGCCTGAAGTGGGCTGCACAGAGGTGCGCGCGGCGGCGGCGGCAGTTAGCGGCGGCTGCGGTGGCAGTGAGCGCTGCGATGTGACGAGCGATGATGACAGGTGACAGCGCACCGCACAACTTCCGCAAAGCGAGGTGGTACAGTGGTGCCGCGCTGAGCATTCGCGATGCGGCCTGCACAGTGATGCACGCGGCGCGGGGGCAGCGGCGGCGGTGAGCGCTGCAGCATGATCGGCGACGACAGGTGGCATTGCATCACATGCCATCAACCGCCAGTGAAGCGGCGGCGGTGGCGGTGCATGCGACGAGCTCAGCAACGAGAGGTGTGGGGAGGCGCATGCGGCGGCGGCGGCGGTGAGCGCTGCGATGTGTTGAGCGCTCATGATGGGCGGCAGCGCGCAACGCGATTGCTGCGACAACGGGTCCGTGGCTGGCGTGGGCTGTGCAATTATGGCACGCGGCGGCATGTCAAGCAGAACATCAACATGCAGCGCAGCGGCGGCGCTCCTGGTGGCGGCGGAAGTGGTGCTGTCGGTGGTAGTGTGGTGGTGCTGGGCAATGTGCACGCAGCTTGCTGTGCTACCCCTGCATACCCTACCCCACACCCAACTCATATACCCCTGCATACCCTAACCTACACCCAACTCAAAAACTTCAAAGTACTCTGATACTAACCTGCCCCTCAGCGCATCTCTCACCTCGTCCAACACCACCACTTTGCTGTCCCCTATGAAGGCGATGGCAACGCTCAGCTTGCGCTGCTGCCCTGCATACCCTAACATCATACACCCAAATGAATATAATACTAACCTTTCCCCAGCGTGCCTCTCACCTCGTCCAGCACCACCACTTTGCTGTCACCTATAAGGGCGATGGCCACGCTCAGCCTGTTTACCTACATGGCATACCCTACCCTAACCCCCCCAAACTCATGTGTAATGACCTGACCCCCCCCGTGTGTCTCACACCTCGTCCAACACCACCACTTTGCTGTCAATGAGGACAACGACAACGCTCAGCCTGCTTACCTGCGGAGCATACCCTACCCTACACTCAAACCCATATACCCTCCCACGTGTCTCTCACCTCATCCAACACCACCACTTTGCTGTCGCCTATGAGGGCGATGGCAACGCTCAGCTTGCGCTTCTGCCCCCCTGAGAGGCTGCCGGCAGGCTGCCCCCACTTCTCGCGCAGGCCGACTTCGCAGGCCAGCTGTGGCGTGAGAGCAATATGGGGGGGGGGGGGGGGGGTAAGGCGAGTACAACAAGGGTTCACCCATAGTGACTGATCACAGGTGGTGCGCATGCGAATTTACTGGTCGAAATCATGACTTCGCAGGCCAGCTGCAGCGTATTGGCGTGAGACGCAGGGGGGGGTCAACAGGGGGGTACAGCAAGGGTTCATCCACACGCCACAACCGGTGGTGCACATGCGGAGTTGCTGGTTGGGACCAAAGATGCGAAGATATGCACTAATTCTAACTCTAACCCTAGCCCTACCGCTGACCTATGGCACGCTCGTGCAGGCCAAATTTGCAGGCCAGCTGCGGTGTGCAGGCGAGTTCGAGGGGGATGAACAGGAGGGGTATAGTGATGGCTCATGCATGAATCAGAGCAGGCACGGCGCATGGGGAGCCTCCCACGTTAGCGGCACAACTTAGGGTGAGGTTTAGGGCTAGGGGAAGCTGCGCGTCTGCAGGTCTGGTGTAGAAGCTACACTGGTGAGCAGATGGGATGTGCATGTGATGGCTGAGCACTGCTGCACGCATGCAGCTTCAACACCGGCATGAGCCTTAGAGCTTGCTGCTCATGGTGGCCTTGCCGGCAGCATCCTCCTGTTCCAAACCCTAGATCCTAACCCTAACCCTAACCTTGACCCATGACAGCCCCTCGGACACCATCGTGGTCAGTGGAAGGACATCAGTTGAGCTGAGCGGCGATGATGCTCAGCATTCAACACCAGCAATGCACGCCAGCTTCGCTGGGGGGGTCAAGCCGCTGCGAGTGTGACATGGTGGCACAGATGCTGACCGGTGACGCCCCTACCGATTGAAGTTGAAGCTTCAAGTACTACCTTGTACGCCGCGTCCCCCAGGTCCCCCCACGCGACCCCCTTCACCGCGCCGTACAGCCGCAAGTGCTGCGCCACAGTCAGCGCCGGCAGCAGCGCGTCGTGCTGGGGGCACACCCCCAGACCCCCCGCAGGCCCCCCTGCCGTCCCCCTGCGCCCCCTCACGATGACCTCCCCCGCCGTCGCCGGCAGCAGCCCCGTGAGCACGCTGATCGCTGTGGACTTGCCCGCGCCGTTGTGGCCCAGCAGCACTGCTCAGTGAAGGGGGGGAAGGACAGGGGGGGAAATGGTACAGGTGCTGAGCAAGGCTGTAGTCAGTGATGTTGTGGCCCAGCAGCACTGCTCAGTGGGGGTTGGGGGGGGAACAGGGGGGCAGATGGCACAGGTGCTGAGCAATGCTGCTATCAGTGTCGTTGTGGCCCGGCAGCACTGCTTCGCAGAGGGCGGGGGAGGGAGGACAGGGGGGGAATGGCAAAGGTGCTGAGCAAGATTGCGAAAGAGGGCTTGGCCGCGCCATGGTCGCCCAGCAGCACTGCTCAGCGGGGGGGCGGGGCGCGGGGGGGGGGGGGGGGGGGACGGTGGCACAGGTGCGGAGCAAGGCTGCAATCAATCAGTGCCGTTGTGGCCCAGCAGCTCTGCTCAGTGGAGGGATGGACAGGTGCTGAGCAAGATTCGACAGAGGGCTTGGCCGCGCCGTTGTGGCCCAGCAACACAGCTCAGCGGGGGGCAGGGGGGCGGAGGACAGGGGGGGGAATCGCACAGGTGCTGAGCAAGGTTGCATGGAGGGGGCCGGCGGCCTCACAGCACTGCTTAGCCAAGGACAGGGGGGGCGGAGGAGAGGGGGGCGGATGGCACAGGTGCTGAGCGGGGAGGAAAAACGTTTTGTAACCTACCAGCACTGCTCAGGGATAGGCAGTGGCCTCAAAGAGTCAAAGAGGTCCAGGATGAGCTGCATGGGTGAGAGCTAGGGTCAGGGGTCGCGCGACCCTCATCAGCAGTACCGCATTTCTGCGCACGCATGCCTGCCGTGTACCGTCATCAGCATACACACCTGATATGTGTCCCTCAAAGAGGTCCAGATTGAGGTGGTGCACGGCCACTTTGCCGTCGCCGTAGACCTTGCGCAGCCCCCTCAGGCTCACCGCGCGACCGTCATGGATCTGCGAACAGAACGCGGCAGCAGCGATCAGCGCGGAGCACTGCCACACGAGCACTTGTAGCCGTGTGTAACCGGCTGTGCGCGTCACACAGCAACTGCAGCTTGAGCACTTGTAGCCAACGGCGGCAGCGCTGAGCACTGCAACGTGAGCACTCATAGCCGGCGGTGGCAGCAAACAGCGCGGAGCATCGCAGCATGAGCGCCTGTAGCCGGCGGCAGCAGCTATCAGCGCAGAACGCAGCAACGTGACCGTGTCTAGCCGGCAGCAGCGATCAGCGCGGAGCGCTGCAGCGTAAGCGCCTGCAGCCGCTTGTGAACGGCTACGCGTGTCATACAGTACTTAAGTGCCTGTGCACATGGCACTAGCGCTGTTGTCATGCAGCGGGTACCACAGCAACGCTCAGCAGTCATGTGCACCTGTGCATGTAGACCAGCGGTATCGCCAGTGCATCGCGGCAGCAGGTAGCAAGGCTCGGACGCACTGAGATTGCATGCCACAGCGTGCGGCACAGATGCAGTTGCACACGACATCCTCACAGCAACCCGCAGCCTACCTCTGATGCTAAACTTTAACCTGGTCCAAACCCTTAACCAAGTTGCGTAAAACCTGCACAGCGCCTACAGCTGACAATGTAGCATTGTGTGCAGCTTTGTATTGCCAGTACTGTTGCGGTTGAAGTTGAGGTGTTGTGGTCACCATGTCCCCACCCATCCTCGTCAGATAGATTGAACTCTGTCTTGCACTGCAATATGGCACCTTCCAGCAAACGACTGCAAACTTCAAACTTCAAATTTTGCAAGTCAAACTTCAAGTTTTATATGAGTGCGCACCTGTCGCTTCAGATCCGCCCCCACGGGCTCCACCCGCGCGGTATCCTGCGCCCAGGCATCCCCCCTCAGAAGGGGCTCCTGCAAGTCCCCCCCATCGCCGTCACCGGACTTTACGCTGCGCGCGCCGCCGCCGCCGCCAGGCCTCCAGTAGCTGGGCAGGAAGGGAAAGGTCCATGGCAGCTGCGTGCCGTACTCCTTTGGTAGGACCTGCGGCATCGTCGCGAGTGGGTAGGTAGGTAAGGTGTGCGGGCAGTTATGATAAGGAACTCGTTACTCACCAGTCACTTGTCCACCGTAGCCTGGCCGGTCACCTTTCTCTGTGCCTGAGCACTGTTGACACCGGCTCGCGCTTTACCCATACCTACCCTCTCTGCGTGCTGTTCGCATCGACTGCGCCTGAGCACGGCTGCCGTCAATGCGCACTTTACCCATACATACATACCTTCCCCCATACATCATACATTTGCCAGCCAGCGGCTCATACAGGCGCGGCGTCGCCGAGCAGCCAACTCATGTCGTGACCTCGCCTGAATACTGCTGTTGTCAACATGCGCTATACCCAACACGTACCTTCTTCAGCTACCGCGCCAGCAGCTCGCACAGCGAGGCAGCTCCCCGCTGGTATTCACATTTGACCACGCCTCAGCGCTACCGCAATGCACATTGCACCCATACATACATACCTTCTCCGGGTACCACGCCAGCAGCCCGTACTGCGCGGCGTCCCCAACACGTGTTTGCGCTTGAGCACTGCCACCGGACCAATACAGGCGTCCCTGCACCTACAGCTCCATGCGTACGTCACAGTTGACCCGCATCTGATCACAGCCGCTGCCGACACACGCTACACCCACGCATACATATTTACATACCTTCTCCAGGTACCACGCCAGCAGCCCGTACAGCGCGGCGTCCCCCAGCAGCAGCGCGACCGCCGCGGCGTAGCTCAGCCGCCCCTCGTACGCCTCAAACGCGTTGCCCCACTGTATACCTACCAACCCCCCCTCCCACGCCGCAAATGTGTCGCCGCCGAGTGCGAGCGCGGTGGGTGCTAGGAGGCCCGCGAGTGCGCGCGTCGCGGCGCCGCCCGCCTGCGCTGCACCGCCGACGTAGAAGTAGGGGAAGAAGGTGGCGAAGAAGAGGATGGAGCCGAGTGTGGCCGCGGTCTGGGCCGGGGGGGGGGGGGGGGGGTTGGGGGGGGGGAGTGCGGGGGCGAGGGGGGGATGCGGGGGGCGGTGAGGTGAAGAGTCGCTGCGGTCAAGGTGTTGCGATAAGGATAACTCTGGAAAGGTGATGCGAGGAGAGTTGAACTTCCCGAGCAGGATATTGGGTCACATGTGTAATGTGATGTGTCGCCTTAAAGCGCTACAAGAGTCTCTTTGAAGTGCTGCGCAACAGGTTCCAAATTGTGCCACCGTGCATACTGTAACATGACAAGAGGGGGATGCAAGTAAGTCTGCATATGCTGCCGCTTCTCCAATGGTGAAACTATTGCATATCACTCCATGAGATATGCTCAGGTCTTAGGTTGAGATAAGGCGGTTGCTAATGCTTTTCATATTCCTTGACGTCGCTACACGTGGCCATGAAGAGGACTTGGCAACTTAATATCAGCAGCAACGATCGCGAAGGTCATATAGAGGGCCCTTGGCTGTTGCAGGCGGATGCATGCTGCAAAACCACATGCACATGTGCATACATACAATGAGGCATACATAGCACAGTTGAAGTAGAACTTGAAGCTATGCGGCTCCAGCTCGCGCCTGCAGAAGGTGGTCACCAGAAACCATACATACACGCTGCAACAGCTTCTGCTGAAATAAACACTACAACAACATCTGGAATACACATGCGGCGTGATAGCCATGTACAGCACCGAGCAGCAGCGTAGTGTACCTTGGCGCGGCTGAAGACTTTTGCCGCGATAACACTACAACAAAGTGGAATGCACATGCGGCATAATAGCAATGTAACAACAAGCAGCAGCATAGCGCACCTTGGCACGGCCCAAGACTTTTGCCGTGATAACGCTATAACAAAATGTGGAATACACATGCAGCATAATAGCCATGTACAGCAACAAGCAGCAGCATAGCGCACCTTGGCGCGGCTGAAGAAAGTGGCAATCAGGAAGCAGAAGGCCGTGATGGCCAGCGAAACCGCAAAGAGCCACAGCATGACGAGCGCCTTGTCGCTGTAGTTGAAGACGGAGCTGCGCACCACCAGCAGGATCGCCACGTCCGTGATGAGCAGCTGCACAAGCTGCTCACAAACAGGGGTAAAGTAAGAAGGGGGTTAGGGTCAGGGCTGCGTGGCAAGATATGCAGGAGCGCAGTGGTGATGACATTCTGTTGGCGGGTGGTCAGGGCTTTAAAATGGATGGCGCAGAGCAGACGGAGCGAGCGGTCGGCTGAGCGCTGCTTCTGCGCATGACTAACTGCTGCGCACGCGTGTGCATGTACTCCAGAATGTATACATGTATACATATACTTCAAAGCATGATGTTTGATACAGCCTCTGTAGTGGAAAGGCAGCAGTGCAGTTCATGACTGAGCGATCTACGCTGCTCCTCCGCCTGATGACATGTTGCGTACGCACGTGCATGAACCTCAAAACATGTACATCTACACACACTTCAAGGTATACTTCTGTGTGCAGCTACTGTAGCGAAGAAGGCAGTAGTACCGCCCTGATGTTCGCAGGACGGTGCACGATGCACAGTGTGCACGAGAGACAAACGCTTCCGCCACAGGATGAGTTTGGCCACGCTGTCTGGTAGCTTGACAGTGACATTGTGATTCCCACTGTTTGATCACAACATCTGAAGCAACTGCACATTGGGTGCACAGCACCATTTCCAGGACTACAGCATAAGGCTGGCAATCTACTGCGTCAGCATATTCACAAATATGACATGAAGTTAAGTGCGCGTACACTGACAGCACCAAGCAGCTTACTTTGTTGCCATCATGTACACGCGCCACAATAGCCCCGAATGAGCATGCACATCACCATTTCCAAAGATGGTGGGCTCATCGATTGTTCTTCATGACGTCATGCTTCCGATGATCAAAATAACATGCCTCCTTCGTCCCATACAAGAATGTTCCCCTTGCTATTACGTCAAAGCAAACTTTGAGTGCATACTTACCATTTGCCGATGTCGTCGAGAAGTGATCGGCAATGCGCACCGAGACAGTTTAAGAAGGTGTTTAGTGACACTGTTTACAAGGATACATGTGGATTCTGGTTGCAAGCTAAACATCCACAATCTTGGCTAATTTGCGACGTAAGCGAGCACCAATAAGAAGTACATACATACATACCATGGTGATGAGCCAGCTGAGCTGGTAGATGGCATCGCTCAGGCCCATCATCTTCAAGCCCTCCTTGATGCGTGACTCTTTTTCGGTCACCAGCAGGCGCACCATGCGGCTCACCGGGTACAGGAACGCCAGCATGTACATGATGCCCAGCGTGGACGCAATGACCTGCGTTTTTGACAAGCATTAGCCCCAACGCTCAGCATGTGCAACTTCAATACCAAGTGCAGTACATATGCAGCGCTGAAGTTGATGTGTTGTTATCGGGTGTACAGAAACGCCAGCATGTACATGATGCCCAGGGTGGACGCGATGACCTACATTTTGAACAAGCGAAAAGGGCAACGCTCAGAATGTTCAACTTCAAGATCAACTTCACATTGATTATGCATACATGCAGCGCTGAGACTCATTTCAGGACACCTGGTGTACAGGAACGCCATCATGATGCCCAGGGTGGACGCGATGACCTTGCCATATGAAAAAAGCGACAGCGGCAACACCAGATCAACAATACAGTCAACTTTAAAGCTGAGCCTTGCAGACCTGCCACCACAACACCATTGCGCGCTGGCGGCAACAAAGTGCAACTCGTTCAACTCGTCTCAACATGAACGCCGCACAACAACCACCACCGCATGCACGGCCCCTGAGCACATTGCCTTACCTAGTACACATCAAAAACACACTTCAAGAGAGCACTTCAAAAGCGGTCCGGCGCGCCGGCGCGCAACGACGCCACAGCACAATCGCTCCTGCGCACACCTATCACCAATACATGCATATACATCAGCAGCACACACTTCAACAGCGCACTTCAACCGTGTTACAGCACACTCTTCAAACACCGACTCGCCGCCGCCACCGCGCACGCGCACACTCTCACCTGCTGAAACTGGTCCATCCTGCATACCTATCACCAACACTGCATATACACCAGGAGCACGCTTCATCAATAACGCACACGCTCTTCAACACTGACGCGCCACCACCCATTGCACACACGCGCACGCACTCTCACCTGCTGAAACTGGTCCGTCCTGTAAGCGCGCTCCGGAAAAAAAGCGAAACTCCCCTTTAGGCTCACCCCCTGCCCCCCCCCCGCCGCCACCCCCACCACCCACTCGTCCACCCAGCGCTGCGCCGCGAGGAACCCCGAGCGCCCGTAGCCGAACGCGGCCGCGGCGGAGGGGGGGCGCAGCAGGGGGGACGTGGGGGGCAGGCGGGTACCCGGCAGCCCCTCCCCCCCGCCGTCGCACATGCCGTAGAGGCACGTGCTGGAGCGCGACAGCAGGTCCACCGCGTACGTGAAGTTGAAGCGCAGCGTGTAGTCCCAGTCGCCGCCGCCCGCGAGCGGCGGCGGCGCCGGCGCCGCTCCCGCTGCGAGTAGAAAGTCAGCATCTGCTGAGCGTTGGTGCCGCTGCTGCTGCTGCTGCTGCCTGAGCGCTGCCCCGTCCTGGCCTGCTGAGCGCTGCTGCTGCTGCTGTCTGAGCACTGCTGCCGCCTCCTGCGGCAGCCCCTCTCCCTCGCCATCATCACCCCCAGCAGCAGCTGCAAGTGCGCCGTCCTCCGCAGAGGCCGCAGCAGCAGCAGCGCTCCACGCCTCTTCCGCGCGCGCGAGCGCCGGCGGCGCCTCGTTGAACACGACCGCGAAGCCGACCTTCACACTGCCGGGGGAATCATAGTTGGCGTCACTAACATACTGCTCGATGGCAGTTTCGGAGGCAAAGGCGCGGACGATGCCTTTCAGCCGTGCGTCGCCGTCCGTCAGGCGCGACGATAGGTGCTCCGCAAAGAGGCGCGCCGCCGCCGCCGCGGCGGGGGGCGCGTTGTCGCGCGACGCCACCGCGATGAAGTTCTGGTAGGAAGGGGGGGGGGGGGGGGGGGGATGGGGGCGGGTATCAAGGGTGAGCACTGCTGATTGCGCTGTTAGGCAAGGCTGTCGCACGGCGCTATTGCAATAAAGTTCTGATTGAGGGGTGTGTGTGTGTGTGTGAGGTCGAGCACTGTTGCTTGCGCTGTTGGGCAAGACTGTCGCGTGGCACCGCCGCAACAAAGTTTTGACGAATGTGCGGCTGGCTCATTACAGAGCGCTGCTGGCAACTCTTCTATTGCTGAGCGCTGCGTGCAAGTGTCACTATGTGCGCAGCATGCATGTGTGTCGATGCCGTGCAATACCAGCGCTGCGGCCATGGCTCAGCGGCCGTGCAATGGCCGAACCAGGTGGAGCGCATGACTATACGCACGAACTGCTGCGCACTTTGCGCTAGCATACGAGCACAACGGTCAAGTACCGACATCGTGAGGGTAAGTGATTGCATGCACTGTGTCTTGATGAACTTCACAACAGCGAGACTCTGACTTCTGCTGACCTCTTGGCCGTTGAACTTCAGCCTTCGCGCCACCGTCAGCAGCTCCAGGCTGGGGTTGTACAGCTGGAATCCAGTGAGCGCCTCCGCCTCCTGCCGGATCAGTGCACAACATTGACAGCAGTGCAAGGTGGGAAGGCGTGCATTGGCTGCATCGCAAGCTGCTCGCGGTACGCTGCAACAGCACGACATTGACAGAGGTACAAGGTGTCTTGAAAGGCGAGCATTGGCTGCATCGCACGGTACGCTGGAAGAGTATACTGCTGAAAATATCTGATCAAGGCGTGCACCACGCCCATCATTATGCTGCTGCTTGCGCATAGATCCAACCATCCTGATCGATGCACAGTATGACACCCAGTGACGTGCTGTACCACTATATCACCGAATGGACGCAATTTTCTGCAGCGTTCATGTGCCTGAGCCCACCTCGTAGATGCTGCTTCCGTCCTCCACCGTGAATGCGTAGAAGGGGTATCGGTCCGCGCCGGGCATGTATCCGTAGCTCGTGTAGATGTCAGTCTTGTTCAGCGCCGCCCCGATGCCCCAGTCGTCACTGCAGCGTTGGAGTGCAGGCACCGGCGCATGGAGCAAGGCATGAGGGAGAGCACGGCGCTCGGTAACAGGCGATGATGGCATGCGCTCGCACAGCCACAGCGATGGCCGATACACCAATCGGCCTGCTCATGAGGGCATTGAGCAAGAGAGCTTACAAGGTGTGATTACACATGATGCATGCACGGCGTACATTGCTACATAGGGCACAGAAAGCTGGCGCATGCGTGCGCCATTCCCGCTTTCAGTGCCGCTTCAAATACGAGAGCGTGGACACGGATGATGCAAGTAGGATTTAATCAAGAGACTTCTTTGTTGCAAATTTTACAGTTACTCACGTGTAGTAGTTAGGGGTCGTGCACTCTGCAGGCTTGCGCAGGCACGACAGAATGCCGCCTCCAAATGGATTCAGGTGGCTGTCGTACTGCCATGGCGGTGCTTGACCGCAGACGTATGCCACACTGGGGCTGTCGAAGACTGTTGTAACACTCTTGATCCACACCAGCAGGCCCATGAATGCAGCAGGCAGAGCGATCTCTGCGAGCGTCTGGGTGTTTCATCGAGCAAGCAGAGAATGCGAGAGAGTCAGAAAAAACTTCACGCGTGATCTCCGCCAGCGCCTGGCCTTCTCAACACACAGTTATGTTAAAGATTCACGTGAACTCATGGCGACTGCGGTTATGAACATGTATTCAGGTGCTTCAATGCAGCTGCGAGCATGCTCGCACGTCATGCAGACCTCCACAGAGCAGCAATCAGGGTTTGTGCACAGTTGACTTTGCACCTGGATCCAGTCCGCTCTCTTCAGCAGCAGATTTTTGGTCAGCATGGCCCGCATATGGTTCCACCATAGCTTCATGGGCGGCGTTGAGAGTCCTCAGGAGAGAAGCGAAGCGACTTGAAGTTGTGCCGAGACTGGTGCGTAGGCTCTTCACGAACTGGCCTGAGCGGCAGCCAGCCTACTGTGTTGCAATACTTCCAATCACCGAGCGCTGTAGTGCGGCATCACTATGGCTCACACGTTCCACCTGGCACTTCACTTTGAAAGTGAACTTCCACCAACTTCTTGAGTGACCTTCCGGAGTCCTCTAATGAATGGATTGGCACTGTGGCTTGTCCCCGCGTCCGTAGCAGGAGACCACCACCATGGTAAGTAGCCAGCATTTTATTGCGTTGTTGCATATGCGCACACCATCCTGCTGTCTTGATGTGCTGGCGCAGCGCAGTCCTCTCGATTGCCTTGCGACCACTCCACTACTAGTAATAATCGGCAGTACGGCAGCACTTTGACCGCAGCTGGCGCTAGCTGGTGCTCCAGCATGCTGATGCTGCGATGGAGATAAACTAAGGCACAGTCGGTGGCCGCCTGATGCCTTTCGGATGGGAAGCACGCACGGCTCACTCTCCTGTGTTGCTCTCTGCTGCTGCTGGCGCGCTGGGGGCTGGCTGGTGTTGCATCCGTGGTCTCCTTCCTCCCGCGCTCTAGACGAGGTGAGTTGTACACAAGAAAGCAGCTTGCCCATTTCTTGAGCACAGACGTAGCCGGTTGGGTTTGCGTGCTGTCACCAGTCCCGTTGCATAGAGCGTGTGCGAGGTTGCAATTATCGCACCTGCGATCAAATTGAAGCAGCGGAAGTTCACAAGTTTTTCAAGATCACCCGATCTGACGCAGGCTTGTTCATGCTTCCTGCGAACCACGCCTGGTGTCTTGAGCGCCCTGCTGCACGCGCTGTGCACTCTCAACTGGGGTCAAGCACACAGTCAAAGCCAAACGTATGCCGCTAAGCTAGGCGAACTCGTGTGCTGTGCGAGATTCTACCCGTCTTTCGATATTCCATCCACTTACATGCTGCTGACATAAGCACCCTCCTGTCCTTGTCATCAGGGGTCCGAAGAAGCACCTGAAGCGCCTCAATGCGCCCAAGCACTGGCTGCTGGGCAAGCTGGAGGGCATCTGGGCCCCCAAGCCCTCTTGCGGTGAGTGCGCCGCGGTGGCACTCGCCTTGCAAACTTCAACGTCTTCATCATGCCAGTGCCCGTGCAGGCACCCCGAGCGCGTTCGCTGCCAAGCGACTGGCTGTCGGCCCTGGAGTACCTCGGACGACAAGCGTCGCGCTGGAGTCCCTCAGATGACGAGCGCCGCGCTTCGGCAGCGCGGCATTGCACGAGAGAAGGCCTCACACTCTCAGCGTGCTGCTGACACGTATCGCTGCTCGCGCACCTGGCGGAGTCTTGTGTCTGCAAGCGGCGCGCGCCGTCACGCATGCTCACATGAAGTTCAACACTGCATGCCTGGACCCCGTCATTTCAGTCACTGCTGCCCGTCACAGAGGTTTTCAGCCTGCGTCCGCACCACCGCTTGTCTCGGTCCACATGTTCTGCGGTTGATGCTGAGCACTGCCCGCCGCTGATCGCTGCCGCGCAGGCCCCCACAACGGCCGCGAGTGCCTCCCGCTGATCATCATCGTGCGCAACCGCCTGAAGTACGCGCTGACCAAGGCGGAGGCCAACATGATCTGCATGCAGAAGCACGTCAAGGTGGACGGCAAGGTCCGCACGGACCTCAACTTCCCCGCCGGCTTCATGGGTGAGCGCGCGCGCCGCGGCGGCAGTTACACTGGCAGTTACGCCTTTCAGCTGCAGCAGCAGCGATCAACCGTTCTGCGCACGCTGCGCCGTTCACCGGCTAGCAGTCGCAGCAAAACTGCGCCGCCACCGCCAAGAGTCGAGATACGCCGCTGCTGCCGCGTACACGCGCGGCCTGCGATGCCAGCAGAGGAGGTGTTGGCGTGCGCGTTGCACAGGCACTGGGGTGATTCCCGTTGCGCCGCTGCTGCTCGCCGCCACGCTCTCCTCGCGCCGCCGCAGCGCCACCGCGTCGCCAGCAAGCGCGCAGCCGCCATTGCCACCTGCACTACATATGCACAGCGCCTGCAGCAGCGCTCAGCAGCAGCGCTCGGCAGCAGCGCGGGGCCGCCGCGCGTGGCTCTCAGGCACCGGGGTGATTCCCGCACTCGGCCGATTTTGAGACCGCGCGCGCGCTCCCTCGCGCCGCCGCCGCCGCAGCAGCAGCAGCAGCAGCAGCAGCAACGCTCGACAGTATGTCGCCGTCCCGGCGAACGCCAACACGCGCCTCGCCTCCGGGCAGGCGCCAGCCCGGCCGCCACGCCCACGCACCCCCCTTTGATGATGCTCAGCCCTCGCGGCTGCTGGCGGAGAAAGGGGGGTGCGCAGGGTGCGTAATTGGGTCGCAACTGGTGCGCGGGCCCCCCTGTCGCCCCCTCCCCCCTTTCCCCCCCTTTTTGGGGTGTGTGTGTGGGGGGGGGGGGCGCGGGGCGTGGGTCCCCCAGGGGCTTCCCTCCCGCCTCATCGCCCCGGAAACGCAAGTACGGGGGTCGGGTCTGTGCGGTCTCTGGCGCGATTCCGGAGGGGAGGGCTCCATGCCCGCTTCCCGCTGCGCCACGCGCGCGCGCTCACGGCACCAGTTGCC
The DNA here is from genome assembly GCA_017506865.1 of Tribonema minus. Lineage (NCBI taxonomy): Eukaryota > Xanthophyceae > Tribonematales > Tribonemataceae > Tribonema > Tribonema minus. The sequence continues at coordinate 430,564 of JAFCMP010000017.1, read as the reverse complement.
TGTGCGCGCGTCGTGCGGGCATGCCACCATGCGCCCCGGTTCCTGGCGCGGCAGCAAAGCGCGGGCCCCCGCGCGCGCCCTGTTTCGCCCCGTGTTGCAAGGGCTATGTAGGGGTATAATGTGTATGTCATACCCTTACATACCCCCTGCGCGCGGGGCTCGAGACGGGCGCGCGCGGCGCGGGCCGCCGCCCCAGCGGTGAATGCACACGCCACGCAGATTCCCTAGCGCATCGCATCGCTGCTTCCTCCCCCCCCCCCTCCTCACGGCTCTCTGCAAAGAGAGCGGAGTTGGGGGGGGGGGGGGGGGGTTGGATAGGGGGCCTCGCGGTCCCCCATCTGGCCTTGCAGTGATGTGGCTAGGGCCACCTGGTGGTAGTCCATCGTGCCATTATATCCCCCCCTCCCCCCCCCACGTCTCCCGCCCTTGCCCTCTCTCTTGCAACTCTTCTGTCGCCTTTACTGGCATCAGAGAGTTGAGGCCACCATATTCGGTGGCGTGAGCTGAGTGGGAGGGGGGGGGGAGGGCGGGGGGGGGGGGGTATGATGTGCCAGTCCATGGGGGTAAAAAAAGGCCTGCCTGCAGTGCTGGACTTCGGTTCCGCCTGCTGCTGCCTTGGGAGCTTTTCCCCTGCTGCTGTTGTTGTTGGCGTGTTTGTCTGGTGCAGCAGCAAGCGCTCGGTGCACACTGCGGCGGAGGCGTGGTGTTGGCAGCAGCGGCGGCAGCGGTGGCGGCGGTGGTGGCGGCGGCAGTGGCGGCGGCGGTGGCGGCGGCTGTGGCAGCTGGCGATATCGTTTGTTGTTGCACACATGTCGATGCGTGTTGGTGTAGGTGCTACATCATTACACTCATGCGTTTCGTATGCATGCTAGTTAGTGACGCGCTCTGTACGCAAAGCGCCCTGCCTCCTGAGATCATGCAGTGTATGTTATCGTAGTGCTGTGGGTGATTCACGCGCGAATCCTGCAGCGACGCGCGCCGCATCGGACAAGCGGCAGCGACGGCGGCGGTATCGGCGACAGTGCGCGCCTTTGCGCGCACTGCAGCAGTGCTCTCTGCGTGCGCAAGTGATGTTTACCTGTGTTTGTGCAGATATCGTCTCGTTTGAGAAGTCCGCGGATCAGTTCCGCCTGCAGTATTGCTGCAGCAGTGCTCGCCGCAGTGCTCAACCCATACCTACATACCTACTCGTGCGCGCGCCCAGACGTCGTCTCCATCGAGAAGTCCGCGGACCAGTTCCGCCTGCTGTACAACACCAAGGGGCGCTTTGTGCTGCACCGCGTGAAGGACGAGGAGGCCAAGTACAAGCTGTGCCGCGTGCAGAAGGTGGAGGTCTCCAAGAAGAAGATCCCCTTCCTGGTCACGCACGACGGGCGCACCATCCGCTACCCCGACCCCCTCGTGAAGGTATGTCGCGAACTTTTTCTGTGAATAAATGTATGCATGCATGTACACAGATACACTCCTCATGAAGGTGTGGTTCGCGCTACCTTATACATGTACGTACGCGCACTTCATTATTTAATGTAGACTATACATGTACGCACCAATAATACCGTAATACGCGTATGTGTTCACGCGTGTGGAAGTACATAGTGCGCAGTTCCAAGCGCGTTGCAGGTATTCGTGCACGACACGCGCACCACCCTCTGCCATCATGATGCACGCATGTAGGCATGCATCAATATACTGCGCATCTGTGTATGCACACTACGTATGTGTGGATGCGTTTGTGCGTTCACATGATGTGGAGTCGGCCTGAACCTCTCAAAATGGCATGTAGCAGTTTACTCGGCGAAGCATCAGCCAAGTCGGAGCCACCGTTTGAACCGACCATTCTGAAGTGGCACAAGCGCATCTCTCATCAACGTCTTTGTCGTTGTCAGTCAGTAGCGGTGCTCAGGCTTCTCATGCTTCTACACTTGAAGGCTGTAATTGCAGCGCTCACGGTTCATGTGACTACACTGCTTGAAGTCAGTGTTGTGGCATGCAACAAGCATTTGGATGGGGGAGGGGCGGGGTATTCGGGTACGCACAACGCATGCAGGACATAGTCAGCAGATGTTGTGTGCACCATATTTCAGCTTCAGATCTGGGCCTTGCGCACCTGAAGCAGCAGTGCTACGTCCCTACAAAGCTAGGGAGCCCTGCTGCCTACGCATCACATCACAAGTGAGGCGACGCGCGGCCCTGCATCCGCATCACATGTACTTCATACACATACCCCTCAGTCGCTCAATCATACCTACCTCCCTACACACCGCCCCCTCAGGTCAACGACTCGATCAAGGTAGACGTGGAGACGGGCAAGATGTCGGACATCTACAAGTACGAGATCGGCAACCTCTGCATGATCTCGCGCGGCCACAACACGGGCCGCGTGGGCACCATCCAGCACATCGAGCGCCACCCCGGGTCCTTCGACATCGTCACGGTCAAGGACTCCGCGGGCAACGTCTTTGCGACGCGCCAGGCCAACATCTTTGTGCTCGGCGAGTCTACGCGCCCCGCCATCTCGCTGCCGCGCGGCAAGGGCGTCAAGCTCACGATCCTGGAGGAGCGCGCCGCGCGCGACAAGCGCGCCGCCAACGGCAACTGAGCGCTGCAGCCGCCGCTGCCGCTGTGATCAGCATCGTCTTCCGGCGCGCGCCGTTGCTGTCGCCCTCGCCTGTCGTGCCGCCGTATGTGGAGTGTTGCGGGGGGGGGGGGGGGGGGGGGGGGGGGCGTGCGGGGGTGCTGCTGACTGCGCGGTGTGCGATCCGGAGCGCCTTTGAAGCGGGACAGCCACAATGAAACCGCTTTTTGAGCTCATTTGTGTGTCGGTGCGCGGAGAGCTCGCTGCGTGTTTGTGTGTGCTGAGGTGAGGGGGGGTATATACGCTTGATGCTTTTTTGGGGGGTGGCCGCTCACGTGTTCGTGCGTGCTGTAGATATCTAGCACTGGCCCGGGCCTCACGCGTGCAACATTGACGTTGTGCGTTGGCGGTAGGGAGAAGTCATATTAGTGCACGGTCGCGGCGACGGTCTGCACCAGCATGTTCGAGATTTTCGTGACCCTACAGCTTGAGTACGATGGTGTTGCCACGCAAGCATTGTGTAGGCTTTGAGGTAGCACCAGCAAGTAGTGCAGTGCTGCCTAATACGAGAACGTGGTGGTGCTTGCTTGCCCAGTTGCTCTGTACTGCCTCTTCCTGCAAACATCTCCTTGAACACGTTGAGAACACGTGACATTGAGACACACAAGGGGCTGGGATTGAAGCAAACTCCAGTAGTCAGCAAGGGCATCTTTCAGCATCCTCGCCGAGATCTTCAGCATATGGTTTTGACTTAAAAGAGTATGACTGTCTGGTTACATTTGGGGGTTGGCCCTGACGTAACCTTGACGTAGCCCTAATTCTAACCCCGACCCCCTTGTAATCTTGTCACCTCTCTTGGCACCTTGGAGCCTAGCCAAAAGCGCCTGGCATGAGAGAAGTGATGCTTTCGCAATGCCAGAGAAACGGTCCAGGGCGTTGCCGTCGTCATCGGTGGTCGCATGAGCCACTTTGTGAACTGAAACTATGCGCGTCAGAAGCACTTACTGACTGCGGCAGCCGCGGTGTGTCGCATCAGAAAAATGTCGGACAACTTGGTCGCTGACAATACAACACAGAGATTCGAATGCTGTGCTGATATGTTGAGAGTCACAACTGATGGAGGCAATTCGAGGTGTCCTGTCCATGCATATGCCATTTGCCACCGGAGATTGCCATGGGTAGGTGGGTCCGTGTACACTGTGAGTCACACACAGGCTTAATGGCGACTGGTTCCGTGTCATACTTTGGACAAGGACAGCAGTTGCTCAAGTGCTATGCAATGTCTATTTCCCGGACTCTCTGCGCATATACCACAAGCAGCGGTCATGCGCCATGTCAGGCAGCACACGCATGTATGATGAAGATGGAGTCACGGTGCATCATGATATCATGATGGTAGCACCAAACTTGCCGCCGAGCGCTGACTTTGAAAAACAGCCGTGCTTGATGAACGAAGACTGACTGCAACTCGACACCTCAGTGACTAGTGACTGCTGGTTGCTCATTCGACCACCACTCTACAGCTGCAGTGCCTTCTTCAAGGCTTATTGGCCAGTATGCATACATACCACAGCGTTCAACTACGGGCACTGCAGCATGAATATCATGGTATTGCCAGTGACAACAATGAGCAATTCAATTTCAAAATTGCAAGCATGCACGTTCTGTGACGAACAAACAGAAGCGCATCACCACTGAACAGCGTTTGGCGCATAAGCAAGCATCAAGCACCAGCATCTGAACAAGGGGGGCATCAATGCAGACACAACCGCAACTTTGATTATTGTACGAAGTTTTTTTCTCTTCAGTTGTACGATCGTCACACGACGCAGACATGCAGCTGCATGCTTGAAAACACTATTATCTGCCACGCACAACAACGCATGCACCCCGAGCGCTCGCAAGCGGCACGTCACCCCCTCCCCCCCCTCTTGCCTGCCTGAATCCTGAACCAGCATGTAGATGATGATGAATCCCCCACCGCGCTAAGCGCGCGCGCACCCCCCGAAACCTAGCAACGCCATGCACGTGATGCGCTCACGAGTGGCGTGCGACCTTCCTGCGCGGCTGAGAGACTGTGTCGTCGCGCTTGCTCACCAGGCCATCTGTCTTTGCAGCTTCTGTCTCAAACACGTCAGTCATCACTGGCATCATGTGTTTTTCGAAGAACTCGGGCAAGAACTTACGCCTCATCGTCACACCTTGCTTCTTGACCCGCTCATTGTACTTATTGGTGATCTTAGTGCACAGGCGGCCAAAAACGACAGTGTTGTCTGGTATATCGTACCTGAAATACTCGGCGTACGTGCGGATCGCGTTTGCAGCACAGTATGCCGGGGGCGCAGGGAGGGGGTAGTCTTCCGGGACAGGCACTTCAGGCGCATCGCGATTGCTGCCTCCGTCTGCGACCTGAACCGCAGGGCCGGCATTGTTGGCGCGAGCCCTCGTGGCGGCTGGCTTACGAGAGGTGCCGCGAGCCTGGACGTCGGCGCGTTGAGATGTGTTGCCGCGTCCGCCGGCTGCGGCCGGCTCAGGGGCATCGTCGCCAGCGTCGGCAGCAGCAGGCTCATCAAGGCGACCAGCGCCAGCGGGCACAGGCGCCGCTGTGTGCGTGGGGTCGTCGCTGATGATGGCGATGATAACCCTCTCGTTGATTTTTGATGCGAGCGCCTCCTTCACCAGGTCCATCTTGTCGTGACGGTCTGCGCGCCGAGCAGCGAGCGTGCTCTGCGTCGCAGCAGCTTCCGTGGTTGCTGTGCGGCACCTAGCCTCAGATACCTGGGTTTCCGCGGTCGACTGCAGCAACGGAATCATGAGCTTGTCCAAGCATTCCTCCGGCTTGTCCTCGCTGTACTTCTCCAGCATTTTCGGCAAAAAGCCAGAGAGGAGAGCGAGAGCGGACGTGGGCTGTACGGCCGCCTGCTGCTTGCGGCCGTTGTCGTCGCCGTCGCCTCCGTCGCCAGGCTGAGCGCTGTCGGCGTCGCCGCTTGCCAGTGGCATGCCCCCTGCAGGGGCGGCACTGCGTGCATGGCCAGCGGCGTCGGCGCCTACGCTCGGCGTGCCCTGCGTGCGGGCGGCGTTGGCGTTGACGTCCACGGCGGCGTCTGGCGCACCCTCTGCAGGGCCAGCATTAGTGATCGCGCCTGGCGTACTCTCTGCGCCGCTGGTGGCGCCGCTCTGGTCCTGACTGCCCTTCGCGCGGCCTGTGTCGGCAGCGTCCGTCGCTGGGTGGCGCTGAGCGTTGGTGTCGCCGAAAATCTGAGGATGCCCACTGTGCGCAGCCGGCGCCGGCCCGCCATGGCGCCAGTCAGTGCTGTTGCCCGTGGCGTAGACGGGGGGGGGACAGCGGAAAACGTCTATGTTTGTAGGGCTTTGCATCCTGGCTTGTCCGAAGGTCATAGCTGGTGCCGGTGTGCCCGTCGTCCAAAGCGCGTGAGGTGGAACATTCTGCTGGCCATGGAAGCGCTGCGGGATTCAAGATGTAGCCACCGTTGCCATGGAGCTGCGGGGGGGAGGCGAAGACGTTTGCCGCGGTACCTGCGATTCACGCGCGGAAGGCGGTTCCGAGACGTGAGACGGCCCGCATATGGAAATGTTGTTTCGAGCGCACGAGCCCTATTTCCGGCAATACTGATGCAGAAGATTGACGGAGAGGGCAAGCGTGCGGGGACTCAAAATGTTCCCCCCCAACCAAACTTGGTTTGTCGGGATCTTCTCGCGCGCATGTCAATCTCAGGGCAATGGCATCACATCACGTGATGGGGCAATGTACCTAGGCCAGTTACGAACGCTCGCGGGGCGATAGGGACTACCGACAGCAGAAGTTCCAGCTGCCCAGCAACTTTCAACCCCCCCCCAAATCTTTGCTTCTCCGAACGCCGGCAGCGATGTCACTGGCCACGGAGTAACAGCACTCACCAGTGGTGTAGACAGCCTTGCGGCCGCCGAAGCTGGCGCTCATAGTCGACGGTGGTCCACAGCTGCGTGCAACTGAACTGAACTGTATCCAAGAAAAATACAAAGAAGATTCTCAAACGCAAACGCAACTTGAAGATCATTCCAACGAGGTTAACCGAACAGTACATTGCACCTCCGACACACACACACATCTGTGAGGTCATGGCGTCTGAAAGGCGCCCCCTGTATATGAGGCTGCTGGATGTCACAGAACGCCGCATAGAGGAGCGCTGGGCGGATGTGCTGGTGGAGCTAGATGCACTCGTCGAAGACATCTTCAGCAGCGAATTGTGGAAGGAGGTGTGGCCAGACAAGCCTACCGCCAAGGCAGTGCGCACGATGTACAGTCGAGACGTCAATGCTGCTATTCGTGCAGGGCGCACGAAGCTCAACGTCAGCGGACGCTCGTACTCCCTCAGGTGAGGTCCCGAGCACCTTCAACAACAACTTTCGGTTGGACTCGCACACAAAAGCGCCAACTCATCTACATCTCCTCTGCGTCACCGTTTTCCTTCTCCCGTAGTGCAATGGCCGACGCTCCTAGTCCGCCCGCATCCGCACCATCCGCCTGTCAACTTGACGAAGGGGGCGACGCTCCGCCGCCGGCACCGTCCGCCGCAGCCTGCGTCGTCGCCAAGCAGCCACCCAAATATAAGCTGCAATATCAGACGACGCTGGAACGTGCGAGGCGGAGCTGGTACAGCGCAGACCGAGGAATTGGACTCAGCGCGCTCGTGGAAGAAACCCTTGAAGGCCTTTGGAAATCCGTGTGGCAGCAGGTGCCCTCGCGCAGCGCCATCATCACTATGTATCACCAAGACATCAATAGATACATCACGCGCCAAGGGCGAAAGTCAGCGTTGTCATTCGAGAAGAAGTCAACTTCAGATGGCAAGGCCGAGTTTTGGTACACACTCAGGTGAGGCAAGGGGCCACCGCCATGTGCTTTTGTGTACATGTGACTTCAAGTGACTTGTGTCCCACGCATCAAGTTTATTCAGATGAATGCTGCAGGCTTGCACAAGTAACACTGTTTTTGCGTGTTATCTTCAACGTGCGTACATCACAGGGTCGGATGTTTCACACCATGCATTATCTCATCACATGAGTGCGCACGGGCCTTGCGTGCTGCGTGAGGGAAGCGACGTGCAGTCTGGTTTGTTGTACCAATCTGGCACTGAGCTTACTGGAATCTTGAGTTCTTTGCCTTGCTATCAAACTATTCCAAACTTTAAGGTAGCCTTTACCTGAATGACTTTTCGAGTGCATTAGAAGATTCTGAAGCAAATCCAAATCATGCAAGAAGTAGTGTAGTTGTATCCACTACATACCGCTGCTTTGTCAGTAGATCAGCGATCAGCGCAACGGTCATCACCCGATGCGCTCAAGATGAGCTCACGTCTTTTCTTTTTCATGCCACCGTCACATCGGCCTGTAGCAACAAGGAGGAGACCGCTGGAGTCAAGTTGATTCGCGCCGCACGCACCATGCTGGAGAACTAGACCCCCTTAGACTCCACCACTGCAGGCACCTGGCTGACCGAGGCGCACCTGACGGAAAGCATCGTCAAGAACCGGGAACTGTGGGGCGAGATTTGCGGGCCGCGGCGCAAACCTGCGAGCGGCGCTGTCGCTGCCACCTTCGAGGTCGTACGCGGCATCATCGATGACGAAGGCGACGCCACCGGCATCACCTACACGTCGGCGGCGCACGACGACGACGCCGAAGGCACGTGGCTCTACGCCCTCGCAGGCGCCGCGGCCCCAACGCCTGCCGGCCAGCAGCACGCTGGCGGCCAGGGCGCGCTGCATCAGCGTTCAGCCAATGCTGATGCTCTGGAGGCTGTGGCGCCGGAGGCTGCGCCGCCTGTGCCGAAGCGAGCGCGCCTCGAAGAGAGCCCTGCGCCCGAGCCGCTGCGCGTGGCGGCCGCGGGCGCCCCGCTCGCCCGCCCGGCCGCTCTGCCGCTGGTGCTGCCTCCAGCTGCTCCCATGGGTGCGATTCGGGCGGTCACCCCCGAGGTGCACGCGCCTCCGGTGGTGCCCGCCGACGCCGCAGCTGCGTTTGGCGCGCAGCCACCCGAGTTGACGCGCCGCGCCGCCGCAGAAAAGGCCATGGAGTGCTTGGCTCCGGGGAACCGCCGGCACCGCGCACCTGCGAACTGTCTGTACGGCGCTCTGAATGCGCTGCTCATTCAGTACGACAGCGACGGGCTGCGCGCGCTGCTGCTGAAGAACGAGTGCCCGACGAGGTTCTCTTGCGTCGACTGTGACGCGGTAAACACCGCCGAAGACTTCAAGGTGGTTGCCAAGCTGGCGAAGGTACTGAGAATTTTCTTGCACTCGGACCACTTTCCTCGTGATCAGCAGGCACAAAGGGATGACGCTGTCAAACAGCTCTCGGAGTGCGACCAGCACGTGAAGGCGGCGCTCGGCAATGACACGCAGGGGCGTGCCGGCCCGCAGTCGCCTGCTAAGCTTTGCTGCAAGTGGCACTTTAAAAAGCTGGTGGAACGGTTGGGGCCTCTGGTAGCCAAATTCATCGACCCCAGTGGCACGATGTTTGCCTGAGTTAACCTGTTGAAGAGCGACAACCCTATGCAGCAAGTCGTGCGCTTTGTAACCAGTACACGCTTGTCCCTTCAACAATCTTTCTGCCTTCATTGCTGCAGTGACTGCAGTCAATGGCATGAATGTACATGATCGCCTTCTGCTGGCTGCACATCCGTGTACTGCTGCCGTTTGTTCGCCGCATGGCTCTTCCTGCGCCTGCGTAATTGGATTCATGACGTTGAACACTGACTTCATTGACGTTGAACATGCGCAAGCCCTACTCGAGCAGTTGCACCTTTCATGTAAGCCCTTGACGTCTTGTGACATGGCATATGCACACAGGGTGACAGGGCATGCACCAAGCACAGTGAATTGCGCCGTTGTAAAGTACCCATCACCGTGGTCCAGTTGCTGTGCCGGGCGGCCGTGTAGCCCTGGCCCTACTCGTTGTGTGAACCCCTCAAACGCCTCTCAGGTTATGTCGTTTGCCGGCAGTTCCATTTGTTCAACATTTGTTCAACAAAGCAGAAGCCACGATGCACACTGTTGCATTTGCCAAATCTGGGGAGGCGCAAATATGTGTACTTTGAGAGGTACACCGTCAATGCAGGCGCTGCGCGTTCCACACCAGCAATGCTACAAGGCGCAGCAGCAGCAGAGGTGGCGCGCCTGCCCCTCATGCGGACGATCGCCACAGCTGCCACATCCTCACGTGCAGCAACAGGTGACAAGCTGGAACATATACTGCCACCAGCGCTAACGCCACTGCAGCAGCAACCACCTACGCAGCAGCCGCCGCTGCGGCCGACAGCAGGTGGTGGGCACTGGTGCGGATGCTGCTTGCGTACTTGACGCCAGTGCTCTGCAGTTGCAGTGTAGCCTGAAGTGCCCCAATCAGAGTGCTCTTGCAGATGCCGTCGCTACCGAGCTTGCAGATAAGGTGGAGGCGGACCTGCAACAGCTGCCGCAGGGCACGCAACGCACGCAAGCACTTGCTCGATTCCGGTCGCAGCGCCACATGCACTCGATCGGCATGGCATTCCTCAACGAGCCCATGTACTCCACAACGGCTTCGTTCGATGGCCTATCCTGGCAGCTGGCCGTCAAACGCGCCATCGGAGAAGAGGAGCAGACGGCAGGCTGCAAGCTGTGCGGGAAGTCGCCGGGCGGCACCCTGCATGCACGGCTGTGTCAAGCGCCACGCGTCAAGGCGCACGATACCATCGTCCACAATAGCGTCAAGAGGGCCACGCAGCGCTTCCTGCGGCAATACCTCAAAACGGGACTGGTGGACGAGGACTACACGCCGTTTCTGGGGTCCGCCGGGCCGCCGGGGAGTCGCAGGATGGACATCGTGCTGCCTGCCGACGCCTTCCCGGTGACCGGCTACGACGACCCGACACGCCACCTACCGCTCATGGTGGACGTTACCTGCTTCGAGGCACAGGTGGCGTCGCGGGCGGCGAAGACTGCAGCAGACCCCGAGCGATGCTGCCGCGACCAAGAGGCCGCCAAGACTACCCACTATTCTGGTCATTATGATCAGAAATGCTACAAACTTGCCACTTTGGCAATAGGGTCATTTGGCAGCATCGGGGAGCAGGGGCGGAAGCTGCTGGAGGCTGTGGCGACGGAGTGTGCCAGCAGGATGTCAGTGCCCGGAGGAGCGCGCCCTAAAGCTCTCAAGGGCATCGCCCTGGCGCGCTTACGCTCGGCACTGTCGGCAGCGCTCCACATGGCGTACTCTGGCCGTGTTATGACACACATGGCAGAATCCAGGGGGGGGGGCACATGGAGGAGGACGTAGGGGAGGACCCCGAGATGCCATTTGGCGGCGGCGGCGTTTGAGTGGTTGTCGTTGCGACACTTTCAGACTGTCATACGACATGTAGATTCCTTACAGCTAGATGCCAATCATCTGGGCTTTTTCGCGCCCTGAGCGAGAATTAATAAAAAGTACTCTGTCCAAGTTGTGTACGTGTGCTCAGCACTGTGATGATCACATTCAAGTTTGATCAAGGCTGTTACGTATTATTGCCTACGCATGCCATGAGATCTTTGTGAGAATCTAGGTCAAAGAACTTCTAAGAAGCAAGAGCCTAGGCGCACAATGCAAGATCATCATGATGGTGTAGAGCTACCTATTGACTGTACCAGGGAGGTTGAAATCAGCATCAGTCAGCGCAAACTTTGAAGACCAGTAGGATGAGGAGTGCTTGGCCAGTGATGCTCACAGGGACACGTCTGCAATCCAGGTGACCATCTTGACGCCAGGTAATCTGACTTCAGCTCAGATCCCCAGCGTGACCCCACATCTTCAGGTCAACGTCACTTGAACTTGTGTAATTATTTCTCGCTTTACCCACAAGAGGTCATCTGCAACCTGGCCACAAAAAGGCTGGCAGCTGAAGACGTGCGGACACCCCGTCGCCACGAGGTTCACTTGTGACAGCGTATGTGGCATCATGATGATTAGGATGAGCAGGAAAAGTCGAGCCATCCGTCATCAGTGTTTTTTGGGCATCCCTGTGTTTAGCAAACACACGCCTGACTACATGTACACATATGTATGCAGTACGCAGTTTCAAGCATTGTGAAGGTATGCTTGCATGGCGTGCGCACTTCTGCTACGCCGCCCTCATTGCAACGGCATGATATTATTTTTGCAACACATACTTCGAAGTACACAAGAAAAGGACATATGCATATTGTCTATGCACCTGCACATGTATATTCTGCGAAGTATGTCTGCAAAGTATGTGTGCTTGTTCCAGTGTCCGTGAACGTGCCGCGTGCAGTGCAAATAGCGCGCACCACATACTTTGGCCAGCATCATTGCGAGCCACCGTTTTAAGTTAGACCCTGATGATGGTCGACGCAACCCTCGTATTGGACTTGAAGTGAGTAATGATGCTGCGCTACTAAGCTCACCCTTACAGTGTGACAGTTTGCACGTGATGCTGTGTCCACATACGTAATTGGGGACTGCCCCGGCGGGGTTATGTTGGGCGGCCCATGTCTAATGCATACATACCACTCACTGTCCCCCTTCATTGACAGTCGCTTTGCTCACAATGCAGACCATTTTTTGAGATTGGTGTGTTTTTCATTTTTTGAGATGGTTGTATTTTTGCCACGAGGTAAACTGATCACGTCAGCAGCAGCATACTGCATTGCAAGCCCCTCGACAATCCGGATCAAACCTAAGCCTCTCTACCCTAGCGCATGCCATCAGTCTGCAAGTTCGCTCTGTAGGAAAAACATTTAGAAGCTGCAGCACCTGTTTGATGGCGCTTTAAAAGTATGCTGCCACCGTGCTTTAGGGCTGTTGCAACATGTTGCCCAATCTATAGATCTAGCTCTTTCGTATTTCTGGTTTCCTGAAGTGCGTAAACTACCTCTCAGTCCCCCACCATTAAATTTGCACTCCCTTTGCTCCAGCAGCAGCAACAGTCAACTCAACACCAGGTGCGTGCGATAGGCGTGGGCGGCTTGTGGAAGGCGAGGGACTCTTTTTAATTGCCCTGGCGCCACTCCTACGGTCCCTGTCGAGTCGCTTGCTCTCAAAGGCCAGGGAAGTGCGATTTGGGCGAAGTTTATGGCTGGGAGGCAGAGGCTGCAATGACTGAGCTTGGGTGAATGCGGTAGCTGGAGGAGGGAGAAGTGCGACAAAAAGGCCTGCGATCCCCTCGCGTTTTCTTTTAGATTCGTGTGTGCATCGCTCCGTCCGTTGATGGTTCGACTCCTGTCCGCGCTTAGCTTCGTATCACGCCTGTCGCCGTTGGATCTGCCGTAAGCCTGGCAGTGCTATGGGCTGGTGGTGGCTGTGTTTTGCTCAGAGGTGCCGTCTGGCACACCACGAGTCTCGTTAGGGTGTTCAGGTTATGGTAAGAATCTACTTTTTGTCTTACGCACGCACGTGCACACGGCGTCTCTGGTTTCAGGCACCATGGGCAAGGAGAAGGTCCACATCAACCTGGTGGTCATCGGCCACGTCGATGCCGGCAAGTCCACCACCACCGGCCACCTGATCTACAAGTGCGGTGGCATCGACAAGCGTACCATCGAGAAGTTCGAGAAGGAGGCCGCCGAGCTCGGCAAGTCCTCCTTCAAGTACGCATGGGTGCTTGACAACCTCAAGGCCGAGCGCGAGCGCGGCATCACCATCGACATCGCCCTGTGGAAGTTCGAGACCCCTAAGTTCAACTACACGGTCATCGACGCCCCCGGCCACCGCGACTTCATCAAGAACATGATCACGGGTACCTCGCAGGCCGACGTCGCGATGCTCGTCGTCGCGTCCGGCGTGGGCGAGTTCGAGGCGGGCATCTCCAAGGACGGGCAGACGCGCGAGCACGCGCTGCTCGCCTACACGCTCGGCGTGAAGCAGATGATCGTCTGCATCAACAAGATGGACGACTCTTCCGTCATGTACGGCGAGGCGCGCTACAACGAGATCAAGGAGGAGGTGACCAACTACCTCAAGAAGGTCGGCTACAAGCCCGCCAAGATCCCCTTCGTGCCCATCTCGGGCTGGGCGGGCGACAACATGATTGAGCGCTCGGAGAACATGCCGTGGTACAAGGGCCCCTTCCTGCTGGAGGCGCTCGACAGCTGCAACCCCCCCAAGCGCCCCACGGACAAGCCCCTGCGCCTGCCCCTCCAGGTGCGTCGGCGCGCTTCACGTGACTCGGTAGCAATTTTGTGTGAACGCGCATGTGAAGCAATGGAGTCGATCAAGTGCGCCAGTGCGGCGGGGCGTTTTTGAACTGTTTTGAGCTTGTTGGGGCGCCACCGCTCGTGCGCAGCATGATGGTCTCAATGTTATATCTCGTTGGCACGGACATTGGCATGGCGCGCGCGGCTTCCAGAGCTGGCAGCTTACATGCTTTTTGAAGCTGTATGTAGCCACTTTGCGTTGCGGCAAGTGACTGGCGTGTATGGCATGTGTACCCAATTTGTGCAATACCTACTCAGTATGTGCAATATCTACACAGATTACAATGTGGACTCATATCCACTTCATGGCACGCGTCTACGGTGCATGCCCGCGCACCAGCCACCTTCAGCACCATACGTAGTTGCCGTTGCTGGCTTATTGCGCTTGCCTCACCTGACTACTCGCTGCCGCACTTCGCACAACAAGATACACTCACACTCCCCCCCCGCCCCCCCCCCCCCCTTGGTGTGTCGCGCCTCACAGGACGTGTACAAGATCGGCGGCATCGGCACTGTACCTGTTGGCCGTGTCGAGACTGGTGTCCTCAAGCCCGGCATGGTGGTCGTCTTCGCCCCCACCGGCGTCACCACTGAGGTCAAGTCCGTCGAGATGCACCACGAGTCCATGGCGGAGGCCATGCCCGGGGACAACGTCGGCTTCAACGTGAAGAACGTGTCCGTCAAGGACATCCGCCGCGGCAACGTGGCGGGCGACTCCAAGAACGACCCCCCCGTCGGCGCCGCCAACTTCCACGCGCAGGTGCGGCGACGTGTTCACAGAAGTTGAAGTTGAAACTTGCGTCCTGACGGCATCAATGTGTGTTGTTGAATGGCGTCCAGTTGGCAGCAAGTGGGTACGGCACCCGATGGGCGTCGCATTGCGCGCGTTGCTACAGTGCTTTCCGTGTCTGGCAGATATGTTGAGATGTGCACGTGTTCGGGCTGGCCATGGCATGGCCATGGCATGAAATGAAAGCATGGGACGCACGCAGTCTCAGCTTCTTCTAAGTGCTGCCTCTCAGGGCGAGAGAGTCACATGCCGTCAGTTGAAGTGCTGGTGAATTTGCACTCATTTCTGTCTCTCAGCCCCTTCCTGACCCCCTACCGTCACCCCCCCCCCCCCCCCCCCCCCAGGTCATCGTCATGAACCACCCCGGCCAGATCGGCAACGGCTACTCGCCCGTGCTCGACTGCCACACGGCGCACGTCGCGTGCAAGTTTGCGCAGATCACGCAGAAGATGGACCGCCGCTCCGGCAAGGTCATGGAGGAGAACCCCAAGTTCATTAAGAACGGCGACGCCGCGATGGTGACGCTCGAGCCCTCCAAGCCCCTGTGCGTGGAGTCGTTCAGCGACTACCCGCCGCTCGGCCGTTTTGCAGTGCGCGACATGAGGCAAACGGTCGCCGTCGGCGTCATCAAGTCGGTCGAGAAGAAGGTCGAGGCCGCCAAGGGCGCCAAGAAGAAGTAGAGCGCTGCTGCCCTACAGCTCTGAGCGCTGCTGCTCCACAGCTAGGAGCGCCCCTCCCCCTTACCCCCCCCCCCCCCCCCCCATCACACTACGCAAAACACACGTGCCGCCCCTTTCTCCCCCCGAGCCCCGCCTCCCCCCCCCCTTTTTGGCGGCGGCGGTGGCGGCGCCGGGCAGCCCAGAGTCAAAGGCTACCAACCCTAGCTGCAGCTCTCGCGACGCTCGTGTTGCCGTTTGCCTGTTGTCCGTCCTCTGTTGCGGTTGGCGCCTAGCCCTCCGCTGTGGCGTCTGCGAAAGGGGGTGGGGGGTGGGGGGGTCATTGGAGCGGGGTGTGCGGCGGCCTGCTGCACGCACACGGAGCCACCACACACACACCCCACACTATCACATGTTTGTAGCTAGCTAGAGAGAGAGTCAGGGCACAGGGAGGCCGTGCGGCGGCATGTGCTCTTCTGTCGCTGCTGCTGTAGGGTTCTGACTGTTGCCGCAATCGAAGACGATTGAGTGCCCACTGCACGAGAGATTGCCGTTTCTGTCTGTTTTTTGTGTGCTGCTGCCTGGTGTGTTTGCATTGAATTTTGCGGGTGTTACTGTTGCATGCAGTCATGATGGTGCTTGCGAATAAGTGCAATCGATCACAGTGCTAATTGAAGCCAGCGAACTGCTCTATGATTTGCACAAGAAATAACTTCCACTACAACTTCAAGGCGGCAGTGCTCAGGTTGTGGCCCCCCAGGACGAGAAAACACACGACACACGAGAGCACACACACCTCTTGCTGCGGCGGCAGAAGTCTCAGTCGGTATCGGAGCATCACCTGACCCTGGTTGACTGCAAGGCGTAAAGGATGCCGAAGAACAAAGGTGAGTCTACATCACCCTGGCGCGTTCTAGGACCATGGTTGTTGCCCCATTCAAGCCTGACCTCCCATGCTCGAGAGACTGGATCGGTGCTTTCAATGTGATTATCGGCGTCTCTCCGATCTTCATCTCAATCCAGTGCTTCCGTGCATGTCAGCGGTCGGTCTGGTGCTGTCGGGTTCAAACTAAATCGACGGTGTTGGCGCCGTCCTCCTGGTATTGTCTATGGCAAAGAGCTGTCACCGTGCGGTCGAGTCTGTAAACATCGATTCTGCTATCGCCGGGCTACTGCCGCGGCCAGGCGTTCATGCCGCTTGCTGCCACAAGGCGCTTATGTTCCACCTTGCTGTCACGATTGCTCACTTGCAGGTAAAGGAGGCAAGAATAGGCGTAGGGGGAAGAACGATGGCGAGGAAACCAAGCGTGAGCTGGAGTACAAGGAGTTCGGACAGGAGTACGCACAGGTGGTGCGCATGTTGGGGAATGGGCGGTGTGAGTGCTACTGCTACGATGGGGTGACTCGGCTGGGACACATCCGAGGGAAAATGCGCAAAAAGGCAAGTCGGCGTCTCAGCTTCTACACTTTCCGCATCGTTTGTCACCTACTTATCCAGACCGATCACTCGTGTGGGTAAATCCCGTCTCTCCCAATGTATAGATCTGATCTGGTCTATAGATCTTCTGATCTGGACTATAGATCTGGTCTACATAGTGTAAGCGAATTGACCAGTGGCTCTGCCCCCCTCACTGCAGCCCGTATCATGTGCCCAGAAGTGCATCCACTGCTGTGTCAGCCCGCTTATGGTCACTCAAATCTTTTGCCAACTTGAGTAAACCTTTTAGACCACTAGTCTACATAACAACATTATTGAGGCAGTGGATCGAACAGATCAGTGCCTTCGGTGATGCACAAGCTGCAATCGGTATATCATAGAATTGGTGCCCATTCAGGAGGGGGCACTACGTGCCTGCCTGATGGCGGCCACACACACAGAGTCAATCTCTCTGCCAATTCTGGAGTAATGGTAATCGTGTCGTGCACACAGCGGGACTGTGCAGCAGAAAAGGCGAGCAACGCCCCCATCAGAAAACTGACATCCGCATACCTGAAGCATTTACACTGACGCTGCGATGACACGGTTTGTTGAGAGGCCGCTTCGAGGGAGCTCTAGCTCTAGAGCTAGCTCTGGCTGTAGAGGCCTGTGCTGATGATGATGAGTTTTGAGCACTGCTCACACAGGGCTCATGTGCCTCATCGTGTGCACCATGGGGCGCACAGCTGCCACCTTTCACAATGGAGCTGCGGGCTGACTTGCTGCACTCAAATGTGATTTAACCATTGAGCGCACGGTATATGAACATCTCACAGTGAAGCTGCGGGCCCCAACAGCGGCTAGCTGGTGATGCGATCATGATTAGGTTTAGGGCGAGGATAGGGCCCCCAATTCGGGCATCCGCGAGTGGTGAACCGCTGCAACTGGGTGGTGGTACGCGAAGCATTGACAGGAAGTACCTGGCGCAGCAGTGGTCGCTGCTAGTCAATCTTCACATCTGTCAAACCGTGCATGGTGAACAACCTCAATTACGATTCATAATCATGTGACAACAAAGTACATGTATATACTTGGGCTTGTCAAAGGCAGCCCTTCAGGGTGCAGCAAGGGCAAATCGGGGACCCGTCATCAACAGTTCCAATGTGTGCCATAGTGGCTGCGTGCTGTCACCAGCACTCACCACACTTCCAATGGCTGCTAATCAACTTTTTCAGTTCAGCCTTGAATCAGCGGTGCTTGATGTGATAATGTCTGGTCAGCTGCAAAGCGCACACACAGTGCTGCAGTGAGGACCACAGCTTTTGGCATCATTTTGTCATCAACACTCTCAATCGCTGCTGATCTATTTTAGTTCAGTCTTGCCATACTCGCCATGGTCAATACCTGGTCAGCTGTAAAGCGCACGTTGCTGCAGTGAAAAGTACTGTGGTTGGCGGTGCCAGCATCAACCACAGTTTACCCAATGTGCCCATATTATTCCGAATACACACTTGCTTTGAGCTCCACATCCACGCCCATCCCAATCAGGCACGTCACTATGTAGTGAACTTCACCGTTGAATTTCACCGGTGCACCAGTTCGGGGCCAGTATTGAAGTCGCGAACGCTCAGTTGCCAACCTAAAGCTCCAGGACTTTGCCGCCACAAGCGCGGATGAAATGCGTGCAACACACATACAAATAACACGCATGCGCACTGAGGCCATTATTATATATCTAAAGACATGCACAGCACACAACACTTGTAGTCGCTTGAAAGGTCTGCGTGTTACTCTAACCCCGATATTAATTTACTGCTAATCCTAACTGCAATACTACACGTGCAGGCGTTGATAAGTGCTGACGAAATCGTTTTGTTCCCAACTCTAACTTTACATGATGCTTATATTAATTAACCCATTAGTGAGTGCTGGCGACAATCATCACATGTCTTATCTCAACCCCATACCTTTTTTTAAAACCCTAATCATACCTTCACCCTGCAGGCGTGGGTGGGCGAGCGCCGGCGATATTGTCCAAAACCCTAACTCAAAACCCATACCCACCCCCGATTTTCTGCGCCGTGCTTACTCTAGCCCTAATTTCAACTTTGCAGATGTGGGCCAACGACATTGACTTATGCGTGACCCAAGCCCCAACCTCTACCGCCACCTTTAGGTCTATTCGATTTCTACCCCTAATCTTGATTTTGCAGGTGTGGGGTGAGCGTCATCGACGTAGTGCTGTTCTTACCCCAGGTTTACTTCAAACAATGCCAATTTTCTTGCACCAGTGTGGGCGCTGTGCTTTACCTCAACCTTGGTTCGATCTCATGGCTAATCCTGACCCTACCTACATCTCCTTTTGCAGGTGTGGGTGAGCGCCGGCGACATCGTGCTGTGCGGCCTGCGCGAGTACCAGGACGACAAGGTGGACATCATCCACCGCTACAACGCCGACGAGGCGCGAAACCTCAAGCAGTACGGCGAACTTCCGGAGCACGCGCGCATCAATGAAACCGCCGTTGACATTGCCATGGACGACGGCGGCGACGCCGACGACATCGGCATCGACTTCGATGACATCTAGGCGTTGTCGCGATGCGCGCGGCGGCGGCGGCGGGCGGCGGCTGCGGTGGGCGGCCACTCGGGGTGTGCTGCGCGGCGGCAGCGGTTGAGCCTTGATGACATGCAGGAGCGCTGCGGGACACCGGCAGCAGTGGAGTTGTCACAATTTCAACTTGAAGTGCGACACTCATGTTGCGGTGGGCGGGGGGAGGGGGGTCGCCATGAGGTTTTCCGGCGCAGCGGAAGTGTCTTTGCTCTGGGGCGCCGGTGCTGATGTTGATGACAGCGGCGCGGACCCTTGGGTGCAGATGCACTGGTGGTGACCCACAAAGAACGGTTATTTGGTGGGGCATATGCAGTGCAGGGAGGGGATGCCTGTGCTGAATTACAGCTAGGCACAGTTGCAGTTCACCTAGGCGCCTGCTGTGATGGGGAAGCGGGGGGCGGGGAGGGGGGGGTGGGGGGGGGGGGTATGGGAGGCAAGGGGGTAGGAACATGCCGTGTTGTTGTCCCTGATTTGTGGCCGAGCCTGTCTCTGCAGACATGCAGGCACTCTGTGAGCGTTCTGATGTGCAGGTCGCTCATTGTAATGTGACCATCACAAAACGAGACATCGATAGCTGCAGCGCCTCTTGCGGTTTTTGTCTGGCGCTCGTCTTTGTGATCGCGCAGATGTCCCTGACTGACAATCGGCCTCATGAGATTTGAACAAGCGCATGTGTCTGGAGTCTACCACTTGTATGCGTGCTGTCTTTACCCTACTGACGCTGCACAAGCCACTTTAAATGCACGTATTGTATGCACAACCACATTGTTGAACCAAGAGGTCGGTCAGCACCCGGTGTAAGATTGTCACCAGGGGTTCAGGGCTGGCATCCTACATGATGTGAATGGCCTGCATTTTTTTCATACACCCCTGTATAGCATTCAAGCCAGAGACACGGCATCATGCCCTGATGACGCAAGAGCCACACACCTACAAGTCATGCAGAGGTGCCTGGACCAGATAGTGGCTAAAAAGCACATGCAGCTTGCAGCCAAGCCACATTGAGACGCCTCGCTAACGCGAGGCATATGGCCTGGCTGCATGCCGGCAGATGATTGGAGATGCAAGATCCCCGATCAAGTCAGCAGATCTTTGTGTGTTCAGGCTAGGATGCCGGCAGCCCAGACAAAAAAGCAGGCGCCGCAACAGCGGCATATTCGCCTGACAGTGCAAACAGTCGCTGCTATTCTGCATGCTCGCACAGCAGCGGCATTGAGGCTCATTGTCATGCCTAACCAGATGCTGCGGAAGCACGCACGGGTGCATGATGCTGAACCATAGTCTAGCACCACACAGCAAGAAGCCCTCAACCGCTGCTCACTGCAAATGTGGGCAGAGTCGCAGATATGAGGACAAAGCAGCAACACAGTGGTTCAGACATTGCAGATTGTGCTCTGCGGAGGGCAACCTGTGTGCATTTTGGGTGTGGTCAGCTCTGTCGCCTATTTACAATGCACTAGCTGGTGAGTGCTGGCACCAAGCTGCAGTGCTCAGTAACTGACCGCACATCACCGATACCAATGCCTATGTACAAGTCAGGCTACCAGCTGAGAACCCCCACGAATCAGGCAGGCCCCTGGCTCAAGTGTGCTCAAAGAAGCCACGCCGCCGTCACTCTGGAGAACTGTAAAAACAACCGTGCATAAATGCGGGCATTTGGAGCCATGCCTCAGCGTCAACGAACACCGCGGTTTTGGTTTCGCTCCACAACATGTTTTGACCTTGAGACTCGGCTTAGGGCAGGGCCTGAGACCTGCCCCGACGCACGGCGGCAGCTCTCTCTTATGTAGCAGCAGCAGAGCGCGAACGACGACAGGTTGAAACACATGGCAACGGAGGGCGCCGCGTCGCCGGCCGCGCAAAAAGGACGGCGCAACCTCAAGGGCGGACGCCGCAACTTCAACAGCCGTGCGCACCTTCGCTGCGTCAACAGCGCGCACCCCCCCGTCGACTACACAAACGGCCGCAGCGGGCTGCCAAGGCAGGCGCGGTGGCGACACGCAAGTGTGGTGCCCGCCCCGGCCGCTGCTGCAGCGAGCATCACGCCCGCAACCGCGAACACGCTTGTCGAAGGGCCAGCGATGCACGAGCTCTGGGAGCGGCGGTCACTCCGCATAGGGAGCAGACGGCACGCATGGGCACAGGTCTAGAGTTAAGACTGGTTGCCCCCCAGGCTGCGCAGCGGCGCTGGAAGGCAGCGCGGCGGTGCGGCGAGAGGCGCAGCAGCGCTCAGCCACTGGCGTGGCGCAACAACGCTCAGCCATTGTCAAGGCTCGGCAGCGCTCAGCTTCAGGGGGGCTCAGTGCAGCAGCGCTCTGCCATGACAAGGTGCAGCAGCGCTCAGCCACAGCAACGCTCAGCTCAGCAGCGCTCAGCCAAGGCACACACTGAGCAGCGCGCTCAGCCATGCAGCAAGAGCGGGGAAACAGCGCTCACAGCAAGCGACGGCGGCGTGTGCGTGGTGGGCAGCAGCGCTCATCCGATGAGGTGCGCCTCCGCGCCGGCGCGCCGCCGCTCTGCGCGCCGCAGCTGCAGGCCCGGCCTTACGAGAGCGATGTATGTGGTAGCGGTGGCAAAGGCTGCGGCGCCCGCACAGAAGGCAAAGGTGCCCGAGAAGCACGCGCTTCCGAGGCAGTCGGGCTCGATGCCGTACGTGACGTTGACGAGCAGCGTGGCAAAGAGGAACGAACCAGATGCCGGTCTGCGCCGTTTTTTTTGGGGGGGGGGAGGGGGGAGGCAGTCGAGAGTCGTGAGTCTTGGAGTGAGAGCCGAGTTGATGCGCTTGAGTGTGTGTGTGTTGCGAAGGTGAGAGTGACGGAGGATTTGTGCAGCCATGAGATGTGAGGTCCCAGTCAAAACTTCACAATGCTTCCAAGAGATTGACATCTGCAGACGGCGGCGTGTGTCTATACTGCGACACATTTCCCGTCAATGCGGCATCATCGTTGGGCCTCAAAAAGGTGGCACATGGTGATTTCAAATTTGAGACATTTCAAGTTGTTCACACCACACAATGTAGTCCGGTAGCAAGCTGGACATCCACCATCTGGCCTTTATCGCATTCTGAGCGAGAGTTCGATCAAAAGCACATATTTCTGCTTCAATTTGCAGTGGTGCTCACCCTACGTCGAGCAGCCCGTAGATGGTGGCGATGTGGCGCGTGCCAAAGCAGTCGCTGCAAACGACGAGCACGACGTTGAACACCAGCCAATACAAGTACATACTTCAAGTTGGAGTAGTGCTCACCCTAGGTCGAGCAGCCCGTAGATGGTCGCAATGTGGCGCGTGCCAAAGCAGTCGCCGCACACGGCCAGCACGACACTAAACATTGAGCCGTACGCGATGCCCGCCAGTGCGGCGCCGAGATACAGCAGCTCCGGCACGCCAGCGCTCAGCAGCAGGCTGACACATGCCGATAGCGTCAGGTTAAAGCAGAGCATGGTGGCTCTGCAAGGGGAGCAAGGGGGGGGTGCAGGGGGAGGGGGGGGGCTTTGAATACAGATGCATCGGCAGGCTGCAGCACTGGCTGCGTAGATGTCACTGCGGGCCCTACCTTCTTTGTGCCGGCAACTTGAGATGCGGAGACAAAAGTCACCAACACGAATGCCTGGCACCAGAGAGCAGTGCGCCGCAGGCATCGAAGCGCTCACGCACCGCGAATGGCGGTGTGTATCAGCGCACGGACTTGTGTCATATGTCGTGGCAACGCTGTGTGGCGCCGCCGCCGCGCCACGCGACTGACGCAACTGCACCAGGTGACTCTCCTCCCCGTCCTGTGCCGTTATTCGTGCACTGCACCGCCCGGCGTGCGCGCGCTCAGGCGTCGGGCACAGTACTGACCACGCAACTCCGCACACAGTACAGTACAGTACAGTACAGTACAATACAGTTCAGTACAGTACACACTACACAGCGGCAGTGCAGTACTGGCCCTGCCCCACCCTCTCTGAATGCGAGCTACTGTGCAGTACAGTAGAGTACAGTACAGTACAGAACAGTACACAGTACACGCAAGCACTGCCCCCTCTCCTGGACGCGCGCGTATCGCGGCATCCCCGCTTCCACAAACAGTACAGAATGCAGTTGGTTGTTGTACGCAGTACACGCAGTGCCCCCCCCTCTCTGTACCCGTGCTCACCGCGGCATCCCCGCTTCCACAAACAGTACAGTACAGTACAGTACAGACCAGTACACAGTACCACGCCAGCACTGCTCACCGCGGCATCCCCGCTTCCACGAGGCGGTCCGAAGCCCACCCCGCCGTGAAGCGCCCGCCCGCGTTGCAGAGGCCGATGATGCTCACCAGCAGCGAGCTGGAGGGCACGCCGAGAGAGTCTGCGATGCTGGCAATGTTGTTGATGACGACTAGGCCGGAGCCCGCGCCGCATCTGTGCAGGGTATGTAGGGTAGCGCAGGGTAGCGGTTAGGGTACATGTCTACTGGGGGGGGGGGGAGGGGAGGGGGGGGTCACGTTTGTGCGGGGGTAACGATATATGCCTGCAGCGTAGGTAGGTATTGTTTATACAAGGTTTTACGTCACTTGGGGGGTTATAAAAAATGAATCAAAAGATCGTTGAGCTCTAGGTGACAAGAGATGGTTATCCGCAAGTGGCTTTCACCAATAACGGTTCTCACCGCTGCTGCAGTCACTGGCCACGAGCCAAAAGGTTATCTACATGCTGATGAAGGGGGGTTACATCAGCATACCCAGCGCGCTCCTAGCGATAAAACAGGACAAGACTATGGGGCGCTCGCAGCCGCGTTTGGGCGCTCGCAGCCGCGTTTGCTTGGGTACTGGACGTACGGCAGGCATGGGTAGGTGCCAACATACATACATATAGGGTAGCACAAGCAGTGACAAGGGGGGGCAGATTAGGCGCCCGCGTGTGCCTGCGCTCAAAAATCATCTCTGCGGCAGCACTGAACGTTCCTCCGTCAGCGCTTGGCACACCGCACTGCGGCAATGATGCACAGCGCGTCCATCTCGGACAGTAAAGCATGCCGCTCCGTATGTCACTCAAGGGATGCATGGCTGCGATACAGTGTTGCATTGCTCCCAAATGGAGGCGCGGACGACCGCGTGACGATGCTCGTAGGACTGCTACTCTTAAGTCAAGCTTCAACTATTCTCGCGCCCCCAGAACTCGTGCTGATACTTCTAACCTCAAGTGTGAGTCACTCCTGTGAGTCACTCCTGTGAGTCACTCGCGAATCACTCACAGAAACGCGAACAGCAGCGCCCAGAACCGCGCGTCTTGCATGGCCTCCACCCACGTCATCCCCCCATCCCCCTCCTTCGCGAGCGCCGGCGCGACGGTCACCGCGCACGCAAATGCCGGCTGTGACCCCTCGAGCTCCACCCCCCCCCCGTTGTCCCCCTCGCGGACAGTGCCCAGTAGGGGGGTGCCGAGGAGGGGCTCCACCTCCTGCATCAGGGGTTCGTCCGCATCCTCTGCGGCAGCGCTCTGCAAATCACAGCAATAGCCAATAGAGGGATTGATGCGGAGAATCAGCCATCGGGCCTGATGTCGAAGTAGCAGGGGACGTGCAGCAGTGCTCTCTGCGACAACCGATAGCGACTGCGGTGCGTTGTTGCATGCATGAGGGGACTTGTCTGCATTCTCGTCGGCAGCGCTCTGCGGATTGTGGTCGGCGACCAGAAACGCGATTAGTTGTGTTTGTCAGCGGTGCAAGGCTTCGCGGGTCCGAGCAGCAGGGGTAGTGTCAACTTGAAGTAGCAGGGTAAGCGCGGAGGCAAACATGAAAGAGGCGTGTGCTTCCAGTAGCAGCACACAGCAAGCGTGGCAGTGCTCTGATGACAGCGCTGCGCAGGTCATCAGTACCGATCAGAATGAAGGCGCAATTTGAACCGACTGCCACCACAAAGGGCGCACCCCCCACCCGCCCCCCTATGCGCCCTGACTCAGCATAACATGACACACTTGACATGGCAGCGCACATGTTTCGCACCATGATGCCTCCGCCGCTAAAGAGTTGCGCGCTGCCTTCAACTTCAACCACACCAACTGCAATTTATGTGCTGCGCACGACGCTTCAACTGTGACGCTAGCTCCCCTACCCTGCGGCCTCGCCAGTGCAGAGGATTGGGGGGATCTGTCAAAGGATACATGCACGCGCATACGTCCAGCATACCCCACCTTGATAGTGATGCTGCCGTAGCAGCACGGCACTGCCAGAACCCCCGTGATGAGCAGCAGGACGCCGATACCCCAATACGGCGCCGGAAGGGTCACGTGGCAGGCTGCACCGGGGTCACGGCGGAAGACAAGATACAAAACACGAGGGCTCAGTGCTCAAGGTGCAGCAGGGTGACAACGCTGATGCAACACACATTGTGTGCCTTAATCCCAACCCTAAGTCGCCTGTAGCCGCACCTGTGAGCGCGATGCCCACGACAATCGCGGCGATGAGCGCCGCATACCAGCGCAAAAAGTGGGCGAGCGCTGGTGTCACGCTGAAACAAAACGTAACTTCAAGTACTTCTACTTCACCAGTCAAACCCTGGCCCTAACCCCAGTTGCACCTGTCAGCGTGATGCCTATGATGATCGCGGCGATGAGCGGCGCATACCAGCGAAAAAAGTGGTAGAGCGCTGGTGTCAAGCCTGCTCTGAACCCTAAACCACCCTAGCTTCAAAAACAACCCTTGCCCTAACCCTCAACCAAACCCTGATCCCATAAACCTGAGTCGCCTAGCCGCACCTGTGAGTGCGATGCCTATGACGATAGCGGCGATCAGCGCCGCGTACCAGCGCAAGAAGTGGTTGAGCGTTGGGGTAACGCCCTGCGCCGCCTCCACGACGTACGACAGGTGCGCGGCAGGGACGACGTTGAAGGGCACCGCCGCGATCAGCGCTGCTGTCGGCAGAACGGATCTGAGGGGGCGGGGGGGCGGGGGAAGACATCACTGGGTGACGCTACCAAACATCAACAGCATCATCAAACTTCAGCAGCAGTGCCAGAGTTCAACAGCATTAACAAACAGCAATACTGAACTTCAGCAGCATTATCAGCCTTCCAATAACATTACCATACTCAACAGCGTCATGGCAACAAAAAGGGGAGGCCTGCGCCCCTTCCGCAGCTGTGCGAGCGCCCGCGGGCTGGCACATTCGGACGTATGCGCAACACAAACTGCGCAACGCTCATCTCCGAGAGCACAACTACCCCCAGGATTGCTGGTGACTGGCGCTATCAGCAGTGCTGCCCCCCCATGGCACAGCCCTCCCAGTGTCCATATGCAAACACATGACCCATCACCCATTGGCAATATATACCAATGAATGGTCACCTAATGACAAGCGAGATGACCACTGTTCCCTCCCCAATCAGATAAATGATCACTCACCCAATGACAAACAGGAAGGTGATGACCCTTTCCTCCCCAAACAGCCCCTGGAACAGTGCTGCCAGGATGGCGCTGCTCAGTCCGAGTATCGACTTCAGCAGGCCACAGATCTGGAGGGGCAGGGGGGGGGGGGGGGGGGGGCGTTGCAGGCAACTGTTTGTGAGCACTGATGAGCATATGAGATCGCAAGGGGGCAAGCGGGCTTGGCGCAGTTGGTGCTTTTGGGCAAGAATGTGTGTGTTGCTGCGGTCGATCGCCGGAAGTTGCGCACGCAGATGCTCTGCGCAGTGGTCTTAGATGTGGCGACGACCATCGCGTGTAGGCATACATGTATATCTACTCAAGGTACGATGTCACGGGTCCATGTATGTGCAACACACATTCATAAGAGGTGCAGAGCGTCACCTTGCCGCGGTCGACCGCCGGGAAGTTGCGCACGCAGATGCTCTGCGCGGCCGTCTGGAACGCGGCGATGCCCAAGTTGGCGGCGTAGTACGCGCCCGCGACCGTCGCGACAGACGACTCTATCTTGTTGTCCGTCGCCACCGCAATGTACATGAGGCCTGCGCAGCTCACGAGTGCGCCGAGGACAAAGACGCGGCGCGGCGGAACGTGCTCCAGGACCAGTCCCACGAGGAACGTGCTCCACATGCCCAGTTCGCCTGTACGCAGGGCAGTGGGGGGGGGGGGGTAAGGGGGCCAGCTGTCTCTGCACGATACGTATCCAGTGTAGTGGGTTCGGAGCTCTGCCTTCGTCACAGTGTGTCGAGGGATCCTGAGCTGGTAACGTCGGCTCACTCGTTTAACACCGAGGTAGTGACACGGTTCACGCCTATTGAAGTTGTGCTCAGCGACTTGAATTCCATTCCATTGTGCTAATCGGGAACACAGCGCGGTACCAATTCGCTAGCAGCAAGCGAGACCGCACCCAGAAAGTTGGCGCTGGCTTGGCAACGGTGTGTTGCAGCAGTGCTGCCCCCAGTTCTTCTCATGACTGACTTGTTCTACAGCTGGGAATAGGGGTAGGGTTGGCACACAGGTGATCTGGAGGACACGGGTCAGAGATGTGATGTCTGAAAGAGGCTGGCTGTGGCTGACAGCTGCGTACACATTCAAACTGATTCTTGCTCTCGTGATGTATGTTTTACGTGACACATCTCTGTGCGACGTGCTTCAAATCTTCGGGCTAGGGTCAGCGTTAAGTCAAAGCGTGGTACAGCGCAGCGCCTGTGTGCAGCGCGCAAGCAGCGCATGACATGCTCTGCTGGTGGGTGCATTCACGACAGGTGATGCACACAATCATTGAGAGGCGCCACACTTTGAAACCAGCGCGACTGCATGTGCCGCATGGAGTTTGCCTGGCAGCTGCATGGCAAGAGGAGAGCAGTTGGCAGTGCTCTGCAGACCTTCATAATAGTGGCGTGTCACATTTCATTGACGATGCAAATAGCGCATCAATGGTGGTGGTGTCATCGGCCGCTGTTCCCACGATTATGTTTGTGGTTGAGTGTGTTATTGATGATTGGGGATTAGCTCTGACCTGACCCTGACGCTACCCCCAATGTCTGCATCAATGGCATGTGTCCCTTGATCATATGAGGCAGCAGCTCGATTGCGGGTGGGCACCACTGCAATATATTTGTGAAAAGATGTGCCTTGCAAGTCTCTAAGCAGGATGCTGCACTAGGCACTTCGTACATGCAAATAGACAGGTCACAGCGTCGCTCCCTTCAATGCTACAAAATGACAGCACAGGCAGGCTGCATCAACTGCCCTATTGGCTTCAGGAGTCACAGGTTGATGGGACAGCAATCCTGATAGATTGGCTTCACCAGCACTAGATTATGACGATCAATGACAACCTCACATTGTCAACACTCATGAAAGCACCTTGAATCGCTGTTTGTGCTGTAGACTACACGTTGAATCTGCTTTGCTGCACCGCATGTCAAGCATCTCAACTGTAATATTGCCACAAGCTCATCAGTATAGAATATCTGGGTACATACAGCCGTTAACGTCCTCACACAGCTTGCAGGCAACCAACGTGCTGCGCTCACCGAAGCTGGCGACCAGATCTAAGCTCCTTTGCGAATACCCCAGGTTCTCCTTGAAGGTGTCCGAAAACAGGCCAAATGCATAGCCCACCCCGCAGAAGCATCCAATGAAAACACTAGCAGCCAGCGTGCACCATCTGCTCCAGTACCTCCCATGCCATGGCCATGACGACCCCTCAACAACGACCATCGTTTTCTGCAACGCAACGGCGCTGTGCTGAAGTCTCAAGCCGCAGCCTGCACTGCGGGTGCAGCACCGACGTCACACACTGCAGGCTTCTAGCACGGTCTGTACCGAATCTCCTTGACCGCGCTGCTGAGCAAGCACAGCTGTGTGTTTTCCCGATGGGCACGAGTGCACTTGCAGTTCACGCAACTGCCAGGTGACGCTCTGAAAAAACAGAAAGAGTTGCTGAGCTTGCCAAATTGGCCTGTGCCAGTCGCTGGCGGTATGGTGTCCATACTTCGCACACTTTACATGAAGTAGACTGTACACACCTTAGATGACAGGACGCGTTTACGACAGGGTCGCGACGGGACTGTCGTGAAAGGCAGGCTCAGGCTGCAATCAAGCCGCACTACTACTGAATTTGATCAGCGCAGCACCCGCAGCAAGATGCCCGTCGGTGCGACGCTGAAAAGACTGCTCTGAGCTCGGTGACCGCCAGCAGCGTCGCCGCACATCGTATCACGCAGAGAGGTCAACTGTCAACACGCCAACCGCCGCCTGCAGCAGTTGCAGGTGCCAGGCGCGGCGAGAGACCCGCCGCTTGAGCAGAACTGAAATTCGTCACACAAGGTTGAGCTGCGTACCGCAGAGTGCAGCAAACCATGTTCAGTATTCGAGATCCTTGGCGCATTACAAGAGGCGTGCATCAATTGCACTCGCCTGACACTTGCCCTCACCCTTTCTGACATGTTGCATTACCCACTTCATGGCGCCGCCGCATAAGATTATTGCGTGGTGTTGGTGAGCTTGATGTATGCTGCGCACTCAAGTGGCGCAGGCACATGAAGTGCGATGACCAGCTTGAAGTGATGACCGCTCATGCAAACTGCCATGCTGCTGTGGAGCTGAAGGTGCCGATGTATCCAAGTACACCAATGAACAGCACATGAGTGATGTCGAATGACCAGCAGCGCCTCAGACAATACACATACTTCAAAGTATACAAGAAAATGTAACGTCACACACGAGTAGTCTCATTCTCGAGCTTGTATGTCAGCAAGTGCAGACGCCTGGCGTACTGGTACAGCTTTGCACTGGTGCTTTGAACAGGAGCGAAAGATGCACTCAACATGCTGCTATGTCTCTGGCTCTTCCTGATCGTAGCTGGCAACCGGTTTGCGATGCTTTTGGGAGGAAGCACGCAATGCCATGCTGCCTTGGGCGCACAAGCTTGTACGGTGTGTCCAGTTCAACACCGCAAAGTCGTGATCGATACTAATTTTACAAACTCCTTTCTACAGTTCCTGCTCATATGCACGGCGGCGTACGCTACTGCTACACAACCATCTTGCACCTCTCACAAAGCAGACAGTTGATCTTCAATTGCTCCAGAAACCCAATAAACCACAACTGGACACAGACACATGCAACAATGCCTGCTCTGGCTGCTGGTGTAATGCAGCTGCGGCGGCCCCGGATACCCCAATGGATTGCTGCGTGCACCGAAGTTGAGCTTGCCACGCAGCGCGCCCCCTACCCCCAACACTCACACACACGCGCCCACAGCCTCCTGTCTAGTGTAGCGCCGGGGGCATGCGATCGACAGTGCTCAACCACTGTATAAGTCCTCTCTGCTTCTTCTTGGCGCTCTTGCGAGCTGCCGCTGCGGCCGTCAGGATGCGCGTCTCCGCCGTCTCGGCGACGGTGGCAGCACACTGCTCTGCAACAGCGTCCCTCGAGCCTGTGTGTGTCCTGACTGAAACGCTGTCTTCATCACAAGTCGGCAGTAGCTTGTAGCGCAATGGGTGCTTACGAAAGTGGGCCAGCACCACGGGCGGACCTTGCACACGCCATCGGCGCTCTGGGCACCTCACCCTGTGATGATGCGGGCTTGCCAGCTGCCGCCAGCCTTGGCTCCACTTCCGTCATGAGAAGCAGCTGCAGCAGTGGAATCAATCATGCAAAAGCAGATGCTCAACCCGGGGAAGATCTGTAGGTATCGGCTGGGATGCAAGTAGAGGTTGCATAGTAGTACCAAATGTTTGGACGCAACTGCACTTTTTGCTGTCACACGTGTAGCTCCCTTTGTGTGAACCACTGAGCTGAAATGCAACTTAAGGTTCATGCACTCAGTGCACGGTGCATGCATGCTGCCATGGCATGGTACAGCCGCAAGAGACTCGAAAGCGCCAACCCAGGTTTAGCATGAAATTGCACGCAGTGTTGCACAAGAGTGAGCACAGTACCAGATTCTACAAATCTTGCTTGACATTCATTCAACACGGGCAGGTCAGTCATCTTCACTTGCTCGCTGATGGCCGTCTCTTGCAAACATCATCACATATAGTGTGTTTAGACTCATAAAATGCATGTCAATACTCGCCTTGGCTCCAACAGGCTGCAAAGCGTGGAAGTTGAAGAGGATCTGATTTGCACGCGTTGACGGGTTCAGCTTCTTGAATGCCGTCTGTGCCGCCACAAGCTGTGCCTTCAGGACCCCAGTGCGTGCTTCATGCAGATCTTGCTGTGCTGCTCTGCTTTGCTGCAGTACGCCAAGGAGGTCCTTCGCTTCATGTATAGGCGTTTCAGCGGCCTTGTAGATAGCTTCCACCTTCTTTTGCTTCGAGCTGACGACTGCATACGACACTTGTGCGAGCGGGCCTGGCTTGGCTGTCCTGTGCTTAGACTGCGCAGGCTTTGCAGGAGGCTGATGCTGATGCTGTGCCTTCTTCTGCCTCTTTGATGTCGGCTGAACTTGCACCTGGCTGTGCTTGACGGCTTGTTCTGCTCTCGCCCTCTTCACGAAAGGCACAACCTGTTGGGGGGTATGCTGTTGCTCCTCATCATGCGCTGCAGGCGGCTCTCCAATAGGGTTGTTGAAAGATGGAATGCCGGCACCTTGAAGGTGGCCCGGGACTGCCGAATCACTTGCTAGCCTTGGCTTCTTCCCGGCTCGCGCTGCATGCTCGCCATCAACATGAACAGTCTCATTATATACACCGGGAGGTGTTGCTAGGCCACTCGTATGCACGGCTTCGGGCGGGACGGCCTTTGCGCGGCCTGCGCAAACATGCTCAGATTTGTCGCACTCCAACGCCCGCTTCTTCGCGACCGCCGCAGCCTGTGCCATAGCCTACTCGATGAACACGAGCTTGGCGCAGTCAGTGGTAGTGTGCATGCTGCAGTGCGTAGCATCAGGCTGTAATGCGAGGATGCTTTCTCGGTGATCCTCAAATTAAGTTGAAGGTGAAGTTAAAAGTTTTTGAGTTCTACGACTGTCGCTACGGGCAGGTTTGGGTCTTACAGGAGTCAATACACCATTCTGAAGTCAGCTGTGGCGTGCGCCGTGCTTGGTCCCCTGAGAACTGCCCTCGCGGAAGGCGTCGCGACAGAATAAATGTGACACATGCGTGACACAGCTTGTTTTTTCGACTTCTAGACGCAGTTCTTCGAGCTTCCTTCTGCTCTTCTACCATTGATTCAACAATCACTAACACGAGACCTTGCCTTCAGCAAAGCGGATTGTCACCTATCGCCAACGCCTGACACAA
Organism: Tribonema minus; assembly: GCA_017506865.1. NCBI lineage: Eukaryota > Xanthophyceae > Tribonematales > Tribonemataceae > Tribonema > Tribonema minus. The sequence continues at coordinate 398,145 of JAFCMP010000017.1, read as the reverse complement.
GTTGAGGCCCCGTCAGGGCACCCCTCTTTGCGCGGCTCACTATCAGACAGGCAAGTTCATTCAACTTGATATTCTCTGCAGCCGCGGTGGCCAGCATACTGCTTGCGGGCAGCCGCTTTTGCACACAATAGCACAAATTCTACGTCCGATAGACACAGCGCCACACGACAGAAGTAGATGCTCGCGGGAAGAGAGATTAGAGGGATAGAAGGGAGTATGGGGGCAGTTGAGGCACAGATCGCTGCTTTCGCGGACTTGTTGAAGGTCTGCACGTTTCCGAAAGATGCACATGGGGGCAGTTGCTTTGCAGGCTCAAGCGGTGTCAGTTGCGCCGGGAATCGCGCGTCGGCTGTTTGAGCCTGTTCTGCGACGGCATCACAGCCATGACCCTGCGCGTGGGGCGCAGAGAGAACGTGAGCTCTGGCGTGCAATCTCGCAACTTCGCTTGTTTTGTCGTTGGCAGCGCCTGTGCTGCCAGGGGTGCTGTCAAGCGTCTGTCCCTTCCCTGAGGAGGTCACTCTTGGTCGCATCCCTGGCTGTGTCGGCTCAGGAGCTTATTCATGATCCTGGCTGGCCCTGCTGCGAGGAAGCGTAGTGGTGGCTTGTAGAACGCCTGTTTGGCTAATAGGCCACGATGGTTCCTCCTTGCCCGGTTCTGGCCGCCTGGCATGACAAATAGCCCCATGCTCACACCTGATCCCCTCTCTTCTCTGCGCGCTAGCATAGGGTTGATGCTGAGTCTTTAAGCCAACATCATTGCTAGCTGATCGAACAGGTGGCACAGGCGTAGATAGGCAACGGCGGTGCTTCCGGCCATAGTCGTAGGTAGACCATGTGGAGCACCACCTGCGCCTTTTAGAAGTAGATGGGGCGCGGTAGGCCACTTTGGATAGCAAATCGTGTGCCGCCGCGTACCCCTGACTCTTCTGCCAGAACGTTGTCAACATGCATACTTGTCAAGCATCAAGTCCATACTGTGCCACCTCGTGCAGGCCTGGCATGACCGCGCTGTCGCGGCTACTTGCAGGCTTTATGTACATGGCTAGTATGCGCTAGCAACTTCAAGTGCCCGCTGGGCGCTGAGCGCTGCTTCTTTCTACGCCCTATGTGCTGGCTTCTGCCGTCCTGTTTGCATTCTTGCTCGCATGCAACACATCCCGAGCGTACGTCGGCTGGCACGCTGCTGGAAATGCTGGGCGTGTTCATCCAGGGCGAGGCCTGTTGAGCGCTGCTTTTGTCATGCCAGCAAGTCGCGGTGCGCCGCTTCACCCTCGACCTCAGCGGAGTGCTGGCCACATGTAAATACGGGTACTCCCACCCCCCCCTTCCCCCCTTTCCTGGGGGAAATCAGCCGTCATGTCAGCCACAGAGCTACAGATTGTTGCCGCCGCTACGCACGCGCGCATAGAGCCTGTTGCAGGTCAAGTAGCCGTAGGACATGGGAATTGGTGCTCTGCACCCTTCTTAGAGCAGTATTGGCATCCTGACAACGCGCGGCAATAGCAGCCGTGTTTGAATGCGGGCGCGCACCGCATGAGAGCCGATTTCATAGTTACCGAACTCTTGTCGATACAAATAATGTGGATGTTATTTTGGCTGTTGTGACATCAGCGTGTGCATCTCATTTGCCCTCTCCTGCTGACCTCTCAGATGGTTATCATCGGCCGTGCAACGAGCATTCATGATGATGGTCAATGCCCCCCCCCCCCCCTAAGTGGCACTTTGTGCTTATGTTTAGCGCTGTACCCGGCATCACTTGATGATTTTTCACATTTGTGACAAATTCACAGGAGGCTCTGCATGCGAGGAAACCAAACCCTAGCTCTAACCCACAACTCACTGCGCATAGAACTACAACAGGCAGTGCAAGCAGAGACAACACAGAGAGAGCCCAAATCACCAAATATGCAGAAAAGAAGAGTCATTGTTATGATTATGACAACAAAAGTAGAAGATAGAAGGGGGCGGTGCGCACGCCTGCGCTTTAGAAAACTACCAACAGATGATGCACAATCTGGTGGGCCTAGCCTATCACGAGGACTCAATGAGTCAGCCCCCTAACCTACACACTGTCAACACATACCGCGAGAACACAAAGGTGCACGGCGGCACTGTGCACGCAAGCGCACACTCAACCATCTACATGCTACATGTTCGTGAATGACATTTGCCAACTTAAACCTCAAGAGGCGCAGACGGCAAAGGCAGTGCCCCCCCATAACACAGTCCGCGCAATGATGGGCAGCTACGGTGCTGCGGCAAGCGAACCGAAGAACTCGCGCAGTATGCTCACTTATATAAAGCGGTGATGCCCTCAAGCCCCTCCTGACAACCCGTCCCGTGGAGGGCATATGAGCCACACTCCATGTAAAAGTATAATACTACTGACTGGCGAGGGGAGGGGGGGGAGGGGAGGAGAGGGGGGGGGGGCTGATGTCTTTGGACTTCAACCACCGCATGGTGGCTCCGACACTCTGTTGCGGCGGCGCGGCAACGTCGCCGAGTGGCGCACGCTGCTGCCGCCGCCGCTGCTGCCGCCAATATCGACATCCCAGTGTCGATGCTCAGCTGCAGCACCGCGGACAGCCCGAGCAGGCGCGGCGGCGGCGGCGGAGGTGGCGGCAGCAGCGGCGGCCATGGTGTTGTGGGCAGTAGATGGCATCGGCATCGCGCGCACCGCCAGCGTGTCGAGCCACGCCATGTTCCTGTCGGCGACGCGCATGCGGCCGACCTCGGGGTTATCGAACCACACGGCGACGCAATCGAGGCCGCCGCCGCCGCCGCCGCCGCCGCGCAGCGCGTGCTGCAGCACCGCCGCCGTGAACGCCTGGCGTTGGGCGCGGCGGCGGCGACGCGGTGCGGTGCGTTGCGCGCTGCCGCCCTGATCTGGACCATCATCGTGAACACCTTCGCGCGCAGGGTGAGGGCCAGCCTCTGCACGACGGCGCTCACGTTGCGGCAGAACACGACGACGGCGGCGGCGGCGGCGGCGCTGGCGGCGGCGGCGGGGTTGCGCAGTCCCGCGGCAACCTTGGTGTGCGCGCTATACCAAAGCGCGTGTGCGACGACGGCGCCGTGCCTGTAACGTGTGTGAGGTTCAGGCGCGCAGCGGGCGGGGCGACGGGGGTTAGGAGGACGTGGGGGGGGGGGGCAGCGCGCGTGCGGCAGCGCTTGCGCTGCCTGCGCACGGGCTTGATGCGCCGCCGCCTGTACAGATGCGCAGCGCGGCGTGTTGCAGCACAGCGCGGTAGATACAGCACACACTACATGGAGTCCCCCTATTCCCTGCTCACTGGTCTCGCGTGACCGGCGCCCCTCTCATCGCGCTACTCGCCAGCGCAAGTCCATGCCTCACAACATGATGGCAACACTCGACACGCGGCAGCACGACCGACCAACCAACCGGCAGTTACGGCAGTTACACGCACACTAACTTAGGGTCCTTCCTCACTCCCCTGACGCCTGCTCTGCCCTATACCATGCCTACTCCCTCTGCAGGGAGGAGGTAATTGCCGCGGATGTCCAGCTTGAGGGCAACGGCGCCGAGGAGTCCATGTCGTTCTTCTCTGGCATCATCGCCCCGGTGGTCGCTGCAGGGCTGGGCTGTCATCTCGTTCATCTGGTGGTGCGTCACATGCGCAAGGCAGCAGGTCCGTGGGCACGCCGGCCATCTGCGCGTCGACGACCGCCTCCACGGAGCGCTGCCGCAGCGCGCACTGCACGAGGCTGCCGAAGTCGCCAGCGCGCGCCCGCGCCTCCGCGGCGCACGCCTGCGTGTGGACATCCACGCCGGCGCGCGCGTAGAGCACTGCTGCAGCACGAAGTGCGATGAGCAGCAGCAGCGGCAGCGCGCAGCAGTTGGCGATCGCGTCGGCGGCGGCAGCAGCAACGCCGGCGTGCGTGTAGAGCACGAAGGGCGCGTCGCCCAGGTCGCGCGGGATGCCTTCGCAGCGGCGGCGCAGCGCGGCGCCGTCAGCAGCGCTCAGCTTCTCCTGCGCGCGCGCGGCGGCACAGCAGCGGTTGCGCAGTGACGAGATATCGAGCGCTTTGAAGAGTGACCGCGCGCGCGTGACGAGAACGGATGCGTACGTGGCTGCCATTCGCAACGCTCTTGATGTCGACGTGTCATGGCCGACGAGACGACATTGTGTACCAATGTTGTACTCGTGGACTTGAATTCATCGGGTGAAGGCCCCCGCGCTGTCTCTGCACGCCATATGACATTTCAAAGCAGCTCTTTGCCGGGCGTGTGCAACGCAAAGGTGACAGAGCTGGTTAAAACACAACTGTCTGACCGCCAGCAGATGCAGTCATGACTCAAGTCTCTGACGTTTGTGATCATCTGCAATGTCGAGCAGTATTCCGACTTCAAAGCACGAAGCACCCCCACACAAAGGTATTTCACAGTATATTTCTCAATGACAACAGGCACTTCGCTTAGGCACACAAGAGTGCCGCTTCGGGCGCTGCAGCAGCGCAGTTCTCAACAGATCATGTGGCCTACTTGGCGCATGAGATATGTGGACCGGCCCAAATGCATGGTCCTCACACAGGTGGCAGCATCACATGGCGTGCAGAGCGAATGATGATTTGCTCAACCTGACATTCAGGCTTTGTTCTAACGTGGTCATGTAGAAGATGAGTTTCACTAACCATTGCCATGTTGTCATGCAGGGTGTATGCAGATGAATAAACAATTGAAGCGTCGCGCTGCGCCACAGCACAAAAGTTCACCTTTCAGGCGTGCTGCCGTTCACAGTACATGCATCAACAGCACAAGCACCACCAACAAGAAGCAACGAACATGTAAGCAACACCATCACAGGCACGCATGACACACCAACAGTCTGCCTGAATGCTCATGTACGCCAAAGCGTGACGCTTGCGCTGCAGCAGCGCTCCCCTGTCCCATTCATACAGTTACAAAAATGGTGCCACAGACACGGCGGCGCACAACGCCGCCCCCGCTGTGGGTGCACCTGAACCACGAAACACCGTGTGCCTTTGGCAGATACGTCCCGCACTGCCAGTGCATGCGCGCAGCGATTGCTAAACCCTAGACCTAGGTTTCAACACGCACGGTGCGCAAGCGCTGTACATAGCCAATCGCCGTGCCAACCGTGACCTTGTGAAGGAGCATTTGCTGCTGGTCAGCGGCGGCCGTAGCAATTGATAAACCCACCGATTTGCTGCAAACTGTGGAGGGGCAGGGTCTAAAACCTGAAGCCGGTACATGGGCTATTTTTTGCGAGGAGCATCCGCGCCGCCAATGTCCCACAAAAGCTCATCGGCGTCGATGCCACGCACGCCCTGCAGGCGCTTGACGTATACGCGACCGCCGTTCTGCGATGCGGCGCGCCGCGTTGCAAAGGCTGCGAGTGTATGGCGGCGGCAGCGATGGCGGCAGCAGGGTGGCAGCAACAGCAGCAGCAGCGGAAGCAGCAACACGAAGGCAACGTGAGGGAGCATGGCTGGTCGAGTCCTTGTAAGTTAGGGTTTAGGGTTAGGGCTAGGGTTGACCGTTAACCCTAACCCTAAACCCTAACCCTAACCCTAAGGGGGGGGGAGTGGTTACAGTAGTGTGCATGCGATCAAGAGCACGAATGCGCCTAGTTCACCTTTATCACCCGCAGAGCACGCTCTCACGAGCGCAAAGTCTCCCAGAGCCATGCAGGGGGTGACACGCATGAAGGCTTCACGCCTTCTGTAGAGCGCTCGATGCGTCGGCGCGTGAGCCGTCAGCAGATGGTTTTGCTTGCGCCCGCCGCAACTTGCTGCCCGCACCACCGCCTCAACATGCACACGTAACTGACGCCACGTGCACGTGCAACGCCCGCACATGGGGCACGCCGACAGTCAGTGCGTGGCGAACGATGCACACAGTTGCCTCAGAGCCGCAGCGCCGCTGCGCGCGCGCATTCGCCAGCCCTTTCTGTGGCTTCCGGATAGACGTGCACAGGGAGGACTGCCTGGTGCGGAGCGCTGATGCTAGAGCTTTCAGCCGGACCAATGGCAATAACATGCACAAGCCTCGCCCTAATCCTATCCGTATTCATCAACCCTAAACTGCTGAGCACGTGCCCTTTTGGCTTGCAGGTCACGAGATCGCACCTCCAGGGGGCAGCGACCCTATCAGCATTGCCAACCCTAACCCTAACCCTAGCCCTAACCCTAACCCTACTAGCGGACTGCACCTGCGGGGAGTGCCTCGTCCGGCTTGGCAATCGTGAACCCCCGCTCCACCAGCCACTGCCCGCCCCCCGACGTCAGTGCCAGCAGACGCTCTACACCCCTGGCGATGGCCTGCGCATGCATACACACGACGGGCAGCACAGCAGTTGAAGTTTAACGCGGCGATGGAAGATGGCGGCACTGCTGATGCCAAGCAGCAGCGCTTGCAGGTGCCTATACTGTCCTGTACCACGCACCAGTGTCAACATGCATGGACACAACGGGCAGCACAGCAGTTGAAGTTGAAGTTGGGAGTGAGCGTCGATGCGCGCGCTGCAGCGGCCGCGGCGTCGCGCGCGCAATGGCACAGGTGAGCAAGGCTGATGCCAAGCGCCTGCAGGCTCCTGTTGCATTGAGGGCCTGTTCATGTGAGTGATGATCTCAGGGTTGGGGTATGGGTTAACCTAAGTGATGATCGATTGAGGTTGAGATCAACGAAAGCCGCCAGTCTCACAGCACAGAGTACGGCCGCCGAGAACAATACCAACTCCAAATGCTGACTCGAAGCCAGCAGTGAGTGCTTGCTGCGCTTTACTCCACAAGAGTTAATTGGCAGTGCTGACCATTGCACAAGGCCCGTGTGCCAAAATGTTATCAGGGTTAGGGGTAGGGGAGGGGGCAGTTCACGTTGACGCAAGCGCGACTGTTTGCATGGCGCCAGCTCCGGTGGCACCCACTGGCCGTCCAGCAATAGCATGACAGCACGCAAGAGGGTGCCGTGTATGCGTGTACTTCTATGTATAGGGTGTCGACCGCGCGCGTGCGCGCTGCCAGCGCCTCCCCCTCAAACGCGCTCACACACAGAGACACACGCACGCACACGCTTCCTCACACACAGCAGCGCGATCGAAGGCACCAGTTGCACATACAGCAGCAGGATCATCAAAGGCACCCGTCACCACGCGCATGACATGAACATACATGCTCAAGATTATATATACCTCCATGTATGATGACATGCATACACAGTGCTCACCATTCTCTCCAGATACCCCAGGAGCGCCCTCCCGATACCCTGAAAGCACCCCGCTGCATACGCACGTGCTGCCACAGGCCCTCACTCAAAGACGTCGAGCACGAATTTCGTTACGAGCATCGGCCGGGGCATGACATGCACGTATGCGCTCATCATTACGTATGTACAATGACAGCATGAGCGATGCTCACCATTCTCTCTAGGTACCCCAGCAGCGCCCTCCCAATACCCTGTGACCACGCACGTTATCAAACGCCCATAGGTGTAGAAACCACTTGCAGCATGCGTGCGTGTTGCTAGGCTCCCTCCCTCTAGCCTACTCATACATGCTTTGTCAAAGCACTGGTTGCCGTATGCATGAGCACACATGCTCACCATTATATATATACTTCTATGTATAATGACATGCGTCAACAGTGCTCACCATTCGCTCCAGGTACCCCAGCAGCGCCCTCCCGATACCCTGCGCCCGGTACGCCTCCATCACCGCCAAGTGCCCCACTTCCGCAACGGAAGTGGCCCCGCGTGCAGCTAGGCTCTCATCCCCCTCGTACAGGTGCAGGCTCGCGCAACCGACCACCTGGGGTTAGGGTTAGGGTTACGATTAAGTTAGGGCCAGGGCCTGCGTAATACGCCAAATAATAAGTTCTTACTTGTAAACAAATGAAAACGAAATGAAAACGAATCAAAAGATTGTAGAGCTCTACTTGTAAACAAATATTGTGTGCGGTGGGAGCTCTGGAGGCCGACCTATGGAGAGCGGACAACTCATGTAGTTTTTAAGCAGTGTCACGCGACGGCGCTTCCAATTGGTGACGCGGCATCGCGCAGGCCCCTGCTAGTGGTCGAGCGGACTCTGTGGGATGCTATATCAGTGCATGTAGGCTCATATGCGCATCCATGAAACATGTGTGCATACATGCGTGCGCAAATGCAAATACACGCAAGGGCATAGACTGCAGGCATGCATGCACGCGCGTGCTTCAAAGAATATATGCGCACGTGCACGTGTACACATGTGTACAAGGTTGGCCTGTCCACACATCTGTACTGCATGTGTACATTGTGTACACACGTGCACTGCGCGCCCCCCCCGCATACGCACCCACCTTCTGATCCTTGGTATACACAACCCACGCATCGAGCTCCTGCTCCAGCGCCGTGGACTTGACCGGCGCCCACCCAAACTCCCCCGTTAGCGGCGCCAGTATCTTGGCGATGGAGGGCAGGTGCGCGGGATCCGCGCCCGATATCCCCTCGTAAATGTCGCGCGATATCAGCATACCAGCGCCCTCCCGTGTGTACAGTTCCTGCGCGTGTAGAGCGGTGGTGGTGGCGGTGTTGGGGGGGGGGGTCAGCAATGCTAGGTGTGAAGAGCAGCGTGGCTCGAATTTGGCGAGCGCTGCTGTTGCGTTGCTGTGGCGGTCGTGTGCGGCTGCAAAGCGGGCTGATCACGGCGCGTGAATGGATGGCATGAAGCGCGACGCGGGCGCGTCAAACAGCACCGCTCAGGCAGCAGCAGCAGCAGCAGCACAGCAGCAGCAGCAGCAGCGGCTGCAAGACGCGCCAATCGCTGCGTGCGCAGGCTGGCGCTTGAATCGCAGCTTTGGCACTTCGAGCAGCACTGCTCACGTAGCAGCAACACCAGCAGCACTCCCGCAGCAGCAGCAGCGCACCCGCAGCAGCAACAGCATCAGCAGCAACGCTCATGCAGCAGCAGCAGCAACAGCATCAACAGCAACGCTCATACAGCATCATCATCGTCATCATCATCAGCAGCAGCGCTCACCTCTATGAGCCCGCCGTCGACGGGCGGCACGAGGTGCGCGCGCTTGACGCCCTGCTGCAGCGCCTCCACGCAGTGCCCGATGAGGTCCACCACCGCCTGCTGCCGCGGCGACGGCGGCGGCCGCCAATCGCCGTCCGCCGCTGCCGCGCGCTGCCGCTGCAGCTCCAGCAGCGCCGCCGCCTCGCGCAGCCGCAGGCTCTGCAAGCGGCGCCATTAGAACATGCAAACTGATGATACTGAGGGGGGTCGAGACGGGGCACACAAACTGATGATGATTCTGAGGGGGGGTCGAGATGAGGGCTAAGGCGTCTGGGTCAGGGTTAGCTACGGTTAGCATCAGCACAGCGGCGGCGGCGTCCGCCCCTCGCCGTCCGCCGCTACTGAGCGCTGCCGCTGCAGCTCCAGCAGCGCGGCAGCCTCGCGGAGCCGCAGGCTCTGCGGGGGGTGCGCAAGGGGTGCGCCGTTAGAACGGATACCAAATGGATAATGGTGAGGGGGTGACAGGGGGGGGGCTGGGGGCATCACGGGGAGGGTTGAGCGCCAGCGAAGCAGCCAAAGCCAGATTGATGCTGACGAGGCGGCGAGACGAAGGCTAGGACGTCAAGGACGGGGTTGGCGCCAGCGGCGCGTCAAAGCGCAGCAGGCACTTGCACTGTCAAAAAGAGCAGTGTGACTGCACGGCCGCTGTTGACCCTCGGGCTAACCCCTACACACGATACAACCTTACAGAATCAAGCTGGCGCTGGTGGCATAGGTGCGAGCGCCACGAGGGTGCGGGCTATGGATGCTGTGACTGCGCGGACGCTCTATGCTTGCAGATGGATGGAGACTTAAGCAGTGACATTTCAGCTTCCATCAGCTCTATCAGCTCCATCAGCTCTCAAACAGCGCAGAATCATTAGCAGAAAGTGACGCCAGTACGCCGTGCCTGGTCACCACAACTCCGGTGCTGCAGTTGCAGGTGCATCAGCTGCTTCAGGCAACGACCAACCACTTGCAGCGCAGTCTGCTTTGGTTGGAACCTGACAACAGCAGTTTCACAAGGGCCAGCAGTTCCCTCGGCACGTCCATGTCCTGAGCGAGGCATGTATGCATCTAGTAGGTACTGGTACATGAGTGCGCCCAGGTGTTGTCGATGCAACACATCTCGGTACCTGTACATCTCGGAACCTACACAGGTACCAAGATGTGTTACATCGACAACACGTGGGCACAAACATGCATTCAGGGTGCATGATTATAGCAGGTGCATGCCTCACCAGCACTGTGTGCCCTGCAGAGCGATCCCATAAGCACTCCTCCCCCTGGGTGACGTAGATGAGCTTGCTGGCGTTCAACTGCACAGCACAGCAATCACAGCACAAACAGACGGTCAACCATATGTGACTCTCCTTCATTCAACTTCACTTTGGAAGTCAGTTTTTCCTGTGCGTGCTACATGCTTCATTGGCGGCCAAGCCCTTGTCAGCCCTACTCAAGTGCAACAGGCCTTGGAGTCGTCAATGATGGGATAACATGGGATGAGAGTTCACCCGGCTTTCACTTGAGAAGCAGGCGCGCACAGAGGTAACACAAAGATAACACTTCACCATCTGTTCGCACTTGAGCCAACATGTGGTGCAGCAACGAAAAGAGGGCCAGTGCGTGCTTCAACGCTGACAGAGGCACTCCGTCAATGCCTTGATGCCAGCAGTGAGCCTCAAATGTACATGTAGTGATTGTAACTCCATTAACCGTCAAGCATGCAAACAGGTGAGCACGTAACTGCCAAATGTTCCAACAGTAGTTCCCAATCACCCACAGACAACGTTTCAACATGCAACACTTCCAAAGGGAGCTAATGAAGCTACTGTGACAGAAATGGCCTTGAAATGCAAATACACAGAGCTGGATGAGGCACCCCTTCATCTCTCTGCTGCCAACACCAGCTTCAACTGCTGAGCTTCAACCCTACATCCCCCCCCCCCCCGCCCGCTTCAAACATACACTCCCAAGTACACATGTATACACACATACAGTGTCACACACACACACACACACACACACACACACACACACACACACACATTCAGTATGCAGTACTACCATTTACACGGTGAGACTTGCCTTGACAGCGCAGATGCGCGCCAGTTCCTCCGTCTCCACATTGAACACCTGTCCACTAGGGCTAAACCCTAGGCACGTGAGGTGCACCACGTCGCCCGCCGCGAGCCGCTCCTGTATCTTCTCTGTCTCCACGCGCCGCACCTCACCGCTGTAGCCGTAATCGATCTGAAGAGGCGGTGATCAGGATCAGGGGTGCAGAACATTGGTCTCAATGGAAACAAACGTAACTGAACTCACCGCTGTAGCCGTAATTGATCTGAAAAGGCGGTGATCAGGAACAGAGGTGCAGATAATTGGTGTCAACGGCAAAGCACTGATGCGGAAAAATTGCTGATGATGCTGGTGCTGACTGCTTCAGCTGAGTGACAGAATGACTGATGACATGACTTATGCACACCACGGGGAGATGAGCGCTGCCGCGGACGTTGTTGGTTCTCAGTAAACGCAATGATCGGGGATATCATGCAGCTTGGCTCGCATCGTCGTCGCTGACTTTTGTGTACAAGACCTGTCATAATGGTGCTGTTGTAGTGCATACACAGGTGTGTGCTGGTGACCGGCGCCTGTTTTGCCTACCACCGACCGCAGTTGCAGTTGCAGGAGGCGCCGTCTGCCCCGGGGTACGAGCGCGCTTGCCACGCTTCATATGCCAGTGGCCCTGCGCGGAGAAGAAGTTGCCGCCCGTCGTCTGCAAGAGCGCATTGCCCGCGCACCAGGGTTTGTAGACTATCAGGGTTACTGTGCCAACATATGGGTAGGGCTTGGCGAGCCCGCATACACGCGTACCCCGCTGCGCACGCCGACGGGCTGCGCGGAGAAGAAGTTGCCGCCCGTCGTCTGCACGAGCGCCGGCTGTGCGGAGAAGACGTTGCCGCCCGTCGTCTGCACGAGCGCATCGCCCGCGCACCAGTGTACGTAGACTATCAGGGTTAGCAACATACATAATGTCGATAAGTCGAAGAAAGTGCAGATATTACGTACGACATAGGTTCCTTTTTTAACATGACGACGGACGACCCGGGATGGAGAGGAAACTGGGAAGCTGGAGCTAGAGAAAGGAGGCTTACCCTCTAGCGCGACGAAGCTAGGGGGTCAGACAAGACTCCTGACCCGCGCTCCGTCTGCTGCGCTACTGCTCGTGAGGAAATGAGAACGCTACGGATAGCTCGTGCTAAACAACCTGGAGCCTTCCATGTCGCCGCATGGATTGGTTCAAAACCCGCGTCATCACCTTCTACACTACGCGCATTCAAGAGCGCTGTCACTAGCTGCTGAACCTCTGTGTTGGGCTGCCGGCTGGAGCTGGCCTACCGAACACGTGAGACCTTTCCAATACTGAACACCCATGCCTCGAACGCTAAAAGCTTGCACACAAAGTCTTTTGACTGGTGGATACGGTGGTACTGTTTAACTCGTGGCCAATTGCTGCAACAGCGGCGACCACGGTTATTGGTGGAAGGCACTTGCGGCTAACCATCCCTTGTCACCTAGAGCTCTACGATCTTTTGATTCGTTTTCATACATACGGGGTAGGGCACGTAGACTCTCAGAGTTAGCAACATACATACGGGGTAGGGATCGGCGAGCCCGCATGCATACGTACCCCGCTGCGCACGCCGACGGGCTGCGCGGAGAAGAAGTTGCCGCCCGTCGTCTGCACGAGCGCGTCGCCCGTGCGCCCGCGCGCCAGAGCGCTCTCCACCTCAAAGCGCATGTACCCCGCGCACTGCTTCACCACAGACAGCGCCTCCGGGTCGGTGATGCGCCGCCCGCCCGCCAACTTCTGCATTACAGTTGCGGGCAGGGCGTGATGTCAGGGCGCTGCGTCATGTGAATTCATTGCTGCGGTGCGACGGTGGTGATGGTGCACAAGCCGATGAGCCGGTGCACGCATCTGGAGGCAGCGCAGATTCGGCAGTGCGCGATGACGTCTTCCAGCGACATGCATTGCCGCGTTGCAGCTGCTGCAATGCTATTGCGCAGGGCGACCGCCAGAACGCCTGACTCTGTGCGACGCGCAGCAATCACGCCAAGCCCTTGAGAACCCCTGCTCCCGCCTGCTCTGCCCCCTGAGCAACGCCGCTCTGAACCTGCAGATAATTGCCGTTGCATGCTGAGCGCTGCTGCCGCACGCACCTGCGTGGGCAGCCCCCTGCTCGCCAGCATGGCGTCCACCTGCGGCCGGCACCCCACGACCAGCACGATGCGCGCGCCGAGCATGCTGATGAGCGCCACCTCGTCCATCAGATAGTTGAAGATGCCCAGTTCAAGCGTCTCCCCGGGGATGTGTATGACCATGGTGGTGGCGCGGTGCATGCTGCGGGCGCGGCGGGCGAGCGGCGATGGTCGGCGTGAGCGGGAGGCGTTGCGGCGCACAGCTGATGTGTGCGTGTGGTTCGTCACGAGCGTGTGCCTGCGGATGTCACACCAACTGGCGATTGGCACCTATGCTGGCCTGGTTCTGCGTACATTCTGCGTGGTCAATCGTGTAAAGGCATGTTGAGGTAGTTCAAGCAGGAGCACTTGCCAATTATTGCAGTGAAACTGAGCTCTAGAGGATGACTGCAGCATGCACTGCCTGAAGCGGAATGCGAAGTCAGGGCACTTGAGCTTGCAGCAGTGTGCACCCACCGTATGTAAGGAGCAGAGCTCCTGAACATGTCCAGAAAGTTGGGCATGTTTCCCTTTTCCCTGGCCACAGCTGCTGTGAGGTGCGCTGGCCGAGGCACTATCTCGAGATCTGCCAGCCTCGCTCCTAGCCAGGACTCAATCATGGACTTGCCCTCTTCTATGTGAGATGCTCGAAGTGATCTCCCCCTGCTGCTGGTGCCTGTGCCGCATTTGCTGCTGCTGCGTGCCACAGAGGATCCTTGCCATTGGGCTGATCTGGCGGAGCGCGGCAGCAGCGACTTGCACAACAGGGCGAAGTTTGGCTCGCATCCAAGTAGCAGCAGCACGCAAACAGCGACCTTCGCTTTCATAACTTTCTCTTGCGCCCACGCGTTGCCCGCGCAACCACACAACACGAGCTCACTGAAACAACGGTGTTCGACTTCAGGCCAAGAACTTCAAGCGCAAATTTCAAGTACGAACTTGTGTAAACTTGAAGTGACATCTTGCGATCCCAGGAGTGAGGCACTCTTGGATCTGCACGGTGGTGTACCCACCACTGTGGATCGCCGGGTGCCAGCAGTGGTTGATCCGACCCTGCTAATCGTTGGCGGGCTGCTCTCAGTGTATTAATTATGCACCCCAGCGATTCAGATCTGGCAGCATCTTCAGCTCCTCCAGCACCAGCAACGCACTATGACACCAGTAGGTCAGTCAGCAGTGCATCGAGCGCACTCATAATGTGAATCGATTTGTGCCGCTCAGAGTCAGCTATCATCCCTATACCTCAACTATGCCATTGTTGCACTTGCCCAGAGAGTATCGTCGTTTGCATGCGCCTCACCTCACCTCACTTCAGCCCTTGCTAGAACTCACAGGATCAGGCTGCAATCGAGGAATCAGTGCATCCTGCATGTGTTCGGGCCGCCCGCAGACACGACGAGTGGGCGGGCGCAGTGGAGGGAGTGGTGCGCGCTGCTGTGTCGCAGCTGAACCTGGGCAGCGATGAGTGCCCAGCAGTGGAGCTGATTGATGCAGCTGTACTGGATGCGCAGATTGCCAGCCTGAAAGCGGCGTTTCCAGACAACTGGCTGCACGCTTATGGTGCGTCAGCTGCGTGCGCCTGCGCTGCGATACTGGCACAGTCTCGGTCAATCCCACCGCTGCATCTTACTTTACAAACATATGCGGCCGTCATTGCGCTGATGCAATGAAATTGCAGACCAGCCCTCAGAGCTGACGCGCCACACGTGATGGCCAGCAACTTCAACGTCATCTGCCGTAGCGCCGCACGTGCAATGAAGCACACCCCAGACCAGGCACATTAACGTGCACCACGCTCCCCCTCCCTCCCGCCCGCCGCCCGCTGCCCCCCAGCAATCAAGGCCAACCCCCTCAAGGGCGTTCTTGCGCGCGTGCGTGCGGCGGGCCTCGGCGCCGAGTGCGCGTCACGCGAGGAGCTGCTGCATGCGCGCCGCTGCGGCTTCCCCGCGCGCGCGCTCGTGTACGACTCGCCGTGCAAGACGCGCGCGGACCTGCGCGCCGCGCTGAGCGCTGGCGCGCTGGTCAACCTCGACAGCGCCAGCGAGGTGGCAGCGCTCGCCGACGTGCTCGCGGCGGAGGCGGCGTGCGGCGGTGATGACGGCGGCAGCAGCAGCGGCGGCGGCGGCGGTGGCGGAGGCGGCCGCAGCTGCTGCGCCGGCGGCGGGTGTAGAGGCGCCGACGGCGGCGGCGGCGGCAGCGCCGCGCCTGCACGCACTCAGTGCTCCTGTGGCAGCAGTGCTGCCGGCAGCAGCGCGGGAGGCGGCAGCGACGGCGGCGGCGACAGCGCAGCAGGCGGCAGCAGTGGCAGAAGCCATTTGTGTGATGGTGGTGGTCACTGTCGGACTTGCGCCGGCACTCACGCCGATACTCTCGGCGGCGCGGATGGCGGCGCAGGCGACGACGGCACCGGCAGCAGCGCTCACAGCACTTGCGCGGGCGGCGGCGGCAGCAGCTGCAGCAGCACAGGCTGCGCAGGCGGCACATGCGGCGCAGGCGGCGGCGACGCGCGCGGCTGGCGCGCGGGGCTGCGGATTAACCCCCTGGTGGGGGAGGGGACGATAGGGCACACGAGCACTGCCACGGCGGCGAGCAAATTTGGCGAGGCGCTGGAGCCGGCACGAATCGACGATCTCGTGGGCCTGTACCGGCGTCACGCGTGGCTGACGTGCGTGCACTGTCACGTGGGCAGCCAGGGCTGCTCCACGGCGATGCTGGTGACGGGCGTGCGCGCGGCGGTGGACTTTGCGCGGCGCGTCAACGCCGCCGTTGCGCGGCGGCAGGTGAGTGGGTCTGAGTCTGAGTCGGCATTTTCACTGAGTGCTATTTGGGTATTTCGGTCATGTTGCGGCAATCAGGATGGTGATGTTGAGCGCGGTCGCGGGTGTCGCCCAGCTATGCGCTCATGTGTAGTGTCAGCCAGGCACTTATTATTTTGCAAGCTGTTGTCAGCATTGAGTTACTCCGCAGAGGTGTACTGTCCAACAACAGACCAAATTGATGCTCTTAACCTGCCTCACAGGGGCTCTCTTAACACGTGCTACAATGAGTGTGGAAGCATATGCAGGAACTATGTCTGCTTGTGGTGTATGTAACACTTGAGCCGCTGAGTTGCTTGGGTGGGATTGCCAATAGCATGAGGTTCCTACTGCGGCAAGTTTAGCTCGTCAATAGTTGTTGGCAAGAAGACAGCCGCCAACCATCATCACAGAGCTAGCCTCACTCAGCACAACAAATGCTCGCACTTGTAGGGATGTTGACGTCCTGCGCATCTACTGCCTGCGAGGCCTCTTGCAACAGTATGTAGCGCACTGTAGGGGCCTGTAGTATACACGTGTGTGTGGCACTTCAGTATTTGTGCAACGGCCATTCATACAAAAGCTGCAAGGCACCCTTCATTGATGGTGCACTCTTTATGGAGTGCTTTGTGCATGACCGAGATTGTGATATGTGCGTCATTACATCCCCTGTGTCAGTATCCATTGTCACCCGATGGCAACCACTGGTCACAGTGGCAGTACGCTGTACAAAAAGGCTGCCCATGCTTTGCACAAACTCTGTTGTGTGTCTGCTTCGATGCGCGGCAGGTGGTTGTGATAGACATAGGCGGCGGTTTGTGCACCAACTATCGCTCAAACGAACCAGCCATGGCGGGCATGAGCTTTGCGGACTACGCCGCCAGCCTCAGGGCCACCGTGCCAGAGCTGTTCACAGGGGAGTTCGAGGTCATCACCGAGTTCGGACGCAGCATCGTCGCGAAGGTAGGCAGGCATTAACAGAAAGGTGCATCGTTTGTCGCTGCTGCTGACGCTGCTATGACCTCATGTACGACCAAGGCTGGCGGGATATGTATCTGGAGCGGCCTGTGTGCCTCTCTGCTGCCTATACGCCATGGCGCCAACACACGTTTCCCCTCCATGTGCAGGCCGGTGTGACCCTCAGCTGTGTGGCGGGTCTCAAGAGCTGCGGAGGCGTGCCCACTGCTGTCCTCCACACCGGGGCCAACCAATTCGTCAGGCAGGCGTACAGGCCAGCGGAATGGTTTCAGCGGCTTTCGGTGTTCGGACGCGACGGTAGGTGTCCCCGGAGCCGGTACGGTACCATCAGAAAATTCTTGTCCCGAGAAAATACTAGTTTTGTCAAGTTTTGTCAAGTCTGCCCTAGGGGCCTTCAATTCAATTGCCGTGTACCACATCTGCTCATGACTGCTGAGCACTGACGTGGCGCTGAAGATCAGTTGGCAAGGAGGCTTCATACTTCGTGAGACGTGATTGCCAATTATCTGTGCATGAGTACTTTTATTATATTCCACTTGTGGCTGTGGAAATGCCATGTTGTAGGTGTGTCGCATGAGTACCTATTGCTCTTGGAAACATTGATGTTTTAAGTGACAAGGACAGAAACGGGCAGCGCATCGTAGAACACCTACACCTCAAGTTACATGCTTCTCGCCCCGAGCGTTTAGCAAACTACTGTCTGTACCTGGCCGCCATAGCCCTCATGATGACGTTCTCGCTCTCTCTGCGTTCAATTCGCCGGTCTCAGGCGCGGTACGCCGGTGCATCGCAGCGCGCCCCATGGTCCCTCACAACGTGGCAGGTCCTCTGTGCTTCAGCGGCGACCTACTAGCGCGCGCGCTGCCACTGCCGCAAGTCGCTGCAGGGGACATCATCTGCATTCACGACACGGGGGCGTACTGTACGTCCATGTACTCCATGTACAATTCGCGCACGCCATTGCCCGTGTATCTGGTCGCTAGAAGCGCGCCGCCGCAGCCCGGCGCGCGGTCGGACTACTGCTTTACACCGATTAAGGTGCAGAGCACCGCTCAGACACTGGCATTCTGGGAATGACTTCTTGTAGTGAGCACCAGCTTTACAGTTACACTGCGGCATGCATGTGGATCCACTTGCGGTCGCTGACTCAAGGAAGCGCCTTCATCGTGTCCCACCTTGTAAATTCCATCACATCATGTTTGAAATACATTTGATGTGCATTTTGTGTGCTGATGGATGCCATGCGCTCTGCCATTGTTGCTGCGCTTGCGCTGCGCCATGCCGAACTTGATGTGCTCCTCATGAGGAAGCAGCACCAGCAACACCCATCGTGGACATTTCAGACGCAGAGTCTCAAGGTGTCATCTGGGCTTTTTCGTGCCCTGAGCGAGAATTAATTAAAGTACTCGAGCCTCACCGCTGTTGTGCCAGTGTATGTATCGATGCTGGTGGAAGCATCAGGCCTGCCTGTGCTCAGTAGCAGACATGCAATGTGCATGCTTCAGGGTACATGTATGCGATTTACTCTGAACAGCATGTGTTCCGCCTGGACTGCACAGTTGTTCATAAAATCGTCTGAGCTGTCGGTGCATCTGTGCCAGGGTAACACTGATTTGATGTCTGCAAACACTGACATTGTACATACACATACAGGTGCAAGCTGCAGAACTCCTCTTGCTTCTCATGCTCTCGGCATTGCGACAAGCATCTAGTGTCCGCATTGGTGTCCAACATGCCGGTGTGCTCATAAAGATCCAGTGACCTGGCCAAACCTGCTATTACTAGTATTGGTAATTTACAAACAAGCACTGATCGCCAGCCATGTGTTGCGTAATGCACGCATGTTATGCCACACAATGACACCACGTTCTTGCCATGCACTGCACCACGACAACATGTTGAAGGCATGCGCGCCTGTGCCAGATGCGAAGCAAGCGTGATGGTATTCTGGCACGCTGGCGTCCAATCCAGACGCGATGCCTTCAGATGCAGGGCATCCATTGTCAGAGAGGTATGTTGCATGACATCTGGTGTCATGTGAGCACGCAGGGAGTGAAGCCATCTGCGAGCTGTGGATCATACATCGTGGGAAAGCACGCAGGCGCTCACCCACGAAAGCCCAAAGCACCAACACACTATATGCCCCCCCCCCCCCCCCCAGTGCCTTTGCAATTATGCAGTGCTGTCTAAACTTCAACCCATGACCTCAACTGCACCAGCAGAACACGGCACAGTGTGCAGCTGGCAGCATGCGCACGCACGCAAGGCAAGCAAGCTGCAGCGCTCAAACAAGCAAAACATGGGGCCGCAGCATATGATCCTGCACAGCCGGCAGCATGCACAAAAGCACAGACAGCCAAGCAGCAGCGCTCAGCAAAAACTCCCCCCCCGCGTCCTCTAGCACGTGCATTTGATAGATTCCGAAAGACTCCCAGAAACTCCGCGCGCGAAACACGCTCTGTACCCCGCTCCCTACCCAACGCACCTACACATTGAGAGCCCAACTTCAACTTCATCTTTCTGTTTTGTCGCAGCATCCGTAGTCGCCGTCTTGCCAGCGGCGCGCGCTCGCGCTGCCTGCGAGGCCACGTGTGGCCCGGGGCGCGCCCTGGCACCAACTACGCTCTGTTCGAAGAAGGGGGGATGGAGAGAGGAGAACACAAACGGAGGTAGACTTTGCACATCGCTGGTTACCCGAGCGAGCCGAACGCTGCGCCCTGCGCGCCGCCGCCGCCGCCGCTCGGCGGTTGATCGCTGCTGCTGCCTTCGCCGTGCGCAGAGCCATATGGCGAGCCGGGGCCCTCCTCCTCCGCGTTAGACAGTGCGCCGCCGCCGGCGCCGGCGGCGGCTGCGGCGGCCTTCTTGCTGGCGCGCTTCAACCGCCGCTGTATGAGGTTGTACCTGGCGGGCGACGGGCGTGGCAGCGATCGGCAGCGGCGGCATCAGAAGTGATCCGCAGTGCGTGTGTTTGTATGCGCTGATGCAGCGAGCGGGCTCGCACTCTGCCCGCACAGCCCCGAGTGCCCGCTGTGCCCCTGATGAAATCGTCTGGTGTCAGTGCAGTGCTTCTTGAAGTTGGCCCCTACATCACTCACTGCCGCTGCCTGCACATGCTCGACCGCGCGCTCATTGCCGCGCACCGCAACAACACCGTACACAGGTCGTGAGCTTCCGCCCAGGACGCAAAACAGCCCAACATACGTGAGCTCCAAAGCAGGTGCTTCGGTATTGCGCCGTCACCGGCGCGCAAACGCACACCGTTCATGACGCCATTGCCAAGCTCAGGATGCGAAAGCGCCCAACACGAGCCTCCGAGCATCTGTGTACCATGCGTCACTCGCGCGCGAACGCATCTAATCTTGATTGTCGTTGTCAAGCCCAGGACACAAAAAAGAAAGCCCGAAATCAACTTCAAAGTGCTCGGCGCGCGAACGCACCTGTTCTTGACGCCGTTGCCAACTTCAGAAGACAACAAAGAGAGCCCAACATGAACTTCAAGTGCCTGGCGCGTGTGACGCACCTGTTCTTGACGCCGTTGCCAACCTCAAAACACAACAAAAGAGCCCAACACAAACTTCAAGTGCCTGGCGCATGTGACGCACCTGTTCTTGACGTCATTGTACGAGCGCCCCGGCAGCTGGCGGCAGATCTCGGCCCACTGCCGGTTCTGCCCCTCGCACAGGCGCAGCAGCACCTGCTCCTCCTCCGGCGTCCACGGTCCGCGCTGCAGCTTCGGATCTAGGTGGTTGAGGTAGCGCTCGCGGCACTGCTTGGCCACGCGGCCGGGCATGCTGCAAGGCGAGGGCGAGCGATACAGCGGTGGTTGCTACAGGGTTAGGGTTGGGGTCTTCCAATCCTGTTGGTTGTATATTCAAAACCGAACAGATTTTGTAAAAGCGGTCGCCAAAGGGTAAGGATAGGCGTTTGGGGTGGTGCAAGGGGGATCAGGGTGGTTGCTTGGTGATGCGGCCGGGCATGCTGCGCGGGGGCGGGGGTGGCGAGAGATGCGGCGTTGGTCACCAACAAGGGTCAGGGTACAGCGTATGGAGAATTACGGTTTGGGATAGGGTCAGAGGGATCTAGGAGGTTGAAGTAACGCCCGCGGCACTGCTTGGCGACGCGGCCGGGCATGCTGCGCGGGGGCGAGGGCGGTGAGAGATGCGGCGCTGGTCACCAACAAGGGCTACGGCCACGGCCTATGGAGAGATAGGATTTGGGACAGGGTTAAAGGGCTAGGGGCGCACTTTATGGAAGTCTAGGGTTCGATACAGGATTAGAGGGATCTGGGCATGTTAAGGCAGCGCTCGCGGCACTGTTCGACTCTCTCACTCGCACGGTCGCCTGCGGTCAACTGCGACCAGCGCTGCAGCTTCAAGTCCAAGTGATTACACTCCAATATGACGAGCGCTGACGTTTGCACCGCCCTCGCCTGCGCGCCACGAGCGCCCACGTACAGACGTGCGCAGCGACGAGCGCTCAAACTTCAAGTGTACAGCGAGACGCTCCAAACGTGATGAGCGCTGACGTCCGCGACCCCCTCACCTGCGCGACACGAGCGCCCACTTGCAGCCATACACAGCGACGAGCACTCACTCTTCAAACTTCAAGTTCAAGTGAAACGCTCCAAGCACGCGACTCCCTCACCTGCGCGCCACGAGCGCCCACTTGCAGCCGTGCACGGTGACGAGCGCCTTCAGGCGCGCGTCCTCCTCCACGCTCCAGCTGCCAATGCCGCGCACCTGCTGGTCCTCGTTGAGCGCGTAGCGCCAGTGCAGCAGGCACTGCATCTCGGACTTGCCGGGCAGGTTGCGCGCGACCTCCGACCACCGGCTGGCGATGGAGGAAGAGGGGGAGCGGGGGGGGGGGGGGGCATCAGCTGAGGTCACAAGGCAGTGGGAGGCAGGGGCGGTAGGGGGGGGGGGGGGGGATTAGATGAAGAGAGCCATGCTCTGCCACTGTACACGAGGTCAGACGCGGCGGATCAGCTCATGTGCTTTTTGGCGTGGATGGTATGCACGGGGGGGTGCGCGCTCGATACACTCTCGCGGCTGCTGGCATAGCACGGACGGTGTGTGCAAGCAGCAGCTTCACGATGCAGCAGGCGCGGCACGCAGTGTGACGGACGAGCGGCTGCGCATGCGGCGCGGCGCTCCTGTTGATGAGCACTGCCTTGAGCTGACAATGAGACGCGTGACCAGTTCCATGGATCTGCAGGTACATGAACGTGTTCGATGTGGAGAAAGCGCATCAGACGCGTCCAGTGAGCCGGCCGTGTTCATCTCTTGAGAGCGCACTTTTGAGGACCTGAATTGACGCGACGGGCTGTGAGATCGGTCGCGTGTGCCGCAGGCGAGGATCGCAATTGTGATGCTGGCATCTTGCGTCGTGCTACGTGCGTACAGCAGCATTCCAAGCAGTCCGGCGGCTATGTGCGTCTGCGCTGCGGCGCCAGCGTCCGCACGGCAAATCATGCAAAGTGCGGACGGCGGTTTGCTGAGCGCTGACACATGCAGATTCCCTGAGCGCTGACGCAGAGAGCGCACCAGCGCGCCCGCCGCCGCCCTCGCAGCGCAGCAGCACCACTGTCACACCCAGCCGCCATAAGCGCGGCGAGCGCATGGGGTTTTTGGTCTGTGATGCAGAGAGGCGCAAACGCGCACCGCACTGCGCTCGTGCGCGCTGTTGAGCAGCGGCGCCATCATCCAATGCAAGCGCCGCGAGCACAGTACAGTACATGGTGTGTACCGCTGAACAGTACCAGTATCTCGGAGCATAACACTGTACTGCTTAACTGTACACGGTTCCCGCTGAACAGTACGCACCGCGGCGCTGCGGCGGCGCTGCTTCTACCCCTGACCCTAACCCTACACTTACCCCTAGCCCTGATCCTAACCCTACCCCTAGCCCTAACCCTCACCTCGACGTCCCGTACACCTCCACGAGCCGCCTACCCCTCACCCTGGCCCCCCAACCATAACCCTACCCCTAGCCCCAACCCTCACCTCGACGTCCCGTACACCTCCACGAGGCGCTGCAAGCGGATGGAGTCGTCCAGCGACCACAGCGTCGCGTCGTAGCGCTCCACGGCACCCCCCTCCCCCTCGCCCTCCCCCTGCCCCTCTAGCAGCTCCGCCATGCTGCCGCCCTCGTCGCCGCCGCCGCCGCTGCCGCCGCCGGCCTCCTCCGCGCTGCGCGCGCCATCATCGGAGGAGTCTGCTGCTGCCGCCGCCCAGCGCGCAGCGGGGACCTCGTGAGGCGGGCCGCCGCGGATGTGCTCAGGGAGCTGCGCGAGGGGGGATGGGGGGGGTGGGGGGGGGGTATCAGTTGCGGGCCGAGGAATCCAGGTGCGAAAGAGCGGGGGGGAGTCTGAGACAAGACAAGACTGTGCGCACTGCTTAGGGTTAGGGGGTTAAGCTCTGCTGAGCTTCAGCTGCCCACGCCCTGGGTTTGGCCGTCCGTAGCGGGCTTGGGATAGAGGGGTGCGCACGGCCTAGCGACTGTGTGAGGCATGCGCGGCGCCTGAGGATGGGCACAGGCATTGGTATTACAGTAGCATGGCTGACTGGGCGAGGGGGGGGGGGGGGGTGAAGATCATAAGTTTACTCAAGCAGCAGACTGACAGTCCTGACAGAGATTGCTGCTGATTGTGGGGCAACAGCCATGAGTAAAACGAGTTTGTTGACATACAAGCACGCAGTTGAGGTAGCGCCACGTGCTCATGAAACATCAATCGATCAACCAACCCCTAGTGGTGAGTGTTTGCGAGGGTGAGCTCACTTTGCACAACACCGCGGCGACGGTACGGCTGCCCGCGTAATCACTGTCAACATGGGAGACGAAGCCAGCAACTTTCACACACATAGCATGAACAGCTAAGTGGGAGCGGGTGCGCGCGCGCCTACTGCAAACTCCGCAGTGCCTCGCAAGCGGCGTTGTTGCAAGTCACCCACGGTCTACAGAACATGCACAAAGGTCTCCACAGGAGGCGTATAAACCACTAGGCAGTGGGCGCAGCGGCACAGAGTCCCACAACAAAAAATGCCGCGCGCTCTCGCCACCGAAGTGAGTTGTTGCCTGAAGGATTGTGCAGCTGCACAAGAAGCAAACGCTGGCGCCTCTTGAGGTAAAACGAAGCATGTCACCTGATGCTCTGCCGGCTCCTGAGGCCCACTATATGCCTGGCCCTGAGGCCCAGAGCTGAATCCGCTGTGCCACCTTGAGTCAACGCCGTAATCTGGGTGAATGTGTGCGGGCCTCCACGGATGCAGCGATTGCATAGGGGAAGTCGCACTTCGGCAATAATACTACTGGTGATGGGTGTCTCCCTGCACACAGGCCCTCCCAGTTGAGTGAGATCTCCACGCGCGAGCCGGAGTGCTGCCGCAAATGTGTGTCACAACGTGCTCTTCATCACAGACTACTTAGGTTTCGGTGGCGGCGGTTCTCAAACCCTAGAGGCCTCACAACATTCACTCACCGAGTGAGATGACGATGAACATGATATGATCTTACCACACATTGAATTGATTGTGCTGATGGCATCATCTATGCGTCACTCTCTAAGTCCGCGCACGTGCACAATGATGTTGCATGTTGTTTGAACGGATAGCCATGCCATGCTGAAGTACCCAGTGGTAGTGCTTCCTGTGCCTGCATTCGTTTCAATGCCTCTTTATTTTGAACGTCAAATCCCACATTTCTAGCACTGCGCAATGCACTCTGCTGTCATGCGATGATGAAAACCACGCCGCACAAACGACACAACTACGCGCTGTATCTCCGAGGGCGGGGGGTGCAGTTCAACATTTTCGCGTGGTGCCTGATGCCTATCACGTGACCAGACTTGATACTATGACGCATCTGGTCTGCAGCGGTGTCCTCCAACATCTACTCATTTCTCAATATAGTTGCGTCACGTACCTGATCCAGCCAGTCTGCTGATGCATCTTGTGCCCTGGCTGCCGCCGCCACAGCGCTCAGCTTCTGCCCCGCTGAGCGCTGCTGCTGGTCCGCCTGGGCTCCCTGCTGCGTGGCGAGCCCCGCTGGTGCCGACGAAGCCCGCGCGAGCGCAGCTTGTATATCCCGTGCTGATCGACGGCCCATGCCGCGCTGCATTGAACAAGGTGCAGCAGCAACGGGATGTATGAGTCATGGGAAAGGCATTTGGTGAGTGACCGAGAAGGGCATCTTCTGCTTACAGCAGCCAGTCCAGGCGAGTATGCGACTGCATCAGGTTCAACAACGTGTCTGAATGTAAAAGTTGAACGGTAAATCGAGCTGCAAGCGGGACGTTGATTGGAATAGCCACACACTATGAGAGATGCTGGCCATACAAAACAATGAGCACAGAGAGGAGCCACGTCTGAAACAGCATAGAAGTACACAACATGCTATGACACGTAGTGATCCTTTGTTGCGGGACACCACGCTCAGCACAGTACAATAGCAATTGCAATCAACATCACAAAATGGACAATATAAGTAGGTGGTCACACAAGCTTACCGTCTGGCGAGTCGATGGCCGTGTATCGGCGGCACGCGGCGTGCTGCGCCATCGCGGAGCGCCAGCCGCGCCGCCGCTGCTGCCGCCGCCGCTGCCGCCGCTGCCCGGTACGAAGCCCTCGAACTTCACCGGCGGCGGCGCCAAGGGCGCTTTCGGCAGAGAGCGAGCAGGCGTCGCCTCGATGCGCGCCCCCGCAGCAGCCAGCACCCCCAAGCCCTGCCCGCCGGCAGGCGCTGCGCTCGGAGGCAGCTGATGGCGGGCGCCTGACCCTCGTAAGGCGGGAGGAGCGGCGGCAGCAGGTGCAGTAGCAGCAGCAGCGGCGGCGGCGGCGGCGGCATGAGCCGGCGGCGGCAGTTGGTATGGCGGCGGTTGCATGGTGTGTGGTGGCCAGGCGGCCCTGGCATTGTGGCCGCTGCCACCGCCGCTGCTGCCGCTGCCGCCGCCTCCACCACCGCCGCCGCCGCCGCGGCTGTCGTTGCCGCCGGCGCTGCTGCCGATGGTGGGGTCGTCGTCGTCGCTGTCTTCATGCGGTACAGGACCTACTTGCGGCAGCAGATGCTGATCGCCGCTACTGCTGGTGGTGGTGGTCCGTTGCGAGCCCCCGGCTCCTGGCCGCTGCCAGTAAGGCGCGCGCGGCGGCGAAGGCAGGTCTGGCGCGACGCCCAGCTGCGCGTCTTGCCGCTGCGCGCCCTGCCGGTGATGCTGCAGCTGCTGCAAGTCATACAGACTGCCAGTCGGCGCTGGCGCGGCCCACGCGCGCGGCTTCGGTGACTGCCGCGGATAGCTGGCGCCGTCGCTGCGCAGCGCCTGCAGCTGCTGGCGCAGCTCCTGCTGCCGCTGCCGCTGCGGGCTGAGAGGCTCCTCCGACGCGTCTGCGCTGCTGCCGCCGCGCGCGCCGACTCCCATGTGGTAGGGCGCGCGCGGCGACGTGTCGATGCTGAAGCTGGGCGAAGAGCCTCGCCGCGGCCGCTTCGCCGCCGGCAAGCTCAGCGGCTCGCTGAGCGCCGCTGCAGGCTGCTGCTGCTGGTGACGCTCTGCGGCAGATGCCGCGGCAGCAGCGGCGGCGGCGGCGCCGTACGCGGCGGCCGTGGTGGCGTCACGCTCCGCGGCGCCCATAGACGGTTTCAGCAGCGGTTCGCCTGCCATGAGCGTGTTGATGAAGGATTCGACGGCGTCGGCTGCCATGCCCGCGTCATTGCCGCTGAGCGCATCACCCCCTGTCTCATAGAGCCCCAGGTGATCCTCCACAGACGACAGAGCCTCTTGTTGCCGCTGAGCAGCGGCCAGCTGCTCCGCAAATGAGGTCTCTAGCAGGGCCACGGATGGCGGACGCGCTCCTGTCGCCAAGGGCGGCTGCCAAGGTGGTAAAGCGCTGTGCGAGGGGTGCTGCTGCGGTGATGAGGGAGCTTGGGAGACGGAGCTGAGCTTGCGGGAGCCGCTGGTCAGCAATGGAGGGCTTGATGTAAGATCAGGCACACTGCCAATGTGCGCGATGGCATCCGTCTCAACCTGGTACTGCTGCTGTTGGCCTGGCTGAAGTTGATGTTGTGCTTGAGCAAGACCTCGTGATGAAGACGGCTCATCGTCAAAGTCCGGCACTGCTCCCAATTCATCGAGGCCTACACTGTCGTCTACTGCAGCACTGGCCAATTGGCGCCAGTACGGCGGCGGTTGCTGCTCCTGCCGAGGCCGCGCTTGCGCCTGATCGTAGTGTTGCTGCTCCTGTTCTACCTCTTGTTGCCCTGCTACCGCCGCGGTTCTACTCTCGCCTACGTCGGCAACGCCTGATGCAGCAACACTTGGCGCTAAGTGAGAGCTGCTGTCGCTGCTATGGTCCGCTGCGCGCGCGTGCACGTCTGTGTGTTGATGCTGCTGCTCCTCAGGTGGATCGTCAAACGTTGACATGGGTGATCCGCGGTCCTGATACGAACACGCGTTGACTGCTGATGCTTGGTCGCACTCTATACGTGACGCCGTCTGCTATCCCCGGCCGCAAGCTGTTGTTCCGTGAGCGGGAAGCGTCGTCGTGCTGCAGCTCGCCTCCACCTAACCGCCCACTTCAACTTGGCGCCGACCCACCAACCCACGCACTCTGTGTGCTGAGGCACCAGCTGCAGCGCAGAGGACCAGCAGCTGCGATGGCGAACCGCGTGGCATCATAGCGCAAAGCTTCGCGCACTGAAGGGCACAGGTGCTCTCAGGCTTCAACCCCGGAGCACCCCCGGGAAGCGAGTTCCCCCAGGTTGCGTCCCTCGGGGATCACTTTGGCAGGTCACCTGCGACAGCGCAGTGTGGAGGCATTTTGCGGTCCCCGCTGCTCACCTAGCAACACAGAGACTCGAGCGTGGTCAAGCGAGTGCCACCACAGGCGTAGTCGTCGTAGTCGTCGAGAACATCGCGGCCCGGGCCAACTCTATGTTGCTTCTGCGAGGCACGCAACAGCTGCTCGCTTGGGGTCGCGCATCGCTAAAGTGCTGTTGGCGTGCAGTAGTAATGCAGCAGCAGGTCGTCGATCATGACGCACACTTCGCCTCACGGATGCGTGAATTGGCGCTTGTGACGTTCACGATGTGTGTGTGCAGCTTACCTCAATACTGCAGATCATAATCATCAAGTTGAATTCTTTTTCAGTCATGGCCCCCTTCAACTCTCACCTAGTCCACTAGGACTTCTGTGGCCCACTAGGTCCTACTATTGTGAAACTACAGTAGATCACCTTGCGTTCCCAGTGGCAAGCCCGTGGGGACCGACCCTGTCAATAAAGAAGATGCAATCTGAATCACAATCAGGGAATGCGGGCTTCGGCTACAATATATTACCATAGGACCCTGACTACATGGCACAGTTGTCTTGCACGAGATCAGGCATTACTCCCAACGACAAAGACTGCTTGGCCACCACCCCAATACCCAAGGTGTTGGGGACATTAATCATGCCACTCGATAAATATCATATTGCAACCCATGCGTTGAGAGCGTGACAGCTACAGTATGACAAGAAACACACGCCAAGCGCACATCGCATTGGAACGTGGTGACACTTACAAATGATCATACGCCTTTCATCCGCGGGAAGGTTCAGCAGGCTTGAGTCTTTGTTCACTTCGGTAGCGCTCCTGACGAAGTGCTGCTGCTCACTCGGGGCTCAACAACTCCCAGCAATACACACCATCGTTGGATTGAAAAAAGGAGGTACTGAGTGAGGCATTTGTTGAGCAGTACTCAAATGACACTCTACATAGTGGGCAGCCATTGTGTTTTGCAAGCGGAGCGCAACGCCCATCTCAAATGTCTCAGGCACCCACGCTGCCGCTGCAGCTGAGCACGTTGGGCATGCAAGCTGGCAACGGCTGAACGGGGGCTCATCCAATGATGCTGCAAGTTCAGAAAAGTATTTAAAATATTGCTAGACCCGCACTGCTGTGCTGGTAGGGATATGAAGGGCCGAACATTCAATGCCATGGTGTGAGCGAGTACTGAGAAGCCTACTAGAACAAGTAGTAATTCTCACTGTGATTTGACTCGTCACTCGAGTGATAACCTGAAACCTGACCCTCAGTTTCAAAGCATCCTGCACAGTGCAACACCAACCCTGCGATTCAAGAGACCAGATGACATTGTTGCAAGCCATCAACACACATGATCCCTGTCCTCCAGGCTTGCTTTTTGTCTGACACAAATCAGCGCAATCAGCGCACGAGTGCGCTGTCTATACATGCCTATGCGCTGCTGAGTTAGCACCCGCTTCATTAATGTTTGGCTCATGTCATGCGTTCGCGCATGCACAATGGCCATGCAGCAAATGACTCAATGTACATGTCATGCCATATAGTGAACAAGCGATGCCACTTGTGAACGCCATTGTCATGTGCATCAACCGCCATACAAGGCTCAACATGGCTCAGCAACAAAGGCAAAGCTCTGGCATGAACTGTGTTGCCCGTTGCCAAGAAAGTCATCAATCAGACAAGCAGTCAGAAGCCCCCATGCTGCCTTGAATATGAGCCAGTCACAATAGGCGACACTGGATAAGTTGATGGGAGGACTGTGTTTTCGAACACGGCAGTACCTGGCATTCATGCACTTGCACCACCATAATGCACATTGAAACTGCGCAAGAGCTCAAAGCAAGCCAGAAGAAAAGGACATCAAGACAGCAAGGCACGGAACACGCAGAACACAGCAAAAACTCGTTACTCATGCAGTGGGGCTATGGGTCCTGTCGGTTTGTAGGGCACCGCAGAAATGAAGTAATATTTATCGTATTAAAATTGACGAACACCCTAGGAGGGGCGCACCGCCCACAGGATGCGAAGGTATGCCAACAACTGAGCAGAGAGCACGGCAGGTCCGCTAGAGCACTTTGCTAGCAACAAAAGGGAGGGGGGGGGGGGTGCAGGAGAGCGCGAACAACCCCTCCCCCATCCCCGCCCCTTCCCTTCCCCCCAAGTGAGCCGCCTGACCAAGGTACTGCGCGTTCGTTGCTGCACGACCTGCCGCAATCCAACATCAAGCTAGGCTCCCTGATGTATACGTAAATCCAACAACCCCCCCCTCCCCCCCCCCCCCCCCACACCGCCCACACATCCTCCCTTGCCCGCAGCTGTATAGAACCCACCAGAAGCTTCCCAGCCCCCAGTCGCCCTACTCATAACCCCCCCCCCTCCCACCACGGCGAATGCGTAACCTAATCGTCGGCCCTAAACGCCCCCCCCCCCCCCCCCGGGTATGTATGCGCCCTGCGTAGGGGCCCTGGATGGATGTCGACATCGGGGCGCGTCGCCCGCCGCCGCCGCCGCAGCAGCAGCGGGAGGCGTGGCAGCGCGCGCAGCAGGCAGGCGTCTCCGTAGTGCGGTGCGCCTCACTTCCGGTCGAGGCGCACCGTCAGCCGCCGCTCGTGCAGCGTGGACTCCGCGAGGAGCTCCACCGCCGCGAGGGCTTGCTCCGGCTCCGCGAACGTGACGAGGCCCCACCCCTTGGACCGCCCCGACGGAGTGTACTGCACCTCCGCGGTGAGCATGCCGCTCATGGAGACAAAGTGCGCCACGAGGTCCTCGTTGGTCGTCCCCCACGCGAGGTTGCCCACAAAGACTGCGGCGGCGGCGGCATGGGGAGGGGGTGCCGTCAGCTGAGCGCTGGTGCCACATATTTCATAGCGCAGCGGCGCGGCGAAGGCAACGTCGAGGGGGCTGGCGCTCGCGCGCAATAATGCTGCCGCAGCGGCACCGCCTGGCCGTCACGACAGCGCCGCTGCCAAAGGCGTGCGGGCGTGGCGGACGCAAGGCAGCAGGCGCGCAGAGGGATGGTGGGGCACGAGTGCGGCGGGCTTGGCGGCATGGGTGCCCTCTCCCAGCAGCTGTTGCGACGTATTGCGCAAAGTTGTCGCAGACACATGCAGGCGCTGGGCAGCAACAGCAAGCACGTGGGCACCAGTTCGCGTTGCACTGAGCAGCCAGCACGCGTGCGGGCAGCAGCTGGCGCCACAGCACTCCGGCCCCATTGCACACAGAGGTGTGTCACCTCAACATCACCACTGACAGGCAGCGAAAAGCACACAACACGCAGCAGCGCTCATCCCTGGCTGGCGCAGCTGCGCCTCTGCCTGCGCTGCCGTGCCACACGTGCATCTCCTGAAAGCAACAACAGGAACGAGCAGCCGCCACGCCAGCCGCACAGCTACGGCTGCCAGCGTGACAGCGCTCGCACAGCGCATCCGCTCACCGGTGCAGCGGTCCACCGCCTCCTGCTTGTGCGGCGGGGGGCTGCTCCGAGGCGCCGCCGCCGCTGCTGCTGCTGCTGCGTCCGCGCGCGGCTCGGCGGCGCCCCGCCCCGCTGCTCTGCGCGTGCCGCGCCCCATTTCCGCCCCCCCCCCCACATCCCTGTCCTCCCGCACCTGTATTGGCCTGCCGTCAATGTCAAACCCGTTCATTGCGGCAATGGCCTGCTGCCCCGGCTCCGGCGCCGAGAACCGGAGGATCGCAAAGCCCCTGCAAGGTCGGGGGGGGGGGGGAAGGGGGGGGGGGGGGGGAGGGGGATGTGTAACTGTCAGACGTGTAACAGTCAGAACGCGGCTGCTAGAAGTGGCTCAGGTAACGCGAAGCGAGGGAGATGCGTGCCTCGCTGACATACCTGCTGCGTCCCGCCATGTTCGTCTTGACGTGAACGTCATACGGCTGGAACTGAGCAAAGAGTGTCTGCAGGTCCTCTGTGGTGGTGCTCCAGGGTAGGTTGCCAACAAAAACAGCAAAACCACCGCTAGTGTCTATGTTGCTGCGGTCCAGCCGCACGTGCACCGCCCTCCCCCCCAGCTCAGCGTTGTTGAGCTGCTCAATGGCAGCCATCGCCTCGCCGTCAGTGCTGTACTCCACGAGCCTGCGACCACCAGCAGAACAGCACAGCGGTGAACATCACTGTTAGCATCGTTGACTGAAAGCGCTCCAAGGTGCTGGCGTGTCTGCTTCTGTAGCTGGAGCAGTGTTGCTCTTGCACAATCTGGCATGATGGTCACTGCCTGTTCAGAGCAGCAAGTGCACGGTACTTACCCCCATCCCTTGGAGCGCCCAGAGTCAGCGTGGCACTGGACTGCGGAGCTCAGCACTGTCCCGACGGAGGCCATGAAGTCGCGGAGCTCATCGGCCGTGGTGTTCCAGGCAAGGTTGCCCACGAACACGGTCCTGTTGCCGGCTGTACACCGCAACGATATCCAGCAGCAGTGGCAATTGATCAACACCCGCAACGTGCAGCAGCGAATAGTGGCTTTGAAAGAGTCACCAGCCTCAGAACCAACTTTTAAAACAGAATCACACCGTGGACAAGGCTTCATAAGATGAAGTAGCTGTTACGTCAGACCGACCAGCCAAGAGTGCTGCTTGCTACAAGCAGGGACACATGACGCGCAACTTTCAGCTTACCACGACAGAGACATCATACCAGCCGCGGGATTCAGAGCAAAAGAGCTTCAGCATCAGATGACGCTATCGTTCCTCCTTCGCCGGCACTCGGCATGCGCAGGGCTCAGCTGTTACTGCAGCCGGAGCTCGAGCTGGACCTCATGAAAGCCTGCTTTTTTTCAACTGCCTGGGCTCTCCTAGCGCCACTCCAGCCACCCACAGCGGAACCACAGCATCCACTAGAAGCCATGACAACGTACCTTCCCCCATCTCCTGCCAGCCTGGCCCCTCCGTCTGCAGACCAGGCTAAGGTGCTCCAACCCAAAACCCAAACTACAAGAACCTTCGATCTCGAGATGACTTCAATGCACAAAGATCTCGCGCGACCCTAACCCTAAGAAGTGAAGCCCTAACTCGCCCCCCCCCTTTTCCGGGGGCCCCTTCGGTCGACCGCCAAGCACGTGCACATGGCGGACAGCACTTAGGTGGTGTCTGTGCAGGTCTAATGCTGAGGTTCAAAAAACGATCATGACCGCAAACATGATGTAGGTTGTAAGTCCAATGCCATGTAGTCCAATGCCATGCTGGCGCACACCGATGTGGCACATCGCAGGTTATGGCTGGGGTAGAGCCTGAATCTCGCATTTATGTATGGGCAGCAACGGTACAGTAGTCTGGGCTTTTTCGCGCCCTGAGCGAGAATCAATAAAAAGTACAGAGTAGAAATTAATTTATTAAAGTACAGTAGTAGTTGATGCCGTTGTGCAAACAATGCGCACGCTGCATGTCGCTCCCACGCAGTGCCTCGCCCTCCGCCACAGCCTGATCCATCTGCCTACCGCTGCTTGACGTTGCCATGTGTGTCAGTGTATGCCGTACAAGGCTTTGCACTGCAGGCGAGCTTGGCATATGCGAACTGATGCTGAACTTTTCAGAGCCAAAGCATCCTGCCTCATCCGGGAATCGATGCCCTGCTCGAAACCTCAGTCGTCATTGTTTGTGACTTCCGCGCCTGGCAGTCCCCAGATCGTCTGCATGACCAGTAAGAACTTTGGCATCTCTGCGCACTGTGGCCATTGCAATTGTGAACTGCGATGACAAATCTTGTGCATCTTCGTTCTCAACTTTCATGGGCTTACACAGAGCTCGCATTACACCATTTATGTGAATTCATGCGATCTTCATGTGAATTCATGCGATCTTCATGTGCATGTTTTTGTTCACCCACGGTATCAGCGCCCTGTGCGTGCTCTGCCTGTGGCGTGCCGTGCTGTTGCTGGCTGCTTTGGGCGTCGATGCGTGCCCCGCCAGCCTCTGGCAGCATGAGGCACACGGTGCTGTGCTTGTGCACAGTTGCAGTGCTGCTTGGCACAGCCGAAGGATGGGGAGTGGGGTTTTCCAGCACGCACCGCACCTCTGCCATTGCATGCAGAGGAGCTGCGCCGGCAAACAGGTAAAGCTACGTTCGCCAACTACGCGCGCATGCCACCCGTACTGCATTTGCTTGGTGCCGACCGTGTCTGCTTGTTCTGAATGCTCGCAGCTGACTTGAGTGTTTGTCATGTTGCCGCAACAGGGTAGCGTCATCGATGCGACCCGGCCTGGCTCTGTACGCGGCGGATGGCGGCAGTAGCGAGCCAACAGCAGACGCCGACAAGGGGCCTGCTACGCAGGAGCCGCAAACTGGAGGTGCGAGATGCAATCACAGCTTCAACATATGATCCATCTGTGCAAGCCTGCTGCATTATGAAGCTGACCTGCTGTTGCAACTGCTTTCGATGGGCCACAGGGCGACCGAAGGTCGGCGCTCGTCCAGCGAAGGCTGCAGCTCCTGCCAAACCTGCTGCTGCCGCCAAACCGTCTGCGGCGGCGGCGGCAGATAAGCCAACACCAACTGCCGAGGACAAGGCGCCTGCTGCCCCGATAGCTGCTGATGCTGCTGCAGATGGCGATAAAACGACGCCTTCCATCAAGGATGCCATATCCAAGTTCACGAAGGGTGAGCACTTGTGGGGCACCATCACTGGCTGGCTTCGGCTGTCAGCTGCGGGCTTTAAATCCTGACAGTGACGATGCAAAACCAGCCAGAGGCAGCAATAGCACGGCGCATGCTGTGCATGTGATGAGCTCAGCAGCGCGGAGCTGTCTTTGACACAGAGCATCACATGCCATCTAATTTTTACAATGTCACCGAGGAGTGCCAGCGAGCCCCGCTTCACATTGAGGCAGGAGCAGACGCTCTGTACAGTTGTATGCTGGAAGCGCGGAGCAGCTGCAAGCTGGTATACTGTAGGGAAAGCATTGCACCAGTTGTCGCTTTGTGGCAGACAGGGGTGGTCGCAGCACTGCTTTCTATGCCGCAATTCTCTCAAAAAGCTGGATCCTCCTGTGTGCTCTGGTGCAGCTGTCAGCAGGCACCTTGATGACCAACAAGGCAGAGCGCTGCTAGCAGGCAAGACTGCGTGACACCACAAAAGTAGTGCTTGTGGACGTGTGCTCCCGTGATAACCACAGGCGACCTGAAGAAAGACTTCAACAATGCTCGCCAAACACTTCCACCAGCGCTGCCCCCACCTACCACCCCAACGCCCCCCCCTCCGCACGATGCACACACATCAAACACTCCCAACTCCTCCACCACCGCCCACCTAACAGGGGAGCTGGACAAGGACTCTCTGGCGGACATTGTAAAGCAGAAGGAGCAGGCGGAGCTGCAGAAACTGGAGGCGCAGAAGGCCGCCACCGCGCGCGCCGCCGCCGCCAAGGCCGCCGCCGCCAAGGCAGCGCTCAGCTCCGACGCGCTCGCGGCGGCGCTAGGCGCGGGCACGGTGGGCCTGTTTGCGGGTGGTATCGTGGACGGCGTGCTGGCGGCGGGCGACGCTCCGTGGGCGTCGCCCGTTGCGGCGGTGGTGCTGGGCGGGGGGGGGTACGCGGGCGCGCTGCAGGACAACCAGCTCGGCGCGCTGGTCCGCCAGGTGCGGCAGCAGCGCTCCGCAAGAATTCGTGGCAGCTGTTTGCCAGGCGTGCGGCCAGCGGGTGGCCCTGCGAAAACCGCTACGCATGCGCACACTCGCAGCGCAGAGCGTGTTGCCGTCTTCCACACATACATAGTCAGTGCGACCCGACAGGCCCGTCGGGATGCGTTGCGATCTCGTGTGTGGTCACGCGGAGGCCCGGATGGTGCTTGAAGTTGAAAATTTAAAAGTAAAGTGTTACCTGAGAGACCAGTTTGGGACGCATGCGATGTGAGCTCACGAGGGGCTTTGGGCCAAAAGCTTGGAGTTGAGGTACTGAGTTGAAGTTGGTGACCAGCCAGCAGCACCTGCAGATGCGGCACGAAGCAGCGGGAAAGCCTGATTGGGTAGTTTCATGCTGTGAACAGATGTTGTGGTTGGTGGCAGCGCCGTTGGTGGTTGTGAAGACTGTTGGTGTTTGGGAGCACTGCTGATGCTTGAAATTACCGCTAGAGGATTGAGTGCGCTCTGACGTGCAGGATCTGCAGTGTGACCAGTGTGGATCGGTAACGGTGTGCGACAACCAAGCTCACTGGCAGCACTTTGCCGTCATGAGCAAGCCTTGCGTGCCTACGCTGCGGTGACATGGGCACTGCCTGCGTCATCGCCTTTCAAGATATGGCGCGCGCAATGCTCTGGCGTACTTGCGATACACATGTGTGTTCATACGTGCGTATACTTCAAATTGTGTGCTGCTTATTCGCGGCCATCGCATCATGTGCGGTCTGTGCACGCGCAGTACATCGGCGGCACGACCAAGAGCGCAGGCAGCGCTGTGACGGGAACCATCAAGACGAATGTGGACAAGTTTGTGGCGGGAGTGGTGGCCATTCCGCGGCGCGCGAGGGATGCTGCGCTGCGCAAGGTGCGTTGCCATGGTATTTGCACGCTGTGTTGCTCAGCAAAGTACGTTTCAGCGATGTAGGTATGTGGGCAACAGGATGCAACTATGTATGTCTGAGGCGGGTAGCCTCTGTGTCATATGGTTCCTCTTCTTTGTGCATGGAGGTCACATACAGATTGAGTTCTGCAAGTCAGCTTGCGCACTGAATGAAGCCTGGTCACAGAAGCGAGGCACAGTAACCTGCTGAGCACTGCAACAGGTGCTCGGAGTGTCATCTGCGATCCTCAACGTTGCCTTGCTTGTGTTCCCACAAGGCAACCATGTGCTCACTTGGTAAGCACGGGTACATGGACTGGTGTAAGCCTTGATGTGTTGTCGGTAGCAATGCTCAGCAAATGCTGCCGCGTCATCACTCAGCCGTGCGGTGTGCGACAGGTAGGCCACCTAAATACTCCAGAGTACTTCTGAAGTGTATCATGCTCACAGGATCGGAGCTCATGCTCCGTTGACATGCAATTGAGTACTTCTACCATCAGAGGGACACTTCAGGCTTGCCTACTGCACCTCAAAGTTGGCAGTTGCGGCACGTTTTTGACCCACACTACTCGCCGTCAACCGCTGTTCAGCTGCACAGCGCCCAGTGAGAGGATCATATCCTGACACTCCCATAACCCCCGCACAATCACTGTACGCTGCGCCACTTGTGATCCGCCCATGAACTCCATTTGAATTCCCCTGAACCCCCCCCCCTGACATGAACCCCATTTGAATTCCCCTGACCCCCCCCCCCCGACCCCCCAAACCCCCTCACCCCACCCCGCCTCCGCAGCTCAACGAGACCACCTCCAGCATCAAGGCCATCCCCACCATCGCCGCGCGCAAGGTGCAGGCGTCCGTAGACGACGTCAAGTCCGACGCGCAGCGCAGAGCCGACGCCGCCATCGCCGCCGTGAAGGCCGCGCCCGGCCGCGCCTCCGCGGCCATCGGCAAGATCCCGGGCGATGTCGCCGCCGCCGCCGCCGCTGCCGCCACGGCCGCGCAGAAGAGCGCGGTGAAGGCCGCCAAGGACGCGAGCGATGCCGCCAAGGCCAAGGTGCAGGCAACGGTGAACGACATCGTGGCGCTGCCCGGTGAGTCGTAGGGTTGAAGTTGAAGTTGAGGGTTGCAGTGCGTGGCGCGTCGGGGGAGGGGGCGCCGCAGCGGGTGAAATTGAGTTTGGCGTGACCTGCCTTTGTCTTATGCGCTGAATGATGTTCTCAGTTGTGTGGAATACTCGTCAGCGTCTGTGCTGTGTCGACCCAGCAGCGCTGTACCCGCAGCAGCCGCGTGTTGCAATTGGAAGCTCACTGCTCAAGGCAGTTGGGTCAGTGGAATGTCAGAGGATAAAGCACGTGTGCGCCGTGCTAGGCACGCCATCTGCGGAGGAGCTGCAGCGGCGAGGCACAAGGTGGCGCTGCTCAGTGAGTCAAGTCAAGTCACGAGTCAAGCCACATGCAGTACTGTACACATGAAATGTGCATCGTGCGGGGCACACATCAGCGCAATGTGTCGCGAACGAAGGCGCCGGGCAGCTGCACTGGCTCCCTCGGGACCAACCAGCATAAGTGCAGGACGCTGTCCGTTCTATCCCATGTACCATAAGCGCGATTGCCGGTGAGCATCCGCCTTCCTCAGCGCCACTGCGCCCCCGTGGCCGCTGCCCAGAGGGTCCGCCTACTGCAGTCTCAGCACGCCCCCGTTCGAGCAACGAGCTCCTCTCGCCACACAACAGCCATCCATCCTCAGCACCTATATTCACCAGAATTCCTGCTGGCGCATCGCTGTCCGCGCCGCAGGCAAGCTTGCCGACGAGGCAACCGCAAAGGTGAAGTCCATCCTGCCGCAGCCCCCCGCCCCCCCCAAGAATCCGGCGGCCCCAGCAGCCCCCAAGCCAGCCGTTGGGGAGCCCAAGCCGGCAGCGCCAGCGGCGTCGGCGGACGCGGCCGCTGCGTCTGCAGCGCCGCCTAAGCCTGCTGCGGCGCCGAAGCCTGCCGCGGCGGCGGCTCCGAAACCCGCGGCAGCAGCGCCGAAGCCGGCGGCGCCGCAGGCGAAGGCGGAGGAGCCGAAGCCCGCTGCTCCCAAGGTCGGTGTCTGGCGCGCTGGCGTTGTGAGCCTGTGTGGCAGATAGGCGCGCCGCTGCCGCAGGTGCGCTGCGCTGCAGCAGCGCAGGTGTGCTGCGCTGAGGCAGCGCTCCGCTCCTCGCGCCGCGCCGGCGCGCTGTTGCCGCCCTGACTGCGTCAGCATCCGCTGTGCGCGCGCGCACGCCCTCCTCAGCGCCGCCGCCTTTGCCCTCCACAATGAGCACTGCCATCAAGAGCTGAGCGACGCTGTGCACCCTTGTTTGCCGCGCACACGCACACTTCCCTCCAGGCGCCGGCCAAGCCCAAGCCGGCCCCCTCCTCCCCCCCCAACTTCTTCCAGAGCCTCATCACCAAGGCGGCCCCCGCCTCCAAGAAGCCGGCGCCCAAGCCCGCTGCCGCCGCCCCCGCAGCAGCAGCCAAGCCCGCTGTGCCGCCGGCCGCAAAGCCCCCTGTCAAGGCCCCCCCCGCCCCTGCCGCCAAGGCCGGCGGCATCTTCAACTTCGGCGGCGGCGGCGGCGGCAGCGCGCCCAAGGCGCCGGCAAAGCCCGCGGCGCCCGCCAAGCCAGCGCCCGCGAAGCTCGCAGCAGAGGCTCCCAAGCCCGCTGCTGCCGCGGCGCCTAAGCCCGCCGGCGGCGGCGGCCTGTTCGGCTTCGGCGCGCCCAAGGAGGCCCCTGCCAAACCAGCGGCGGCGGCGCCGGCGGCAGCGGCGGCGGCGGACAGCGGACGGCCGCGCGTGACGGCGGCGCCGCCGGCGCAGGCGCCGCTGAAGCGCGCCAAGACGGTGAAGAAGGTCAACACTATGTTCTCCGCGCCTGCGGCTAAGGTGACCAAGGTGGGGCCGTTGTCGGTGGGCGGCACGCCGAGCACGCCCAAGCCGCCCGCGAGGAAGGAGGCGCCAGATGCTGCTGCGTCGGCTAAGGTGCGCGCGCAGGGCGGGTTCTTGAAGTTGAAAGTGACCGTCAGAGCTGCACAGGGCAGCTTGTTGAACTTGCAAGCGACACTTGTGGGCTTCTGCTTTTGGTTGTAGCGTTGATTGTGTGACGGTGGAGCCGCTCCGCCGTGCCAGTAGAGATGCCTGGGGGTACTTGAACTTGGTGTGGACGGCGAAGGCTGACAGCGCTGAGAGTTTGCAATGCTGACATCTTCAACTCTCTACTGTGTGCAACGCTCAACCAGGAACCCGCCAAGGAAGCGAAGCCCGAGGCCCCCAAGCCCCCCACCAGCCCCACGCGCGGCCTCTTTGGCGGCTCCAAGCCCCAATCAGCAGCGCCCAAGCCGGAGCCCGCAAAGGCGACGCCGCCATCCGCCGTCCCTGAGAAGGCAGCGGCGAAGCCCGCCCCCAAGCTCTTTAGCTTCGGCGGCGGCGGCGGCGCTGCCAAGAAACCTGCGGCGGCGGCGGCGGAGAAGCCAGCGGAGGCTGCGGACAAGCCGCCGGCGCCGGTGGGCGCGTTTGGCGAGCTGGGCCTGAAGAGCGGGAAGGTTCTGGGGAACGTGCCGAAGGCGGCGCCGTCCGGTGAGCGCTGCTGCGCGCATGCCGCAAACTCAAGTTTTGCTGGTACTGAACTTCAACCCCGCTCCACGCGCCGCGCCTGCCGCTTGCGCCAGCAGAGAAGTAGGCGGCGCCCAGAGTTGCTTGATGATTCCAACAAGGCACTGCTGTCATTATAACTTCAAGTCTTCAAGTCCCGTTGACGCACGCCCACACTGAGTCTTACTCCATGCCGCGCGTGCCGCGTGCGCCAGCAGCAGAGAAGTCATTCGTGAAGCAGCGCAGTCAGCGGAAACACTAACCCTAATTATAACCTAACCCTTGAAAGCATTCATACAAAACATGTACGGCACTTCCACTCGAGGCCCTACGAACCACGCACGCGTCGGTACCAAACTTCAACCCCACTCCGCGCCGCGCGCGCCTCCCGCGCACGCCAGCAGAGAAGAAGGCGGCGCCTAGAGCTGCTTGATGATTCCGACAAGGCGCTGTTGTCATTTCAACTTGAAGTATTCGCACGCCCATGTTGATGCGGAGTCTTACTCGATGCTGCGCGCGCTCGCCTGCCGTTTGAGAAGAGGTCATTCGCGAAACAGGCTCGCGGCGGAAACCCTAACCCTAACCCTAACCTAATCCTTGAGAGCGCTCATACAAAATATGGACGTAACTTCCACTGGAGGCCCTACGAACCACGCACGTGTCAGTACTAAACTTCAACCCCGCTCTGCGCCCCGCGCGCCTGTCGTGTGCGCCAGCACCGTAGAAAACGACGCCTAGAGTTGCTTGATGATTCCGACAAGGCACTGTTGTCATCCCAGCTTGCCGTGCTGTATTTGAAGCACGCCCATACTGACACAGAGTCTAACCCCGTTCCGCAAATGCTGTGTGCGCCAGCAGAGAAGAAGGCGGCGCCGCGCGTCGACGCCAAGGCCGGCAGCGTCTTCATCAGCGAGACGGCGCTCAAGTCCGGCGCGCTCTTTGACAACTTCAAGCCGGAACCATCCTTGGCGTCAGACAGCGAGGAGCCCAAGCCGACACCCAAAACGGAGGCCAAGAAGGCCAGTGGCGGCGGCGGCCTGTTTGGTTTCGGCGGCAGCAAGCCTGCTGCTGCCGCTAAGCCCGCGGAAAAGAAGGCGCCGGAGCCTGCGCCCGCTGCCGCCAAGCCCAGCAGCAGCAGCAGCGGCAGCAGCGGCCGCGGCGGCGGCGGGCTGCTCGGCGGGCTGTTTGGCGGCGGCGGCGGCGCCAAGGCTGCGCCAGCCAAGCCGGCGGCAGCTGCGGCAGCAGCGGCGCCGCCCAAGCCCGCCGCCGCTGCGCCTGCGCCCGTGCGCAAGTTCTCCGCGCCCGCCGCCAAGGCTTTTAACAAGGCGCCGCTGCAGGCGACCGTGAGCACCAAATCGGCGGCGCCAAAGCCCGCCGCGCCGGCGGCCAAGCCTGCGCCGCCAGCGCCAAAGCCTGCTGCTGCGGCGCCGAAGCCTGCTGCCAAGCCTGCGGCGGCGAAGACTGGCGGCGGCGTCGGCGGGATGTTTGGCGGCATGAAATCTGCGGCGAAGGCGGCCGCGCCGGCGCCGGCGGCAGCAGCAGCGGGCGGGTCTGGGGGCGGGTTCTTCAAGCCGCAGGTGGCGAAGGCGCTGAGTGGGGCTATGTCTGCGGACCAGGTACGTGTGTGTGGGTATGCAGTGGTCGAAGTTGAGATATGAGCTGTTGCGCTGGCGGCGTGTGCTCTGTGCAATGCAGCTGAACCGGGGTCAGGATTCAGGTCAGGGTGGAGCTAAAGTTTCAAGTGTGTGAGGTAGGTAGCTTGTGTCGCATGGTAGGTATATCAGTGGCGCTGGTCCAGGTACGTATATAGGCGCGTATGTCTGCATCGACAGAGGAATCGCTGTGCTCGCGGCGTGCGCTCTGCGTGTCTTTCTCCATGTAGTCCTGGTACGAGGAATGCGCCGTACGCCTTTTCCGCCTGCGTCTGCCTGCAGGCATCACAGGCTGATAATCCGGTCATAGAAACCCTTGACTGCGTTGCGTAGCCCCGCCGCCCACCCTTGCGTGACGCGACCCCCCCCCCCCCCCAATTGCAGCTGTTTCCCAGCTGGCACGCGTCAAGCCTGGCATTGCGCGCTGCACTCTGCCTCTCTCCGCCACCCTTGCTACGCTCTCTGAGCTCCCTCCTGGCGGGCTGAAAGACGCCTCTCTCGCCCTGCCGCGCGCAGGTCTCCAAGATCGAGTCGCTCGCAGAGGCGTACGAGGCAACCTCCCCCTCTGCCACCCCACCTGCCCAGAGTCTTCAACATTGAGTAGAACCGTTGAGTCTGCCTCCTCGCCAAAACTCCCCACAAAGCCTGGTTGCGGGGGCTTCACCATGCATTCTTTCTTGCTGCGCCGCGCAGGTGTCCAAGATCGAGTCGCTCGCAGAGGCGTACGCGGCGGGCAAGGGGGGCTCGCCGCGCGCGTTTGTGGATGCTGCCAAGCGCGTCGCGGGCCCCGGCGCCGTCGCCGCCGTGCTGCCAGACATCATCGGAGCGCTGCCAGCGGGCGACGCCAAGAAGGCGCTCTTCCAGCTCTACTCCACGGAGCTGTGATGACGCTCCTGTTGTTGAAGTTTACGGTGGCGAGCGGAAGGCGGGGGTCTTCGCCCCCCCCCCCCTCTTCCCCCCTCTTGCCAACGAGCATGGCCGGGCTGTGTAGCATTGGAGAAAGAGGAGCTCCGGCCGACGCCGCAGCGGTGTAAGAGTTGGTTGCGCTGGCGGCGACTGGCCTGTGCGGTGGCAGGCGCAGCTAGCGATGAAAGTGACTTGCTTGCCCTGTTAGCTGGGGCGCAGTAGGCAACCTGAGATGCTGATATGAAGGTTGGATGAGAGCAGGGACCCTCAGAGACCACTGGCGACTCTCTCACCTGAGGTTGCCAATTGAAGTGCGCACCGAAGCGGGACACAAAGCGGGACTTGGTGCAGTCATGTGGACACAAAGCAGATGCCTCTCTAGAACCCATATTGATAGCGTGCTAGAGACATGTAACACCAGCAGAAGACAGAGAACATTTTCAAATTTACAGTGCATATGCCCATATATATGCGGTGCCTGGCTGTGTTGTGTGCGTCTTCTGCACTTTCAAGGTGATGTGAAAAATGCCATCTTTGTTCCTTGCGCAGCCTGTCATTTGTGGTCTCAAGCCCACTTTCAACATGCATGCTGTTTGCAGCAGTGCTCCCCACCACAACTCTGTTACAGGTGCCGCTTTGACAGCATGGCTCGGTCACCATACATTACTTACTCATCAGGCCCGGCAGTGCCGATGGCCCTTGTGCAGAAAGGCGAACAGGAGCTGTGCAGTGGCAGGCAATGGCACAGTGGCCACCATGCGGTCACCGTGGTTCTGACAGCTACCACTGCAGTACTCATATAGAGTGTATCGACCCGCTTGTTGCTCTGGCACGGGGGTGCCACGCAAAGATGCCTAGCATGTTGTGTGTGCAGCGTCGCAAATCACCATGGACCTGGTGATGCATACATTGTGTGTCATGGTAGGCTCTGCATTGATGGTCATGAAGGCGCATTGTCGAAAATGGTTTGCCCAGTGAGCTCTTTTCTTCGCCGTGACATCTTCTGGCGTCACCTGCCATTC
This sequence comes from Tribonema minus, assembly GCA_017506865.1. Classification (NCBI taxonomy): domain Eukaryota; class Xanthophyceae; order Tribonematales; family Tribonemataceae; genus Tribonema; species Tribonema minus. The sequence continues at coordinate 354,638 of JAFCMP010000017.1, read as the reverse complement.
ATGTCATACCGCGAGTCTGTGCCTGTTCAATTGATTAACTTGTTTTAACGTTGTAACGTGCACTGTGATAAACCAGCACAGTGGCAACCAGTAATGTGACAACCAAAAGACATGTCCGCAAAGGCACATGTACAGTGAATGTGTACATATATACTGCTCGTTAGCACCGAGAGGTGCGGCAGCACTCGCGGTGGCGCTGATGGTGGCGAGGGTGCATCAGGCAGCAAGGGGATGGGAGATGCTGGCTGTGAGCAGGAGCTGCGGAGTCGCGTGTGGTGAGGATACGGCTTTGGGCAGCAGCAGGGGATATTGGAACATGGGGATACGGATAGCATCAGGGCACACTGTAGATCGTTTGCTTGAACACGCAAGAAAGAGAACCTCGGCCAGGCACGTCAGCGGCGTGCTTAGGCAAGGAATCGAGGACCGGGCGCCTCTGGCCCAAATGTATACTAGAGGCATAACCGCGGTCCTCCGGCGTTTTCGCTCAAGAGATGGAGACATCGGCTACGATAGGTGTGGCTCAGACTGGGTGCCGCTGTGTCTGCCCCCCATGAGTCTAGTACAAGCCTGCAACGCAGGGCTCTAAGGGCCCGTCCGATTTTAGTTTTTTGCATTCTTATCCAACGCATCAAGCCCACCTTGGGGCTGCTATAAATACAAGATCATAAGTACATGGACTCCATGCGTGATGGCGTGCTACTGCAATGCAACACTGTTTCACCAGGACGGCGTAGAGGCTTCAATGCACCAGAACATGCATTGCAGTACGATACTTTGAGGTCTTAGAAGTGCATGACATGGGCGATGAACGAAGGGCTTCGTGTTGATCACGAAAGTGCCATGCAAGTTATGATGACATATGCACCTCACTTGCGGCAGTATCGCAAGGCGTGTGCAAGTGGATGTTCATGCGATCACCAGTAAATCTACGTCTAGGAAACAAATGAAAGTGGCCCGATGAAGGCAGATAAGATAACCCATACATGATGCATACCGGCAAACGGCATGTGCTGGGAAGGGAAAACCTGTTGCCAGTCAGCAACGCTCAGCAGCACAACAGCACAACCCAAAAAGGGCAGCAGTATGCATTCAGCACCATCACAACCACGCAGGAGACAACTCTCCGCAAGCTCTCTGGAAATCGTTTGTGATAATAAATCAGTCGCTTCTGACCAATGTCGAGCCACCGCTCTCTCTTTACAAGCTACTTCAACTGTAAGCCTCCACTGGCGCGCGACGGGGGGGCGGGCCCCCCCCCCCCTGCCCCTCAAGCCAGTGTCCCCCTCTCCCCCCCCCCCCCCCCCCCGTGCCCCCTGTACCCCGCAGCGCATCCCCAGCTGTGGCGCGTCTGCTCATAAATGTTGGAAACTGGTGTTTGTGTGTGCGTATCAGTAATGGTGTCATTAAATGCCACCTTCGCCGCACCTCACGCGTAGTCGCGGATGGTGGTTTCGAGGGCTTCTGAGTTGGCGCCGTTGACCTGCCGCGTGGAGGAAAGACAGGGTCAAGGCGTTGAGTCAGGGTCTGAGTCATAGCGCCCCAGCAGTGCGCTACAATACCAACTAGTTGCGTTCTTTGACACTCATCCTTACGCTTGCATATGTTGCAGACAGATCGCGCCGTTGTCAGCGTTTCCACAAATTTGGATGGAATCGCGCCGTTGTCAGCATTTCCACAAATTTGGATGGGATGCGCCAACAGCGTCGGCTGCCACTTCGCAGCACTCAGCTACTGTACGTGGTGGCTTCAGCGCATACCCACATGCTCCACTGAATGCACCAGGGCGACTCTCCTACGCGTGGTTTGCATTAGCACAGTCCTTTCCTGTGCCTGTTTTTTAGATCGGTGATGCACTGCCTGCGTAGTGACTTGCGAAGCTTGTCAGTGCGGCGCACTGTTCTGCCCGATGTGCTGTTCATTTGGTGCGCCCGCTGTCATGCAGCTCTTGCGGTACAAACAACAGATTGCTCGTTCACCAACGAATAGAAAGTTGTCGAAAGGCCCGGGAGCCGCAAGTCGTTCGCACAGTATCCACGCATCACAGCAAGCGGATACATGTCGGACACCGAGATACATGAGTCCTGTTTGCCTGAACATGAATTCACCAAAATGAATTGCTGTCGCGTTGCCGACACCATTCCAGGCCACATGTCTACAAGGGCAAACAGTCTCTCAACCTCGAGGTGTGAAGTGATCCGTGAACCCTTTTGCAAGACGAGACTCTGCGACTGAGTTTACTGTCTCTATTTCATTTCCCTTTCACAATGCTTTTGGTTATGAAGCAGTTGTGACGGAGCTGAGCAATGGGGCCTGGCAGCTGAGCAAATACCTATGCAGATGATCCAGTGCACGACAAGAAAGCATGGATGCCAGCAGCAACAAGTCAAACTTCAACATAGTGCGCATCTACAGATGGCGTTTATGGATGTCGGGTTTCCGAACATCGAAACGGTTGTGACCAACAGACACTGCACCCAGGTTGCACTGAACCGATGTGGCCACTTTCTCTTGTTCTCGAGCTTGTTGCATTGAAAAGTTGGACTGGGCGTGCAGTAGGCACAATGTGCTTTGCACTGCACTACTGCGGCAATTTGAGCACTGCCGCAGCAGTTTATGCAGGGTGGGTGCTGGTGGCAAGCTACTGTACGTGCCACAACCATACAGAGGCCGTTGATAGCGTTTGTGCTTTCTTGTCCTACTTAGGCCTGATGCTCTCTGTACAAAATACTATTCCGTGTTCTCAGTGCTCTTCTTGACGATCTTTGATTCTGTCCCGGTCAGCCTCAATAGGCACACAACGGTAAGCTGCATTTTTGACTTGAACTCGAGGAGCGTGCTAATCATGTATAAATAGTGTGCACCGTGGCAGCGCAGCCATGCACGCTTTGAGACAATGGTGCACAGCCATACCGTAATTATGGCTGTGCATTCGCCTCGTGGCGATGGTCACTGCCATCATAGCTGATATTTGGTGTACACGGCGAGCATGATCCTTTTGCAAATTGCACACACCCAGGAGCAAACAGCTCTGCATCATCAACGTCGCCGAGGCTGTGCACCTTGAGACGTAGTTCGTTGCTGTAACGAGCACCTGGAAAACCTCACATGCGCAAAAAACTTGTGGATTGTGGTGACAGCACAACGTACCTGGTCCACTTTCTTGCCGTCCTTCCAGAAATGAAACGATGGCACCGACCGTACGCCCTCCCGCTTCATAAGCTTGGTCGCCGCCTGTGAGCTGTCTCCGATCACCTGCCAGGAACATAGGCCAACAGATAACATAATAAATTCAGTCGGCGTCGTAGAAAAGGGGAGCTCCGCCGTTGTTGCAGTCAGTGCATGCTAGTATTGACGGCCATTCGCGCAGCAACCGCGTCCGGTCGTGTGCATGCGATGCACCGGATGGCAGGCAAGCATGCGGGAGCATCGGTGGTGCGCTGAGGTGCGGGCCGCAGCGCGTACCTTGAGGAACACCGCGTTGGTGTACTTGTTTGACAGCTCCTCGTACTTGGGGAAGATCACTTTGCACGGGCCGCACCAGGTGGTGGAGTAGTCTACGACTACGAGGCCGCTGCCTGCGGCGGCGATGGTCTTGTCCAGCGCCTCCTCTGAGTCTACCTCGATGACAGCCATGCGCAGCGCGCTGCTAGAGCGCACGCTGCTGCTGCTCCTGCACAGGGAGGTCCCTGCAAAGGAGCCCGTGAAGGCACAGGCGCTGCCCAAGCAGAGGGCCACCAGCGCCGAGACGAGTAACCTCATCGCGCTCCTCGGTGCTGTATACGCCTCCTGCTTACGAGAGCTGCTTGACAGTAAGATTAGTGCATGAAGAAAAACAGCGCTCAGCACCATGATTGTTGAGGTTCCATCTTTGAAGCTGTGTGTCGTTGCTGTGTATAAGGTACGGCGAAGGCTTGCGTTGCGGAGTAGACTGCCCATCCTGGGTGCTGCTCTCGCAGCGCACCGTGCGAGGGCGCATGCAGCAGCGGCCACGGGAGAGCAAATGGCAGCAGTTCAAGATGGCTCTCGCCAGCAATGACAACTTCGAGTACATCTACTGGTTCCAGGCAAGCCCACGCCATGGCGCCGGTAGTCAAAACTATAGCTGCTGATTTCTCAAACTTTCACAGCGGCTTCAGCTGCCGTTCGGTGAGCACGCTGTCAAACCCAGATCGGCAACGGCCCGTTGCCAACCCGGATGCTCTCGCTTGCTTGCGCTGTGCAGGTCGGCTTCGGGTGCTTTTTTGACTGGTTTCTGCGGCTGGTGGGACCCCTGTTGCTGACGCTGGCGACGGGCTTGATCCTCCTGGTGGTGTACCTGTACTATGGCTTTATTCTTCCAGCCACGACGGAGCCGGGCAGCCTGCCGGTAAGCTTAGCATCGGCTCCATAGTGAGTGATGTCGCTAGAACTCCAAACAAAGCCTGATAGCATTGTATAGATGTGCCAAAATCCATTGCTGATCACTGTCACCTGCATCATTGCGCACGGTGCACAGCTGCAGACTTGACTCTGCTGACTTTGTGAGCTATATTGCCACTGTTCTGTGTGTGCTGCTGGTCTGATATTTGCAGAGGGTACTGCATGGATCCTGGGGGGCGTTCCTGGCGTTCAACCTTCTGTGGAACTACTATCATTGTGCATTCACCAATCCGGGCACCCCTGGTGAGTGCATTGGAAGCAGTGCCAAATTGACAGCTTCACACGCTGTCAGTGTCTGGTCTTGGGCACTGCCGCCTGATGCTTGCTGCACAGTACAGTGCCTCCCGGCATGAGCTGCTCCTGATAAATGCGCAAATATATATACACACACAAGTGGAAGTGCGCTGGAATACTCTGATTCTTCGTGGAGCCCAGTGTATAAAGCTAGTGCATGCTAGCTCAACTTGAGTAACACAGGCATGACACGCCTGGTTTCGAGCGGCGCCACTGCTCGCTTCGGCAGCCATCTTGTCCAATCTCGTCACACATGTTGCCATCAGCACTTGATACAATTGACAGACCCTGCCCGCCTCACGCATGTTCAGTATCATCTACTAGCATGTATGCTGTCCGACATAGCGAGGCGCTCTTTAGTTAACCTTTTGCTCCGTGATATGCCTGGCCGCACCTGCCGTCTCCCGCTGCAGCGCACGTACTGCCTGGAATAGACGGCGCGGACGGCGACGGCGACGAGGCGAGCTCACCACTGGTGGGCACGGGACGGCCGGATGCGTCCGTCTCTATGGTGTCAAGGGTGAGTACGCAGTTGGCTGTGACCAGCGGCAGCAGTTTGTGCGGTGGCGTGCGAAGTGACGCTTGCGTCTGACCTGCACGCAGTGATTCAAGTTAAACGATTTTCTTGAGCTCAGAGTCCGCATGCGCATGCGCTGTAGGGCGCGCGAGGTGCTGACCGCAGCAGCACGGCGACGCGGCGGTGGGACTGGGATGTGTGCCTGCTTGCGCTCGTGACAGCAGCTGCGCACGTGGTGCGTTGCCCATGCCTGCTTCACTTGTGCGCGTCTCAGGGAATCGCATCGACAGGAGCCGACTGCGCCGTGCACGTGAAAGCGCACATGCGCCGCGCCGGTACACGCGCTGAGCATCACTCGTCAACCGCCTCAGTGCTCAGCGCGCTGCTGCCCGCGCGTCACCTCTCCGCCGTCACGCACAACGCAGCCTCACGCATGCACACACACACACACGCGCGCGCGCGCGGTATCCTCTCGGCGTCGCCACACCCCGGGCGCAGCACAGCCGCCACGCTAAATGCAACATTATGAGCGCACGCACACGCACACAGCACACGCGTTGCACACACAACAAACGCGTTGCGCCCATACGCCACCGCCACGCTGCAGGCGAAGCGCAGCCGGTCGCGCGAGCGGGAGCGCGACGTGGAGGCAGCGGCGGTGCTGCACGGGACGGCGGAGAGGGGGCGGCAGGGGGGGCGCGCGGCGGCGGCGGCGGGACCGCGCGCGGGGTTCTGCAAGAAGTGCCGCGCAGCGAAACCGACGCGTGCGCACCACTGCCACGTGTGCAACCAGTGCGTGCTGAACGTGAGTGGGGGGTGAGGAGTGTGATGATGATCAGGGGGTTGGGGGGGGGTGGGGGGGGGGTGACATTGGCCTCCTGAGACGGGGCGCGCATGCAAGACGTGTGCAAGACGTGTGCAATCAGCGCGTGGTGGACATGAGTGCACGTGCTGATCGCGAGTGGCGGTGTGGTGGTGGCAATAAAGTGGAAAATGGTTTGTTGAAGTCAAAGTCGACGTGAGGTAGCGTCGCGATGTGCTCAGAAAGTGTCGCTGCCGCGCGCGCTCACTGAGGCATGGACTGTAATCATGTTGTCGCATGACACCCTACACAGCGTGCAGTCGCCCATATTTGGAGGATGCCGCCAACTGAATCTGTGAATCTGTGAGGAGAAACTGACCGTCCTTGATCTAGTGAGCATTCCAGCAGTTGTAGCTGCTACAGGGTCAACAGGCAGCCACATCATTTGTTCAGATGCAGGCGATTGAGCCTCTGCCACCAGCAGCGAGGAAACCCTCCACAGCATCAAGTCTTTGCCATTAGGTACGCTGCCCGTTGCTACAGTGCGTCCTTACGCATATACTTCCAAGTAGCTGTGATATCTGTGGCATGCCACGGCCGCGCCAACAGCTCACCAGCGTGTACCGCTGATCGGCTAACCCTAATCCTAGCGGCTAGCCCTTGTGACGCGATTTCATGCATCACTCGTCAGCTGTCACTACGCGGCTGTGCAAGCTTCTGAATCCCATCTTGCATTTCTGAGCCCTGCCTGCCTCCCTCGGCCGACATCATCGCGGCATCCGCTGCGGGCAGCAACAGCCGCGCAACAGCCGCGCTTCCTGCCACCCCGCGCCGTGCTTACCCCTGCGCCCCGTCTGCGTCTCACGCCGCCGCTTCGTCCGCCGTCTCTGGCTGCGCTGCAGATGGACCACCACTGCCCGTGGGTGAACAACTGCGTCGGCTACTTCAACTACCGCTACTTCTTCCTCTTCCTCCTGTACATGTGGATTGGGTGCGTGTACACGGCGTTCATCACTGGGCCGCGCTTCGTGCAGCTGGCGCGCATAGAGGGGGTGAGCGCTGACCCGCACGTCGCGTCTTTCGTGGTCATACTTCAAGTTGAAGTCAGTGCATCAAATGACTGCGTGACGACGAAGGGTGACAGCTGCGTCATCTGAGTGTCTTCTGCTGATGCGTTGCATTATTGTCGATGGGTGGAGCTTAGGGTCGAGTGGAACCATCTGCCGTGTCATGCACCTCGAGTCCAATTTACTGGGAAACTGGCGATGAATTTGACCAACTTCAATAACAACACTTAGTAGTTGCAACGAGCGCTGCCGCATCAGCAGTGTGGCTTCATTGCAAGATGCTATGGTCTGCGGATGCGCGATTTCACCCTCTCCGCGCACGCCGTGTGGGCAACGTCGCACGAGCCTCTTTGTAGGCTTTTGACCGCATGCCTGCACTGGGAGACCCATGCGTATGCCGTCCTCTTAGCCGCGTCCTCTCTGTGTCTAACAGCTGCTGCAGTCCCAGTCTTATGTCCTCAGTGTGCGCTGGCGTGTTGCCATACATACCCCCGTGCCTGTCGGCGCGCAGCCAATCTTCGGCGGTGGCAAACAGCTTGCACAGACGCGCAATCTGTTGAGCTTGTACGCCTTCAGTGCGTGCATGCACGGGCTCTGGGAGCCTGTGCTCAGCGGCGAGCCTCAGGCAGCTGGCGCCTGCTCGTTGCGCGAAGGCGCGGGCCCCACAATACCTCAGGCAGCTGGCGCCTGCTCGTTGCGCGAAGGCGCGGGCCCCGCAATACCTATATGCTCAACACGAAGTTCAATTCAACGTCAACAGCTCTTCTCCCAGCAACACGCCTCATACGCATACCTACCCCGGCTGCCGCTCCCTGTAGTCAAACGTGCAGCACATACAGCTGGAGCGCACGGAGCGCTCGGCGATGCTGTTTGCCTTCATCCTCACCGTCAGCACGGGCGTCGCGGTGAGCCTGCTCTTCTTCTGGCACTTCTTCCTGGTCGCCACGGCGCAGACGACGATTGAGTTCTACCAGAACCAGACGCGCAAGGCGCGCGCGCGGCAACGGTGAGCCCGTGCGTGATGGTGCAATTGGACTACGCGTGTGAAAGTCGCAGAAACGGCCCTGCAGATCACGGGGGTTGCGTGGTTGGGGGCTTCGGGGCGTGGCTCAATGCAATGGCAGCGAGCTGATTGCGACGCTTGCAAGTGCCCCTTGCTCGCAGCTCAGCCTGCACTTCTCAGCATCCATAGAGGTCACCGACCTACCTGAAGGCCTCAATGACAACTGATGTATTTCATAGTGAGACTCGCAGTGCCATGTAGAAGTATATGAGTATAATATGACCAATGCGCTTGCATGCGTTTTGCAGTTGCACCACATGACCTCATGTATACGCCCCTGTCCCCTCCCTTGCTGCCCCTGTATCAGGGGGGAGCTGTACTCCAACACGTTCAACCAGGGCTTTCGCGGCAACTGGCAGCAGGTGTTTGGCCCCCGGCCCATCCTTCTCAGCATCCTCCCCAGCCGAAGAAGACCTCCACCCCCCGTTGTCCCCTTCTTCAATGGGATCACAGACACCGCTGCGCTGGGGTCGCTTGTGGGGGAGGCTGCGTCGGGGAGCGACGAGTCATCAGCAGAGCTCAGCGGACGTCACATTGTATAAAGAAACGGCCCAGGGAGGGTGCTGCGGGTGGCGCTGTCCCCTGCGCCTGTGGCACACCTTACTGTAGTGTGTACAATATATTGTGCCATTGTTCCAGTGCACCTCCTGGTCTTTCTGTCTCTCTTCACCTGGGCGTTTGCACGATGCATTGTCGTTCACCAGTTTCAAAAATGTTCCCTCAAGATCTGATGATCATGTGTACATCACGAATCCGCAGACTGCAGATGCTGCCACCAGTCACCGACAGCAGCATTTGGGCATTGCATGAGCACACATGAAGCCGACGCCATCATGTGGCATGCTCCGCCATGTGCAGCGCATGATCCGATTCGATTTGCTCACCTGGTCCTCGCTGCTGCGGCGTGGCCAGGCCGCATCCACCTCCGGCTGCCCCTGCTCATGCTTCTCCTCCTCCTCCTCTTCCACCACAGCTGGCAGAGCTGCTGTCCCAGAGTGGCGGGCTCTCTTGCCAATGGACCCGCACCAGCTGCTGGTTTCAATTGAGGTGTAGCCCCCATCTTGGTCGCTTGGGCAGTCAGAGCACCCAAGCAGCGAAGAAGAGGGATGCCCTGGGCTTACTTGCTGCTGCTGGCGCTTGCGAGAAAGGCCTGGGAGCTGAGCATCAACAGGATCAAGTGCAAGTGCCTTGTGAAGTAACACATCTTCACAAAGCATCTTCACTTGTGAACTTGGTTGAGGTTGAACAGCCGTGGCACCACAAGGCAGATGCAGCAACAGCTGTGCGGCGGGCTGGCCCCGCCACGCCAACCCAGCTGCAAGGGGTGCGTGTGCTGTTGCTGCTGTTGCTGCTGCTTCTACATGCAGCAGCTTCACTTCCTGTTCCGTCTCCCGCCTTTTTTTTTCAGCGCGCGAGTTTCGCCCGGTCGCAAGTGCCTTCCACCAATAAGTATAATTTGAAGCATGAATAAATATGTACAGCATTCACAAATTGCACGAAGCTGCTAGACTAACAGTCTTCATTGATGATTGATTGTCACCGTAGGATTAAACAGCACACCACATACCTTGTTGACCCCGCAATGAATGTGCAACTATGCTGAAGGAGAACATGTGCAAGACAAGAGCCCAGAAGTCTTATTGCTGGTGCTTGGTGCACTACCCCAGGATGGGCCATAGCCTAGCAATGCCAAAGTACTAGCTCAACGTGCTCGCTTCGTTCGGTGAAGTTGAACTTGATGTTGATGTTCGAGCCAATCGCATGTACTGAGAGAGAAATGCATGCATCAGTAGAGTCTGAGCCTACAGCAGCAGCTGAATGCTCAGAGCACAAAGTTGTTCAGAATTCCGCAGCAGCGACAGGAGCCTTTCGACACACAGTCGTGCTGGAGAACCCTGCTTCCAAGTACAATCTGGGGCCTGCGTTGCGGTCCTGCGCAGCGTTTGGCACGAGCGAGGTGGTGGTGGTGGGGCATCCACGCTGGAACACGCTTGGAGCTCACGGATCACAAAAGGTCAGCGAAGCCCTAACTTCACGTATACTTCTGTGATGCTGATAGTGATACTGGTAGTACTGTAGTTGCAGCACACACTAGCACTCCTTTGCTTGCAACGGTTGCAGGTCGAATGCACTCCTCCTGCCGTGAATTTCCGATAGCGATGAATGCAAGGACGCCTGCTACGCCTACGCAACCGCTTGTCTGATAGCTGGCATGCCACTCTTTGCCTGCAGCATATTCGCTATTCCAGTCACTGGGAATGGCAAGAAGCAGTGCAACAAGTCAAGGCGAGCGGTTTTATGGTCTGCAGCGTCCTACAGCCACCAACCTGCAAGCCCGCTAACAATCAGCTACCATATTGGCCAGTACACGAGCGGCAGTTCTCGGGAAACACGGCATTTTTGATAGGCCATGGGTGAGTACCTGGTGGTTTCAACTTGACTACACTGGACTCAAAGAGCTATCGCATGCGCGGCGCATGCGCTTGTGTAGGAATGATGTACCGACTTCTTGCGCCACTGCGATGCCTTTCAAACGCACGGCAGCTGCTTGCAAGCAGCTGTCACCATCGGCCCTGAAGCCTGCAGCAGTTTTGGCATGAAATTGTGTGCGACACCGCCCTTGGCTAGCTTGACCCTGCATTAACAGGGCATATCAGGGCATAACAGGGCATTGCACCACATGCTGACAACTGCGTGACCTTTAAACATCACCTTCTGCATTCATCAGAGCGCGGCGGTTCGCCTGCTTCGTCCCTCGGCCGCCGTCAGTTGCGGCCAAAAGTATATGCGTGTACAGTGCGGCGCTTGCGGACGGTTTGATAACCCATACACCTGCCCCCTTGCAGCCTGCACCGCATCACACCCACCGTCTCATTTGCTGCTGGAGGCAACAGTGTGATTGTGCATGCCGCCGCCCGCCGCCGCCGCCCGCTGCCGCCGCCGCTGCAGGTGCGCGCTGACGCCGGACGTACAGGCGCTGTGCGACTTTGCCGTGTACGTGCCGTGGGCGCACGCGTGTGACGCTCCGCAGGCGCGCCTCGACGCGCCCTCCGTAGTCGCCATCGTGCTGCACCACTTTGCCGCGTGGGCGAGGTGAGCTGCGCGGATGCTGCGGCGACTGCGCCGCTGCTGCTGCTGCTGCTGCTGCAGCGTTGGCAGCAGCTTTTCTCGCAAGCAGCTGAGACTGTCGGTGATTGGCAGACAGCGGAGCTGCGGGAGAGATTTTGCTGGCGGATTACGCCTCATGGGCACCAGCAGCGCTGAGGCAGTGTTGGCGGCAGCTACACGATAACAACAAGTATCAGCAGGGCTTGTCAGTTTGTGGCAGAAAAGGGGAACTGCAGCAGTATTCGCTGGCGGCTTATGCCTCATTGGCACCAGCACTACTGACCCATGCTGCTGTTGCTGGCTTGCCTATCACGGTGCAGCGGAACGGCGGCAGCAGCTATCACCCAGGCCGCTGGCCGGCGGCGAATACGATGTATGGAGATCATCCACTGCGAGAGCGGAATAATGCCCGCAGATTGCGCAGTGCTCAGTGCTCAAACGGCAGCGACCTGACCTGCCAATTATCTGGTTACAGGCAGCTGATAGAACAGAGCACCAGACATTGAGCGCTATACTGAGGGACCGCCACAGCCTGATGTTGGTCATCTCGTGACGTCGACAGCCACTCGACCCTGCTTCCATGACACCAGTAACAAACGCCTCACAGCATACATAGTTGTGTGAAGAAAGGCAGCGGTGGCGATGCTCAACAGTGTTGGCGATGAGCGCGCGTACGCCCTCTCCCTGTGCGATGTGACGCTCCCCCACAGGTACGGCGAGCGCGCGTTCGCCCGCGAGAAATTTGACCTGGACAGCGCGGCGACACGGCGAGAGCTGCTGCAGCAGCAAGACGCGGCAGGTGCGGCCAATCAGCATACTTTATGTTCGCGCATGAATTTATTTATAGCAGCTCTGTGCCATTTCAGTTTCAGACCAGAGGGTAGTTCACTCCATGTTGTACACGGCTCTCTGGATCGGCTGTGCGAGCATAGCGAAGTACTGAATGGCGGTGTCATGATGATGCTGACACGCGGCATATGACGTGGCGAGGATATATTTGCCGTGCCATGCAGCAGAGCATCGAGACACACGTCAATGTTGCTCATGCTTCGGCCAATGTTTCCGAGTCCGAAACGCGCTAGTGGTGCGCAGCGATGGTACCGCGATAGCCGCACAAAGTGTCGGTCGTACTTTGCCCCCATATGACCCCGTGGGATTCGTTCATCACAGCCAGCGACGCTCAGATGTCGCGTGCGCACGCCTCACCTCGTTCGCCATGCTGCAGATGCTCAACGCGCGCATGCTGGTGCTGAGCGTGATTTGTGATGTGCGAACTTTTATACAAGTTTGGCAGCTATGTACTAGTCAAACGGATTTAAAACGAATTATTGCCTATATTTTCGTCCTGGCCCTGTTGTCATTGACATGCCAAGATTTGCCATGCTGCGGATGCTCAACGCGCGCACGCGCATGTTGTTGCTGAGCGCTGCTGTGTGCGCAGGCCAGGTCGAGGCCAGGAAGGCGAGGCGCGCGGAGGCGGAGGCTACGGGTCAACAGTGGGCGGACATTGGCAGCCTCTTTGATGAAGATTAATGGCAACGTTGCCGATTACAAACAATCTCTGGACTGGGTCATGTGACGTTATTGTTGATGTCGCCGTGCAACAATACAGAAACGCAGCTGTTCTTGCTGTGCCTACACGGGGGTGAAACGGAAGACAAACTGCGTCCCTGGTGTCCACAGTCGTCGCTCGCATTTGCCCACAGCATCATCTGAAGTATATCATGTCCTGTACATAGATCAGTGCGATTCGTGTCTTGTGCGGGTGTAGCAGTATCATTTAGAGAAGAAAGCCATTGCGCTCTCAGGTTTCATGGTATCTGCCGCTTGTGGATCTACAGCGCAGTGGAGAACTGAGACTGCTCTGTCCTCTCCTCTACGATGTATATACATAGATCAGTACACGTCAGACGCTCTGCAGTGAAACAACTTCACTATGGGGATGGTGTCCAAGTGTGCGCATACGCATGGAATGCGACGTCCATGCATGCTGTAGTCAAGCAGAAGTCACTTCATCAGCTTGGCCCAAAGGCTACCTGCCGCCCACCATAAGGTCACCGCGACCGCGCGCGCAGTTCGCAACACCACTGACTGGTGGTTTGCTAATAAGCTCAGGCATGTAACGACACCGCAAGCTGGTCCCTCTAGCCGCCAAAGAGGCCTGATAAGCCGAAAGGCACTGTGTACAACACAGGCAGACCTAGGGGGACTCAAGCTTTCGGGGTGGCTTGCACTTCAATGTGGCCACCTAAAAGTTTTCACCACCGCTCACCGCATGGGACAGATCTGGGTCTTGGTTGCAGCCAATGAGGTTACCGTGGCATGTTTCTATGCAGTCACAATTTTGTCGCAGACACGATGCTTGAGTATACCCGCACGTTGCTGCCATAGACGTAATGGCAACAGAAGTGGTGCAAGTACTGAATCCGGTAGACATGGCAGTCATCGAGCATAGAGCTGCGGCCTCTCACCTTCGACAAACATATATCACGCATGCATGCGCACCGGGTAACGGACAACTTGAACATGGCCTATGATAGCTGACGACAGCAGTTTGTTGCAAATAAGAGAAAGCGCCAGCTGTTGCCGCATAGCATCAACTGAGACAAATTCACGTAGCACAGGCGAGCAAATGCACAACGCGCATAAAGCTGCAGCAGCTGTGAGAGAAAGAAGCTCATGAAATGAAAAGGGAAAAAGGGACATGGTATTACCAGGTGACATACAATCCTGTCGGTGAAGGAGGCGCTAGCCAATGGTACACATTCAACCTTGGGGCGCCCTCGATAGAAAGGCGGCGAACTATAGTCCACAAGGAGGGGGGAGGGGGAAGCCACATTAACAGACATGACTAAACGTACGGAGCCACTGGTTGGCAGGCTGGCGCACCGAAGGGTGCTGCCTGAGCCGCCTTAATGGTAGATCTGAAGAAGTGAACATGTGATGCAGCCGCTGCTGCTGCTGCTACTGCTGCTGCCGGTGGAGCGGCGGACGCTGCTGAAGATACGGTTCGGTCGTTGCCACTTTCGGCTTCAGCGCTGGCGCACTTGTGCGTCGCTGCTGGGCAGCTGTAGGCTACAACCGGTATCGATGCTGCTGCTGATGCCGCGTCCTCGCTCGCCTCGCAGGCGGCTTCAGATGCGGCGACGACGCTGCCTAGGGAAAGCACGCTCTGCTTGAGGTCGCAGCCTGCGGGAAGCGCTGTTACGAGGGCCCGTTGAAAGCTTTGAAGATCGCTCTTGGACCACCAGATGCCTGCCTTGACATCCAACGGCAGCTCCCGAGCTGTCGGGATGAGAAAGACCTGCACTTGCGGGCCAAACCGTACCCCCTTACCTCGCCCCTCGACTACTGCAGCCTGCGGAGGCTCTGGCTTGGCGCGGAACAACGATCGGCTCTGTGCCATGTAGGAGTCGGATATGGTGCGGCGGAGACGACTGCCTTCCCTATCTGCTGCCTCCGCCTGCTCCACGACCGCAGCTAGGCCGCCTGATTGTGGGCCCCTGTCGGAGAAAGACTTGAGCAAGGTGGGCTGCCTGTGGGCATTGGCCAGCTCGCCGCCCTCCGCGAAGAGGGACAGGGGGACTCTGGGCTCACTCCGAGGCCGGTTGTTGTGCCTGAGGCGCCGGTATCGCTGCTGCCGTGAGAGCATGGTGGAGTTTTGGCTGGTGCCGAGATTTGCTGGATGTTGTCCCTCAGGTCAGCAGAGCACTCCAGGCATCCGCGTGGCAGTGAGAGAGCGGTGGGGAGAGTGGCTCAGAGCAGGCCGCGGTGAGTGACCGGGCTGTAGTGGGCTGGTGTGCGACGTCGTCTGGCTGGTGTGAAGGCAGGTGCGCGCTGTGAGTGCAATGTTTGCAGCGGCAACCGGGTTTATGGCGCTACTCTCAAAAATCTGGCCAAAACCTTTGAGTGGCCGTTTGGGGGCGCTAGTTGTGTGACGGAACTTCCTTTTTTTTGCCGAGAAACCCCCAAACCCCCACCAGTTCATTGAGAAGGTGTGACAGCCTCGTAATTTCAACCAGAACCGGCAATAATAGCGGCATGGTGCAACCAAATGCTGCGCTTGTGCGCCATGCATGCCCCTGCTGTGCCTCTGCATGTGGGGACTCTGCAGTACTGCCAACCACCGCGTGATGATGTCTTGCCGTTCTGTCCGCTTTAACCTGTTCGCTATTCAGCCTGCTTCTGTTCAATGACAAGCCGGCGCCATCTGCCGATGGTAAGCTGCCTGCTGCTGGAAGTTCGGGTCATGTGGCAAGCAAGGGAGATGCACTCGTGGCACCAACACTGCGGCAATTTCAGCGGGGTGGCAGGTTGTTGGCAGCACAAGGCACACCACCAACAACACAACTGGACATGTGCTTCGGTGACAGCTGCCAAGGTTCCTTGACCCCCAGCTTTTTGGACCCCCACTGCTTTTCTGGGGGTCCAGTTGGCCGGGTGGGGTGGGCTGTAAACTTGCGAGTCTGCAGCACTGAGGTGCGGGCGCTGCTGTGGGACTCCGGTCATGGGTATTAGCCACGGTGGCCATGGCTTAGCTTCTTGCCTTTCTGCAGACAACGCGCCGGAAGCTCTCTGCATATAGCTGCAAGCAAACGAGATCATTTAGCATTTGAGTCGAAGCACGCCCGGCTACACAGCACAGTGTGTTCATGTGCTATAGCATTTCATTTGTTCACCATGTCACAACACCTTGAAGGAAGGCGGCTATAGGAGCGAACTAGGTGCAGTCCTGTTCGAGGAAATACCTCTTCCACTCGACGTTTATATATTTTCGCTCTGCGCTCGTCAGCAGAGCGTACAGTAGATGTGGTGGCCAATTGCTACAAAGCGGTTTGCAACTTGGAGGATTGACTGAGGCAAGCGATATCTGGAGTAGCACTGAAGGCAAGAGTGTAATACTGACAGATGATTGTAGGAGCAGAATTGCACTTCTTCTGGCAGATAACATACATGCATGTGACAAAATATGCTGGTAGTACTGCGGCTGCTGTATAGGCACTGCAATGACGGCATAGGTGTCACTAAAAGATGGCAGCTGGTGGTAAACAGATCTTGTGTTCATTTGGTGCATCACAGGCAGCATTGTTACACAGCTGAAGGCTGCACAGGCGCACACTGTCTGCTGCAAACGCTTTGTCACTGCTGAGGTGAACATCATATATGTATGGTGTATTGGGGACATCTTTGTCTGGTCAATCGGCAAAAAAGTAATCGAGCTGCTGTGCCCCGACAAGTACGGTCCGGTCAAGCATGTGAAATTGCCACCACCGTAAACTCAGCACTTCGCAATTCACCACAGATGGCTTCTTGCATGCGAGCGCTCACGCAGCTGCCGATATAGTGCACGCCCATGTACACTGTCTGCGTCAATGGGTGCGTCAGTGCAGCTACCAGCCTGCTGAATGCTGCCATGGCGACAACTAAGTGCCATTGCTTGCAGCTCAGTGGTGCCAGTAGTCCGTGTGGCGTCTGTCGCACCTGCTGGTGCAATTCTAAGTGGTTCGGCTTCTTGCTGCTGGGCGGGTACAGAATAGTGGTCTGCACCTGCGCGCCGAGGCACCATTGCTGAGCAGCGCTGCGACTGTGCATCACATGCTCGCCGCTGCATCCCATCGCTGTCACGCACGTCCAGCAAGCGCCTTGGTAACCCCTCTGCTGCAGGCGCCGCTGTGCCTGGCGAGCACGCATCTGAAGCGGCTGCAGAGTGCTGACGACGCCCCGATGCCGCCTGTGTTGGCTGCTGCAAAGTGGCATTGGACCTCCGTCGCTGGATGAGGTGTGATACCTCGGGGGCTACTGCGGCAGACAGGGATCCCGGCGGCAGCGCTGAGAGGCCCTTTGTGTGGTGCGCCTTCATCTTCGCCTGTGGCGCTGGCGTCGATGCGTTCCTTGTGCTGGTGCCGCCGTTCATGGTGTCATGATCGTAGATTGCCTGGCAGCAGTGGGGGTATCGGGCACATGTGTGGACAATGGTAAACCATTTGGTTTCGTTGTGCATGCACTTGAACAATCACGGCTTGCGTGCAATCTCTTGACTGACATGATGATCATCGTCAACGCTGCAGATCGCATTCAGCATCTGCAGAGCAGCTCACTGTTTGGGCAGCAACGGATTGGTTTTTGGCAGTGTGTCGTACCACCAATGCCCCCACTTCCAAGTGCATGGTGCACTGCAAACAACAAGTCACCGCCAAGTCAATTTGCACAACACATGTCGTTAATCTAGAACAGGACAAGATCACATGCGGCTGAGACCAAGGCTCGCGGGTCTGTGGCGAAGTTGCACCAGCAAGGTACGCATGCAGCAAGGTACACATGCAATGGGCTCAAACCTCCCCCCGCTTTTTTCTGGTGCTGTATCGGTGAACACCTGCGAGGCTGCTGCGTGCTTAGATGACTCGAGCATAAGCACAACTGCAATGCGTTTGCAATCACTCACTTGCCCTTCGTAGGCCCCGGCCTTCTTGGTGGGATCCCACGCCAAGTTGGACACACCAAGCAGCGACTTCATGCCGTTGCCCGATTCGTACTGCCTGTACAGCTTTGATTGCCGCACACAGCTGCGGTTCCCTAGCCGATTGCCGACCTGTGATCGAGACAAGGAAACAGTTTTGTGACATCGCAACATCGCAAAATGGGTTGAGATGCAGGTCTCGCGCTACAAGTGCATCGAGAGCTTACATTCTGCGTTGCAGCGGAAGGATCGTGCCAGTGAGACATCAGTGAACCTCGGCACGCACGCACTCCCCTCTCTCTATTTATCTAACTCTCTCTCTTCGCTCCCTCCTCTAGAGATCTCTCTCTCGCTTTTAAAACAGAAAACCGTCACATCAACTTCAAGAAGTTCTTCTCTGTGAGCTGACATGTTGCAAACTTTGGCATTGCTAGCAACCTGTTTGTCTACAGTAGCCTTGTCTGCATTTGTAGAGAAAGTATAACTTACACGGTCATAGCCAGTACGCACCCTGTGACGCTCAAATGGAATTCCACACGTCACATGAGGTGAATTGCAGAGTGTTGAGTTTACTCTAATGGCAACTTCACCATGATTGACCAGACTGCGCTTGTCATAACATCAACGCTCTGCTCATGAGCGCAGAGCGAACACATGAACGTCGAGGGGTATGTCCTTGTGAAGATACAGGACTGCACCTGCTAGTTCGCTCCTATAGCCGCCTTCCTTCAAGGTGTTGTGACATGGTGAACAAATGAAATGCTATAGCACATGAACACACTGTGCTGTGTAGCCGGGCGTGCTTCGACTCAAATGCTAAATGATCTCGTTTGCTTGCAGCTATATGCAGAGAGCTTCCGGCGCGTTGTCTGCAGAAAGGCAAGAAGCTAAGCCATGGCCACCGTGGCTAATACCCATGACCGGAGTCCCACAGCAGCGCCCGCACCTCAGTGCTGCAGACTCGCAAGTTTACAGCCCACCCCACCCGGCCAACTGGACCCCCAGAAAGCAGTGGGGGTCCAAAAAGCTGGGGGTCAAGGAACCTTGGCAGCTGTCACCGAAGCACATGTCCAGTTGTGTTGTTGGTGGTGTGCCTTGTGCTGCCAACAACCTGCCACCCCGCTGAAATTGCCGCAGTGTTGGTGCCACGAGTGCATCTCCCTTGCTTGCCACATGACCCGAACTTCCAGCAGCAGGCAGCTTACCATCGGCAGATGGCGCCGGCTTGTCATTGAACAGAAGCAGGCTGAATAGCGAACAGGTTAAAGCGGACAGAACGGCAAGACATCATCACGCGGTGGTTGGCAGTACTGCAGAGTCCCCACATGCAGAGGCACAGCAGGGGCATGCATGGCGCACAAGCGCAGCATTTGGTTGCACCATGCCGCTATTATTGCCGGTTCTGGTTGAAATTACGAGGCTGTCACACCTTCTCAATGAACTGGTGGGGGTTTGGGGGTTTCTCGGCAAAAAAAAGGAAGTTCCGTCACACAACTAGCGCCCAAACGGCCACTCAAAGCCCAAACGGCCACTCAAAGGTTTTGGCCAGATTTTTGAGAGTAGCGCCATAAACCCGGTTGCCGCTGCAAACATTGCACTCACAGCGCGCACCTGCCTTCACACCAGCCAGACGACGTCGCACACCAGCCCACTACAGCCCGGTCACTCACCGCGGCCTGCTCTGAGCCACTCTCCCCACCGCTCTCTCACTGCCACGCGGATGCCTGGAGTGCTCTGCTGACCTGAGGGACAACATCCAGCAAATCTCGGCACCAGCCAAAACTCCACCATGCTCTCACGGCAGCAGCGATACCGGCGCCTCAGGCACAACAACCGGCCTCGGAGTGAGCCCAGAGTCCCCCTCCCCTCTTCGCGGAGGGCGGCGAGCTGGCCAATGCCCACAGGCAGCCCACAGGCACAGATCGATGGCCCAGGAAGCGTGGGCTTACGTACGCCCCTGCAGCAATTGCTCGTAGATGCAAACCACGACAGCGTCTCAGTTCATCCCTCCCCTGTTGCGCCATCATGGCGTCTATGATGTTGCCCTCCTCCAAGTCCAGCTCCTGCGGTGTGGCGCCCTTGACATGGGCCTCTTTCACCTTCACTTTGGTAGGATTGTATCCCCGCCTGATCCCTCACTCTAATGGTGATGGCCTCGCTGAACGGCTTCTGATACTGGCCCTCTGGTCCTCCTGGTCCTCCGATCAGATCCAGCGATACTTCAACTCGAAGTTTCAGTTTTCAACTTGTTGAAGTTTTTGAGGTGCCGAGAAACAGAAAAGCATGGTCTGCCGCTGTCACTGTCAGCTGCCTTTCAGCACTTGAACACATCGCAGCAGCAGCGGCGGTGGCGCAAACAGAGCTTCGGGGCCTGCTGTACACCCATGTGTCCTTGCCGCCTTGGGCTTTTTCTCGCTGCTGCCGTCGCCGCTGCTGCTGCTGCGCAAGGCGGTGCCAGTCCCGACTACAGCGACGACACTGGCTACTTGATCAATGATCGAGCGTACACCACCCCCTCGCCCACCAGCACAGAAGCAGATGGCAGCAGCCACCCGTCAGACACAGCTCTGCTGCAGGGCCTGGTGTTGACCTTTGTGGCCGTGGCAACCGTTTCAGGGGCGGTGGCCACCATGCTCGGCCTCTGCACGAGAGACTGCTGCGGCAGAAGAGGCGGCTACACCTCTCTAGACGGCCGTGGCAATGCCATCAGGCGAGCCCCCCTGAGGATTCGAGCCGTCTCCGCCAGTGCCCTGCTGGTTCTCAACAAGAAGGGAGTACTACAGGAGTCTCGGCTGCGCTCGTTTGGCAGCGCCCCCAACCTCTCCGCAATTTTGGAGGTGGCCGACAGCGATATGGACGACGAGGAGGCGGTCATCGAGACAGGAGATGGCGCGTGAGCCCCCTGCGCGAATTTTTCGCTCAAGACAGCAGCACCCGGAGGGGCGGACGCGGATGCAGCGGTGCATCTCTCAGAAGCTGCGCACACAGACTTACACAATGCTGATTGCCAACCGGCGCAATGGAGTGCTTGCTGGCACCGCCAGCCACCGTGCTCCTGTGGCGAACGCACGGAGCCCCCAACGAGGCGCAGAGTACAGCGAAAGTTCCCCACGCGCTGCAGCACGCAGCGGCCGCGGTTGTGGGCAGAGGACACAAGCGGCGGCTACATCGGCAACGCAGTTGCAAGCGATGGCGGCATTGGCTGTGCGCAGGCGGCAGGAGCGGCAGCAGCGGCGGCGGGAGCAGCAGCAGCGGCGGACGCAGCAGCGGCACTGGCATCACGCAGCCGCAGACAGCAGTTAAAGCAACGCTCCGCACTGCTTCGCGCTCGCAGAGGCGCGCACCAGCAGCATGGCATAGAGCAGCCGGGTGGACCGGCTGCCGCCACGCATGCCCATGGACCGCGGCGGCGGTTGGACACAGGGCAGCTGCAAGGAATGTCGCGCGGCATTGCGCGCTCCTGCTTCGGCATGCAGGCGTCGCAATGGAGATGGACATGTATGACATGTCAGCTTGTCAGCTGAGGCACTTTCTGCCAGGTTTATGAACACGCGATGATCAATGAGCACACAACGTCATCAACTAATGAATCAGTGTGGGTAACAGGTGATGCGTCGGCTGTGCGCTGCTGCTGGTTGCTGGGCGCTGCTTCTTGCTTGATATCACACGCGGAAGTGCGTGTTTGTTTTGCTGGGCCAGTGGTCGTGTACTGCAGAGTCACCCACTGCACTTCATTGCCGTGCCGTGCCTTTGTTCTTGGTCTTCTGTAGACTGAAGTCTGCCGCGAATGGCAATGCCTGACTTTGACTGAGCGAGGCGCTGTGGCAGGCTACCATTCATTTGAGCGCTTGCAAAGCCACAAGCGTGTTGCGACACAGGCTGTTGCACACTGTTCGCCGCTGCACGAACCCATCATGCGCTGCGCTGAAGCTCCGGCGCTGAGTGCACACTGTGCACAGTGCACTCCGAACAACCACATAGTCCATTTGCACAGGTCATAGGTCACTGAAAAGGTCATGGCGAAGTATGCTCAGCCTTGCATGGCAATGATGATTGGCGAAAACACCAACTCATAATCATATTCGTGCAATGCGTCTGCGGAACATGGCAACAACACGCTGCTTGCCAAGCACGCGTTGTGACTTCACAAGGGCACATAAACATTATTAGTCACGGTCGGCCGGGGCTCAGGCCGTGTGCAGCACAGCGCCCGCCCCGCCCGATAGCCACTGCACTCACGCACTACTCAGCATTCAGTAGCACCGCTGACGCGACGAGCACGCACGCAGCGCCCCCGCAGCGCACCGCCATCGTCACTTGCGCAAGCTGCCGCCGCCGCCGCCGCGTTTGCTCTCCTCGCCGCCCGCCGCCCCCTCGACATCATCATCCCCCCCGTCGCCCCCCTCCGCCGCCTTCCCCTCCCCCCACTCGTCGGCGCCCTGCGCGTCGAGCTGGCGGCGCGACTCCTTCACCATGACGTTGAAGAACGAGTCGTAGTCCGCGCTCGCCAGCAGGCAGCGGATGAACAGCTGAATGCTGGGGTCCGTGGACGACTGCGCGTCGCGGATCGCCGCGTAGAACTGCTCCTGCGTCGCGCCCTCGCGCTCTATGAAGTCCTCCAGCGTCCCCTCGAAGATGCCCAGGTACTCCTGCACGTGCGGGGGGCAGCGCACAGCGCGGCATGCTCGTGCTCAGCTCGTCTGATGCAGTAATATCAGAACATGAATGCATGGAGCGCATACTGTACAGATATGCGTGCAAATTGCAGTCAAAGATGCCCAGGTACTTCTGCACACTTGAAACAGGCCAGCAGGGTCATGCAGGCGGCGGCGGGTGTCATGCTCTCGGCTCGCCTGATGCCAGCTGTCATGGAGTTCGCGTCTGGATCGTCATCTGCAAGCACTTGACCCACGTTGAGGTGACTACAAGGCACATGTTGATCATCTGGGCTGGCGTCATCGCTGCATCTTGTGAAGCAGTACTATTCACTGTCGCAGGGTTAGGATCAGGGTCGCATGAAGCAGTTCGGCCGCCTTTGTACGAAGCCACCGGCAGAAATTCTGTATTTTGGCGCACACTGGCTGTGGTGCTTGGTGACCAACTATGACACCTCCGATCCCAGACTTGCAAGTAACGTTGCCTTGTAAACAGTAGATAGCGCTTTGACGTGCAGAAGACTTCATTGGCTCGTGCATTCTTGGCTCGTGCATTCGCGTTCACCTAGTTCCTATTGTGCAGGCCAGCGCCATCAATCTACAGGAGCCGCAGCCAAACCCGCGCTGGTCAAGCTGAACCAAGGCCTCAGCTCACGACATCTGGCACTCAAGGCTCCCAAGAAAAAATGCAAATCTGCTACCCTTTGACAAGGGTGGCAAACGCTGTGCTTCTGCTTGGCGATGCACAGACAAGCAGACGATGCAGCGAGGGCCCCTCGGAGGACAAGTGGCCATGGCCACACTGAGGGACACACGTGGAAGCGTTGGCCAATCGCAGTTGAGATGGAATATTACTGGTGAGTGACCTCATGGGCATACAGTGATGTTGTTCGGCAGACCCTTGCGCAAGCCAGATCTTTCAGGACACGACAGGATATGTTCTAGCTAATGCGAGTTGAAGTGGACGCTGCACCACTTTCAGGAACACAGAAAGGTCCAGTAAATGATGGCGTACTGTAAGGTCTCAGAATGCCGCGCAAGTGCTGCAAGTTGTTTATGACATCACACGAGAGGTACTTCACTACCACTCTTCTGTGCAGTCTCGAAGACAATGAAATGCCAAAGCGTCTGCGTAAAGACGATTCGTACACGGTAGATGAATTGGTACCTGAAACAGCTCTTGAAACACCAGATCGTGCTCTTCCGTTTTCTCCTCCGCTATCCGTTCGAAGTGGTGTGCATGCTTTCTGAAGTAAGCCCTGAATACGTCCAGAAAATTGTTGCTCCAGCAGTACTTTATGGCCCGCTGCAACAGCCCCTTCTCCTCGCCGCCATTGCTGCTACTTTTCTCCTCCCCTCTCGGCATGCGCTGTGCTGGTGGCGCTGTGAATCAGCACTTTTGGAGGGAGACACTTCACTTTCGGTTGTCCGTTTTCTTTGGGCGAGTCTCCCCATCGCTCCAGGCTCACCCTCACACGTCTCGAGGAAGGGGGCAAGATGATCCCCACCATCGTGCCTAAGGGTGATTCAAGATCCAGCGACAGCCTACTGACTGCTGCTGCTGAAGCAAGCCAGTCATGCGAGCAAAGGTACAGCACTGCTGCAACTGAAGTTTGCCACGATGCAGCGAGCGTGGCAAGCAGGTGACCCAGCTGAATGTGTTGATGAACGCTGGTCAATACTCAAACTACTTGAGCCAATTGAGCCAAGAAGTGCCGGTCAAGAAAGCCAGCGACTACTCAATGCGCATTCGCAGATCTTTGGCAACACTGATGATCTTGCCGGGAGAAGCACACTTATGTACACATATGTACGTGGCCCGGCTGGCTTGAACTGTTTCCGCAGCATTGACTGCATGTTGTCTATGGCGTGTGTGTGCCACGGACGTAGTCACAGGGGCTGCTGATCAATACCAACATCCGACCATTGCTGCTGTCCCTGTACGGGCGCTCCGATGCGCACACACGCTCGCAACAGCAGCTAGCCAATGTCACGCCTCCACTCATATGCGCACCCTGCACACTCGCGCGCCCGCCGCTGCAGCCCCGAAGAAATGGCGGCAGCAATAGGCTTTGCGGCCAAGCTGGCGGCGCTGCAGCAGAGCGACCCCGAGGCCTTCGCGCAGCTCGCGCAACTGGCATCAGGCGACGCCGGCAGCAGCGCTCAGGGCCCCGCCAGCGGCGCCGCGCTGCTGGAGGCGCTCGCTGCCCTGGAGGCGGCGGGGGAAAGCAGGGGGGAGCTGGACCTGCCGGGGGGGGGGGTGCTGGGGGAGACGGGCGTGAAACAGAAGGATGCAGGAGTGAAAATGACGCCGGACCCGGGCTTTGTTGTGAAGACTAAGGAGCTCGATACTGGCTGCAAGGTGAATGAATCGCATGTGCTTGAGCCTGTGCACTGATGCCTCACAGTGGTCCTTGCGGTAGGATCTCAGGCCACTTGCTAGTGTCTCACGGCAGGTGTTGGCGTGGCGCAAAAGAGCTGCGCTTTGCCTGCAAGGGAAAAGATTCATTGGAGGCTTGAGCCTCGTCAGCAGTGCCTAATGGTCGGTAATCATTGTGTGTCGGATTATGTTTGCACTTCTTGGGCCTGTCAGCTGCAGCTTACGTGCTGGGGAAAACCTGCAACCAGATGACAATGCACGTTGTGACACACAGGTGCGGAGGCAGACCATTCGGAGCATTTGAAGCAACAGTTTATGTTGGACCACCTTGACAGTTTTGTGCTCTGGCGTTACACGCCTGACAGTTGCATCAGTCACACTTGCCGGCGGACTGACTACACTAGTGGGCATGAGCCTCATTACCACAATATGCATTGCGCACATCACCTCTGTGATGTATTTGTACTGCAGGATTGCACGGTGAAGTTGCGGTTAGGGCTGGTCACCGCCATGCCACTGCCACGGCACAACGCGCCACCACCGTCAATGGGCTCCACAGCATTTACAGTTGCTGCTGAGCGTTACTTAGGGTTGAGGTCAAGGGTAACCCTAGCCCTCGACACGGCTCCGACGCCTTCGTACGTGCGCAATGCCGCCGAGGCGCACTCTCTCATTGCGCGCTTCAGACGTGCAACTCTTCACTGATTACGGCGTTTCAGCGTAACCGCCCGTGACTGTCCGCGCGCGTAACCGCCCGCCCGCTCGCGGCGCGACGCGCCAGGTGTTCCTGAACGTCTGCAGCAGCGACCTCATTGGCGTGCCGGGGCCGTGCAAGCGCCTGGACGAGGACACCGGCGAGGAAGTTGAAGTTATTAACATGCCGGTGAGCGTGGGGCCGCCGCGGGAGTACGCGGACAAGGCGGGGGGCGCGGCGACCGTCTACGATGTAGTCGTGAACCCGAAGGTACGTATGCACATACATGCAATGCCGAAATGCTGTAGTGTGTTTGCCTGTGTGCTGCGGTGACCCAAAGGTGTGACGTGCGCATACATCGTGACGAGTTTAAACCGTGCCTGTATGTGTGTGCACACCGGTAGTGTCCTTGTGCGCTTACGGCGTCGGCGGGTCTCTCGCGGCGTGTTGTTGATGCTGGAACTCCAGCCTTGCGCCTCTAAGAGGCGCGTGCTACTTGCAGATCTCGGTCGACTATTCACTCGTTGATGGACGGCAACGATTACAAGTACCGGCAATTGACCTGTGCTTGCCAAGTGGCTCTGGGGGACAGACTTTCTGGGCGAGATTGCAGTGTTCCTCGGTTTGAGGAAAGTACAAAAAAAAAAAGTGTATGCTTGCCGTCAGTCCCTGGCAGAGCGGCAGAGTGCACTAGCCAGATGATGCCAAGGCAAATGGCAAGACCTGCTTACCTACTTTAAGCGCGCATTACGAGCTGTATAGAAGTATTTCATTTTGAAGTTGTACGTATCATGAAGTACGTCACCGATGGATCACAAGCTGTATACGCGTGCTTCACAGTGCATACCGACTATGTGCGCATGTGTCATGTCGCATACGTTGCCATGCATGCGTCATTGCGATTTCTCAGTCAATCTTGCTGCCCACCAACGCAAGATCGCGCACGATCAGCACCCATTTCAAGTTACAAACGCTGGCGCTTCGGCCGCGGAACCGCAAGCATTGACTCTGACTCGTACTTGCCGTATTGAATCTGACTCGTACTCGCCTTGTGGATACAGGTGCTGGAGGAGGTCGATGCGGACAGGACAGGCGCTCAACGCGACTTTGTGTGCCACATGGCGCGCGAGTACGTCGAACGCAAGCACAAGTGCAGGGTGAGCTGTCTCAAAATCATGCAACTTTTTGTAAGCCCGTATTTGCCACCAGTATAATGTACACTTCTGCGTATGTTTCACGTATCATTTGACTTCCAAGTGGAAGCGGAAGCACGGATGCCACATGGCGCAAGCGCAAGCACAGGAGCAGGGCGAGTTGGTTCGAGGTCACGTCTGTTAGGAGAATCATACCTGCAGACATTGTATGTACTTCGTTTACTTTCGTGCCGCGCCACACAGACGGCGCAGCGGACTACTTAGGGATGGGGTCGAGGCAAGGGTCAGAATTAGGGCTAGGTCAAGGGCCCTTGCACACGCTTCATCGCCCAACCTTGAGAGAGGGTTAGGGTGAGGGTCAGAATAAGGGTTAGGGTTTGGGCACGTACCTGCACATAGGGACTTCGTGATGTCGCTGCCTGACATCACCACACGGTGGTCTGCGGGCACTCCCAGCCGAACTCGCGGCATCTGCACTGCAATATGTGGCTCAGTATGAGATCCAACCTCAAGTGTGGGTCAGTCGAGAGCCAACTCTTAAGTACGGTGCATTAGTGAGCGCCAACTTCAAAGCCCTTGCATATGACTCGCTGCTGCCCCCCCCCCCCCCCCCCTCGCCCCCCCCCCCCCACACTTCAAAGCCCTTGCATGACTCACTGCTGCACCCCCCCCCCCCCCCCCCCCCCCCTCCCTCTGTTTGCGTGCCCCCTGCCCAGCTGGACGAACGCTACAAACTTCCAAAGACCACCATACCCCCAGCGCTGCAGCGCGTGCGCGACACGCGCAATGCGCCCGTCATCCAAGAGGTGCCGCAACCGCAGCAGTCGCGCGCCGCCGCGAAGCACCAGGCGCCTCCGCCAGCGCTGCCGCCGCAGCCGTTGAAGTTCTGGGTGCGCGCGCGGCGGCGAGTTGAAGATGCGGACCTGGAGGACGTGACCGGCCAGGACCCAGGTACTTGAAATTAGGGAGGTGTTCATAGGTGGAAGGGCTAAAGTTTGGTGTGCAGGTGCTGCGCATACGGCATGTATGAGCGTCAAGTGCGCAAAGGGAGAGGGATCGGATGCTACTCACGCTCTGACTGCTTGGAGGTTGATCATGCTGACGCATGTGCGCTGGCGAGTGACCACGGCGCACTCAGCTGTTGCAGCGCATCGCTGCGAGCGCCTGCGCGCCAACGCTTGCTGTTGGTGGGCCGCGGTAGTGGCCACAGCCGTTGCAGGCTTACATGTCGCCGGTTCACACTGGCAGCAGTTGCACAAATCACCTGCTGGTGTCCCAACCTCATGTCATCCACTTCTGGCAGTGCACATCTCGGCGCCGGTCTTTTGTCGCATCATTCACCTTGCCACCTGCCTCTGGCGGCAAATAGCAAAAGCATGGTGAGGCAACAGCTCACGATACGCCTCATTTGAAGTGTGACTGATCCGCCGCGGTGACGCTCCCTCCTCGTTGCAGCCACCACCGTGTGCATACCGCCAGCGGCGTGGCCGCACGAGCTGCTGATAGTAGTAGCGGGACTGCGCGAGGAGGCGTGCGCGCCTGGCGGGCTTCAGTCGATGATGCTCAAGCTCAGTGTCTTTGAGCTCTTGTTGGAAGTGCCAGGCCACGACAGGTGACGCGCCGCTTCCTGTCGTGGCGCGTGTCGTACGTAGTGTGCCTGCTCGCCGCAGCATGGCCGTTGCATGTCGACCGGATGCCACACTCTTAGGCATTCTGCGACGCAAGGCTGCTTCTGTTCTATCTGTGTGCAGGCAATGGCCCTGACTTCAGACAGCTTGTTTGAGACCATGGTGAATCATGTGTGCGTTGCTTTGCAGTCCGCATGTTCAATCGGTCACTGTCCTTAGACCGCACACACACTGTTGAATTTGAGCCAGAGGCGAACAAACCTTTGAGCGCTGTCGCTTGTTGTGAGACTGCGCCAACGGCCCATGCGGGCCACCAGATGCCCTAGATAGTGTCACGACATGCATGCTTGCTACCGCTGCACTACGGACAGCAGTGGGGCGTGATACCCAGGGGCGTCACAGCGGTGCGGCGCTGGCACTCCTTGCGTGGTCCACCTGCGTGCGTGCAAATTGGCGCCAACTCTATGATAAGTACAAATGAGTGCCGCCTTACAGTGGGAGTCCGGTGCCTCAGGCGCCCCCGGGAAGCGTCGCGCTGCCGCTGAGCACTGATGCTGTAGCCCTGCGCGCCGTTTGTGGGGGGGCGGAGCCCACTGTCATTCTGGCGCTGTCATCTTCAGCCGCCTCGCATCCAGACCACTGATGTGCTCCGCTGTCTTTGGCAGGTGGGGCTAAGTGCCCAACTTGAACCGTAAGAGGCGCTGCCGTCGCTACAGTCCGCCTGTACCTGATGCATGCTGCGCTCTCCGGGCGCACAGCAGAGCGCGTGCCGCGTCATCACTGCTAGCTCCATTAGCACCTTATGTTGATCATCACCATCATCACTATTGACACCTCTCCTTCAATGCATGTCCCTCCGTCAGTACGCTGCTGCAGCGCCCCCCCCCCCCCCCCCCTCCCCACTCTGATGCTGATCGTCACCAACCCCGAACGACTTGCCCCCCCCCCCCGCGCCCCTGCAGCCTCAGCGTGCTGCTGCCGTACGCAGTGCGCGCCGACTCCGCCGACGCCAGAGTAGACCCGCACTTGCGCACGCTCACCGTCAGGATCACCGTGGATGCTACACCCCCGGAGCTGCGGCCCGATCCCGGCAGCCGCCCATGGCTTCTGGCTGAAGCGCTACGGAGGGGCGATGATGGTGGTGATCAGCAGCAGGCCAAACAGGTGGGGGGGGTCGCAGTGCTCGTCGCGTTGAAGTAGCTGTTCCTCTGCAGCGACGCTCCGAGGCGCCGAAGCATTGAGTCACTCGTCGAAATGGAGCGGCTGAGCGCTGCTGCCAGCACGTGTTTCGTCTGTCAGTTGAGGCTGCGTCTGCGGTGGCGGTGGCGTACCGGATGTAACGGTGTCGTGCTGAATCATGGGACGCGATGCGGCGGCAGTCAACGCGAAGACGCGGCGATCCGCTGTCTTCATCCTCAACGAGCACACAGACCACACAAATAGGCATGTTTTCATGGGCTCCGACGGTTGCGCACCCACCACTGAGATGGGTGGATCCGAAGTACGTTTTCAGCTGCAGCAAGCGCCACTTTCTGACCCGTTAAGCGTGTCACCCAGTAGTGCTGGCATTGCTCTCAGTTGGCCGCGTCTCCCAGAAGGTATCATCATTCACCCCCTAGCACTCATCCTGACCCCCTTGCATCGCGCCATCGGCCGTACCTCCTCACCCTAATCCCCTCGCCCTCCTTGCTCCACGCTCGCAGTCGACCGTCGCGTCACACCGTTCATCGAGTCCAGACGGTGCCACCGATCCTGACGACCTTCCCGAAGACAGGTTTCACTTGAGGCTGCCTAAGGGCGTAAACAAGTACTCGGGTGAACTCGAAGGGGACACGGGGGAGGGGGCGGCGCCTGGCGAAGCCCCCCTGCCGCCGGACGGTGATGATAGCGGCAATGATGCTCTGCCCGAGGACAAGTTCCACAAGCAAGACATTGTGAGCCAGCACTACATTGAGTCGCGCGACCAGCAGCGGCGGGAGAAGGTGAGGTGACGCGCCCCTTGTGTGTGTGGTTGTGTGTGCAGTTGTAGATGTGTGCGCGGTTTGCGCGGGTCGCCATCTGGCAGAGCGCACGTGCGCGCGAGACAGCGTGCCGTGATTGTGGCTCGCTAGCCTAGGGTTAGGGTTAAGGTTAGGGTTAGGGTTAGAATTACAGGTTGTGTGAGACAGGACGGCGACGCGCTGTTTTCGTTGCCGCGCCCGCCCCCCCACCTCACACGTGACTCGTGGCGCGCGGTGTGGGGGCCCCATGCATACTTGTGTCGTGCAAAACCTTGAGGACCACAGAAAGTCACCAAGGTAGCAGCCAATTGCAGTTTACTCGTCACCAGGCTGGGCATTTGCTCTGCGTTCGCTTGCTTCTTTGGTACTAACAGCACAACCCTGACAGTGCTTGTTTTTATCGAATCGGCAATATTTGGCCATTGCATTCTAAGACGACCAAGTCTAATCCGCCTTCTTAGGGGGCTGCCTGGCTTTGTGCGCAGGGTCCTCTGTAGGTAGATACCTACAGTACCATCCAGCCCCAACAGGTTGAGCATCTTGTGCTACACGGACATTTCTCGTTGAATTGAATCGTGATCACAACTAGGGTCGCCATTGACATATGCTTCAACTCTTAACGCCATTTGGTCACCTCCTTTCCGTTCAAAAACTGGAAGCAAACGGCGCATGAGCTGCAGCAGCAGCCATCTTCATATTTGTGACATGATGCCGTAAGTTGGCCTTTCCACCACGCCGCCACTCTGTGCGCACCCCCAACCACCCCCCGCTAACTCCACGCGATCGCTTCTGCGCCCCCGCGCGCAGATCGACAGAGCCGACCGCGAGCGCGCCGAGCGGCTGCGGAATAAAGACCCCGGCGTCGAGTACGTCGACTTTGACGACTACAGGCCTGGCGGCAAATTCGCCGCGCCGTCAGAGGCCGCAGCGGCGCCTGTGGCGAGCGCTGACACAGCCCCTGTATGCGAGCCGCTGCCGGACACTGTGCTGCGCGCGTCGCAGGTGCTGCAAGCGGCGGTGCGGGGGGGCGGTGAGGGGGGGGCGGGGGGGGGGCGGCCGGCGGTGCCGCCGCTGCAGTTGTCGTCTACGCTCTGGTCCGAGCTGCTGGACTGAGCGCTGCGCACATCACCCAATACAAACCAACACGTTGTTTCTGTCTGGGCGCTTCTCTAAGAACTTCTCTTTGCGGTCTGCATCGCGTGGTCGTCACCTGCTTTGCAACCATCAGATGTCTCGGCCTTCTGCGCTGTTTGCATAGTGCTCAGGACGCACACACACGCACATACACACACACACAGTGCTCACAGATAGTTGGTGCAATGCATGCTAGCACACGTTTGCTTCTCATCAAGCCTTCACGGCACCTCCAGGTCAGGGGTAGGACCCTAAACCCTAATTTAACCCTAATTAGCTACCAACCTCCCAAATCTTTCATCCACTCGCCAACCTACGCCAGAGCAGCAAGGCAAGAGCGCGATGGCGGACCAATATAACACGGAGCAGTCTTACGACGCCAATCAGCAGATGTACCAGCAGCAGGTGCCCGGGGCTGCTGACCCCAACCAACAGATGCAGCAGCAGCCATTGTACGCCAATGGCGATGGAGGGCAGCAGCAGCCTGCGCAGCAGCCGCAGCCTCTGGGCGGCGGCGACGGCAGCGAGATCGGCAAGATCTTTGTGGGCGGCATTGCCTGGCAGACCACCGACTCCGCCTTGCGCTACTACTTCGAGCGCTTTGGGGAGCTGGATGATATCGCCCTGATGAAGGACAAGATGACGGGGCAGCCTAGGGGCTTTGGCTTCATCAAGTTCAAGGATCCCGCAAGTGAGTTGGCAGTGCAAGCTCACTGCCATCATGCCTTTTGCCTTGGCTAGGGTCGTCGTGCTGGCGGGCACTGTGGTTTGTCCGTTGGATTCTGTTGTGGTGTTGCTCACCCGCTCCGTTCGGTTGCTTGCTGTGTTGCGATAGCCTTGGAATGTTTGGGGCTGCTCGTCTGCCGTTCATACTTCTTCGTTGTCTGCTAGCAGGTGCTTTCTCTTGTAGGGCCAGGTCTTTCTGCTCCTAGGTGTAAGAGCCGTTATCCTTTGAGTGCCAAAAAACCTCAAGCGCACTGGGGCACAGCGAAGAGGACGGGCCAGCGATGGAAGCGACGTTCATATTTCATCCTGTAATCCATGTTTTGGCTCGTGATGTTGGCGTTGCCGTTGAATGTTGGCGTATGTATCTTTGCAATTTCGCCGATGTTTCTGTTTGTACTTTTCCTATTTCTCGCGCGGAGGCAGTGCGTTGGCAAGCCGGTAACATTCACCTTCTGCTCCTGCTTTCCTCCGTTGTGTTCTTATGACTGGGCCTCGCGTTGCGTCGCGTAGTCGCCGAGGTTGTCCTAGGTCAAGAGCATAACATCGATGGCAGAATCGTGGATGTCAAGAGAGCTACTCCTCGCCAGCAGAACGCGGGACCCGCTCCTAGGTACCTAGAGCGCCTCTAGGATAAGGGTATCTAAGAGGGTAGAGTATGCGATGCAGGTACCAGAATGTAGGCTACTTAGGTGCAGGTTGTCAAGTTCAAGATAGTAGAGATGCAAGCTCCCAACACTCAGTTGGGTAACGTGCAGCACTTACTGTTGTGTTCGCTGTTGGTTGTTCCTGCCTGTGTGATTCTCAAGGTCATAGGACCGTAGGTGTTGTCATTGACATGCATGCTGCTTGTGCGAAGTGTTGTGACACGTGGTGAAGTCAGCTGTTGTAGTTTGGTGCACAACCCGTTGCATTCTGTAGGCGTCCTGCGCTAACACATCACTCAACCCCTAAATCAGCAAGCACTTGAACGCAGCGCTGTTCTGCTCACAGCAGCAGCAAACACGTAAATTCAACCCTCGTGTCTTGCAGCAGTGCTCATCCTCGTCAGCATCACTGACCAGTCGCCTGCATGTTGCACAACCCTTGTCAGCGCGCTGCGCATTCCGCATCCCAGTCCCTCAATCCCCCCCCCCCCATGGCCGCCCCGCACCCCCCTCTGCCAGCACTTCCTCACACTTCAACTGTGACTCCCCCGTCGCAGCAGGAGCGCGCCGCCCGCGCGCGGCAACGGCCCGCCCAGCATGAAGATCTTTGTGGGCGGCCTCGAGCAGAGCGTCGACGACCCGGCGTTCCGCGCGCACTTTGAGCAGTTCGGCGTGATCACCGACTCGGTCATCATGTACGACCGCGTGACCAAGCGCTCGCGCGGCTTCGGCTTCATCACGTTCGAGAACCAGGGGTCCGTGCAGGTGAGAGAGTCGCTTGCGCTTTGCGCGCACGCGCCCATTGAGTGCTGATGATAGTACCGTGCGCCAAGTGCAACGCAGCTTGAATTCACTGCGGTGATGTAGCTTGCCCCGTAGTGTTTGTTGGCACTGTGCGTCCAGCGCGGCGCAGCATGGATTCGCTGTGGCAATTAGCTTGCCCCTCAGAGGTTTGTTGGCACCGTGGTGGGCATGCTGATCGCTGGGCGGCAACGATTGCATGACGCTAAATGGCATGGCTCATGTGACATGAGATAGCATTGGGTCGCCATGTTTGATGAACGAATGTATGCGGGATGCGTGTCAACGCGTCCGTCACGGCCTCGGCCCCTTGTCACGTACTCTTGGAGCGCTTGTGGTCATAAGAGTAGGCCAGGTATATCATTTGCAGCAGAGCTTGCTTGTTGCTCCGGCATAGAAGGATTTTCGGCTGCAGCCGTGTCCGTGCTCTGACACAGTTACTGCTGGCGGTTGCCGACAGTTGCGCTGAGCTGTCCTAAGTATACATACAAGGCCAATGCAAGCACCTCATTCTTTGCAGGCAAGTGCCAGCACATGCACGTGCCAAAGATCTCACACGGACACGTTCTCTACCATACTTTCAGCAATGAGACTCTGCATGTACTAATGCAAATCGCCTCTGACTCATCGCTGATCACTGCCCCCCTGTCAGGCGGCCATCGCGCATCCCACGCACGTTCTCAACGGCAAGGCCGTAGAGGTCAAGGAGGCCGCCCCTCGCGACCAGAACCAGGGCCCCCGCCCTGGCGGCCCGGGCATGGGCGGCGGCGGCGCGGGCTTCGGCGGTGGTGGCGGCGGCGGCCGTGGCTACGGCGGTGAGCAGCGTGCCGATCTGTTGTCATGCTACGTTTGTGTCATTGCCGCTGAGTGCATTCTTATGTGAGCGTGGAGTAGTTGAAAAGCGCGGCATTGTCGCGAAGCCTGTGGCGCGCTGCCGCATAGGTGATACTTGGGACAGGTGAGAGTGCTTACGGATAACTGCCAGGAAGCCCTTGACTGACCGGTTGCAGTTTCGTGCATCTAGCTGTTTGTCAGAACTTTTGCTTCCCAGAGGTTCGAGTCACTGCGAACTGTATGCGTGTACGGTATATATCCCATTGCACTATCACACACTGTCCTACACAGCTTCATGGCCTCAAATCTGTCCCCTGGTGCTCACGTTAGAATCTTTTGCTGCGATGTCCTGCTTAGACGCAGGCTACAGCGGTGGTGGCGGCGGTGGCTACGGCGGCGGCGGCGGCGGCTACGGCGGCAACTCTGGTGGCTACGGCGGTGGCGCCGGCGGTGAGTGTCTCGCTCTTCATGATTTGATGATTGTTGAGGTTTCCACACCAACTTCAAATATGTAGTTGATGAGGTTCTCCGCCATGGTACGAAACATGGTTTGTTCCGTGACTGCATGCCATGGTTGGAATACATTGGTAGAGTTGAGTCGCCGATTAACTTGTGGACCCCCGTTCGACTTTTCATTTGGCATACTAGTGCCACTTGTGCATTGCTGAGTGTTTGTTGCATCACAACTCCTCACTGAGTCCTCAGGCATCAGTTCAGGCATGATTTCGCAATTGCTGGAGAACCAGTGCGCAATCACGTCATCGTTTCCTCCATATAGCATCAGCTGCCTTGGCTGTCACATACCACACCAGCTGAGCAGCTGTACTCTCCCTCTGCCACAGCAGGCTACGGCAACGGCGGTGGCGGCTACGGCGGCGGCCGCAATGTCGGCGCCGCCGCCGGCAACTATGGCGGTGGAGGTGGCTACGGTGGCCGTGGCGGTGGCGCTGGCGGCTACAGTGGCGGCGCTGCGGGCGGCTACGGTGGCGGCGCAGCAGGCGGTTACGGCGGCGCCGCTCAGGGCGGAGGCGGCTACGGCGGACGCGGCGCTGGAGCCGCCGGCGGTGAGTCGCAAGGTGCACATTGTTGAAGTTGAAGTGGTGGGCCACTTGGTTAAAAAAAAAAAAACGTTTTTTAACTGACTCCGCAGTGTGCTGTGGATGGTTTGTTGATGAACAGCTCTTGCGGTGGTAGCTTGAGCGCTGGCATCCGTGACCTGTTTCTGCAGGGCCTGTGGGCGGCCGCCGTTCTGCGGGTATCGGTGTATTGATGTAATGCTGCTGCCGCCACGCACTGAATATTCTGTGCACCTGCTCATTCCCGCTTATCCAGTGCTGGCCTGTTTATTTGGATGATGTGTCGCCCTACTGCACCTTCGTCCTTTCTTGCATGTGCCTCACCATTGCCTCTGTTTGCGTCTCCAAGCCACTGCAGGGTACGGTCAGGGCGGTTACGGCGGTGGAGGCGCGCAGGGCGGCGCGGCTGCTGGCGGCTACGGCGGCGGCGGTAAGCGTAAATGTGTTGGTGCGATGTGACATGCGTATTCATCTCTTACATGCACGAACAGCAGTGGACCAAGCTCGCTGCGGTTTTCATCGTTGAAGTTGAGGAGGCGGTCTGGCAATGATCAGGGTGATGTGGAGACAATCGCACCACTGCAT
This sequence comes from Tribonema minus, assembly GCA_017506865.1. Lineage (NCBI taxonomy): Eukaryota > Xanthophyceae > Tribonematales > Tribonemataceae > Tribonema > Tribonema minus. Next base: position 318,597 of record JAFCMP010000017.1, on the reverse strand, counting down.
GTGATGAGTCGTGCGGTCATCTGGCTTGCCTGACTGAATTGACATGCATGGCACCAGCCTCATAGTCAAACGCTTGATATACTAGATGCTTCATTTGTCGCTGCAGCTGTCGGTCGCTACAACTTTCTCCAATTGTGTTGGTCATTGCTGTGGCCTGGCGCACATCACATGCGCTTGATGCAACATGCAAGGAGAGCTTCATGTTTCAGTCTTGCGCACTTGACATGATCTCAACCGCATTTGGCTGTGCCCATGCGGTATGTACAGGTTACGGTGCAGCGCCCGCAGCTCAGGGTGGTGCCGCCGACTGGAGCCAGCAGGGCAGCTGGGGCGGACAGCAGCAGGGCAACTGGGGCGGCCAGCAGCAGCAGTGGGGCGGGGTGAGTGAGGCTGAGCGTTGCCACGAGTAGCAGTGGCAATCTGTATTTCACCCTGCCGCTACAATGTGTCAGCTACAGTAGCTGTCGCAATCTGTAACCTGCCGCTACAATGTGTCAGCTACAGGCTCCATTTGTCAGATCTGGGTAGCTGTGCAGCACTGTGTTCCCCTGGTTCATTAGCAGCACCGTGGTGTTTCGACGGCGAACAAATGCGAGGGATGTCGCAGGTTGATGTGTGTGACAAAAATGTAGTTTGAAGGAGATCTTGAAACATGACCATCACAACGGTGGCCCTCTGCATTGCAAAAGTGACGACTTTGCGCAACCTCTGCAATTTAACATTTACTCTCAGCATGATGCAGTTGCTGCCCCTGTGTCTGTCTGTCTGACCCGGCTGTGTATGACACAGCTCTGCACTAGCTCGTCGTCGTAGCGCCGCTCATTGTATCCCCTGGCCTGCTGTCGTCCTGCTTCTTAGCAACAGCAGTACCCCGCAGCAGCCGCTGCTGGCGCCGGCGGCGGTTATGGCCAGGCCGCCGGCTACGGCGGCGCTGCCGGCGCCGCACCGGGGGGCTATGGTGCTCAGAGGGGGGCTCCCGGTCGCGCTGACCGCACCTTCAGGCCCTACTGAGTGGCAAGCGCGTGTACTGGAACAAGGGTTGGACAATAGGTGCTGCTGAAGAGGAAGAGGAGGGGTTGGGGGCGGCAGGGGCAGGGACAGGGGCGTGCGCCAGCTTTTGGATAAAGTATAAAGACGAGGGGGGTGTCCTTGTACAAGCGGCGGCCATCAATGAGGGGGCTAGAAGTGGGCACTTGGGAAGCGCAGGGCAAGCAGGGGTGGGTAGGTGAGGGGGCTCATGTTGTTGCGTGCATGCCTGCCATTGCCCTCAGGCTGCGTAAAACATACGCCATGGGCATCATCAATATACACATGCGTGGACACAAGCAAGCTGCGCTCTTCCTACACTCTTGTGTACTGTGACTGTCTCAGAGTCTTGAGTGGTGAAAAAAACTTGTCTGCATCCTCGCAGTCACCAAAATGCAGACCCATGCTCAGGCGTGCCACAGCCATTCGCTGAAACGACAGCTACCCATACACTTTTTTCCCTGTTGTGTTCACACCTACTGCATCCCAACAGTGAATGAAGTTCAAGTTGCAGCCGAGCCTGGGAAGGCTTACAAACCTGTGTGTGCATGTGCGCACCTGTAACTTCGGTGAGCAGACATCCCTTGCGTGCCTGTGCATACCTACAAGCCAGCACGTCAGAGTCAGCCAAGGTTTCCTGTTTCTTCCATCTCCCATTACTTCAAGTGAAATTTGAAGGTGAAGTTCCCCTATTTTCCAAACCTTCGATCATCCGCGCAATCATGTGTAAGCTGCGGTGTCTCACCTGTGCAGCACTGGCCGCGTGTTGTGGCGCCTTTATTAGCTCGCCACCTACAACTGGCAAAGCAGCAGCGGCAGCGGCACCAGCTACAGGAGCACCAAAGCAGGTGGCGTTTGAAAGAGCTGCCCAATGTATACCTTGGCCCAGGAGAAGGCAGCTGAGCTTGACGACAGCAGCTGGCGATGGCTCCGAGGACTTGCCACATCTCACTCAAGATGAGGTACGGACTTGCACGTCTTCGTCATCAGTGTTGTGGCGGATGGGATCAAAAGCTGCGCGATTGAAGGACCTTTGTTTATCGGCTGCAGCTTGCAGTCGCCAGCGGTGCGAATTCAGAAGGGCACGATGTCTGGAGGAATCTCGCTGTCGGCTCTGCCAATGTGCAACAGCGAGAAACTGCAGACAGCACTGTGTGTTGGGTAGGCAGATCAATTCTGACGTCCAGCATTGCGAGCATGGTGCACAGCAGCGTTTTGTCTACGCAGAAGCTGTCTTCACGTGCTTGTGCAGGACTTGCTGTGAGTCGTAACATCAGGTTGGCCTGGTATGCTGGTATGTGGCACAGAACCTCAGCAAAGTTTTCTTTGCGACAGGCATGCTTTGAGCCAACACTGGCTTACTGATGCCCAGGGAACAGTCCTTACATCTGTAACTGCATTTCATGAGGCCGCAATGTCAGGCACATGTACGGTTGTCTCAGTTCAATGGCACTTACTCTAGCATGGCACGCATGGCACGCCCCCGGTCGCATGCCCTGCACTCCACACACACCACACTTCACTGATGCAAGCGAATCCGTCAGGCGCCCCTCTACGCTTCACACACTCACGCTTCAGCTGCCTCGCAGTGCACGCAATCTGCGCGCTGACTCCCCACAACTGTAACTTCATCCCTACCCTTCATTCCTACCCCCTTTCTCGCCCTAACACCCCCCAACCCTAGGTGCGGCGCTACTCTCGACATCTCATTCTGCCGGATGTTGGAGTGGAGGGCCAGAGACGCCTTAAGGCGAGCAGCGTATTGGCCATTGGCGCAGGGGGTCTGGGCTCGCCGGCGCTGCTGTACCTTGCAGCGGCGGGCGTGGGGAGGGTGGGGATAGTGGATGATGATGTGGTGGACGAATCCAACTTGCAGAGACAGGTACCTACATACATGCTTATGACAGAAGTAGAAGGCGGATGAGGCTGTTGTGCGCAGAGATGCCATGCGGCGGTGTCATCTAGCGTGCTTGAGCATTGGCCCAAGCTCGCAACAAGCCATGGATAGCTCGTAGCTAGTGTTGCGCTGATCGTCTGCACTTGTTCGCGCCCCATGCACGCATTAACGAAAGTTGCGCAGCAGACGGTACGTGTGTGGTGGGTTTCAAGGCATCATGCTTTTCTTCAGGCTGCTTCAAACTTTTGTCTGGCGGTGTGTAGTCACATGCAGTCTATAGTTTCATGATGCGTACCTGTCGCAGGCGGCGCTGCGCCGTCTCTGAGTCGTCATGAGCTTGCAGCATCATCAGTATACATAGCACTGCTGGTGGCCATGTCTGACGGTGGTGTCACGTGAAGAAGAAGCTATGTAGCCAGCTGGCACTAACTTGCCGCCATCATATGTTCTGCGCTTGATGCACAGGCATCTGCAATTACGGCTGAACACTTAGCATTAGAAAGTTGGGTTAGGCCACCCCTAACCAAGTGGACTGAAGCATTCTGCAGCCCCATATGGGGGTAGCTGTGCGCACTCTTTGGCGGCGAACACATGAGGGGCTGTTGACATAAGAGAGGGGCAGAGAGTACGTTTTTTTTGCCAGGACAACTGCTGCTCTGCTGGTGTGAACTGCACTGCCGCTTGGAGCAAGGCTTAGGTTTAGGGTAGAATCGCAGTGCTCAGGATGGGGTTAGCATCAGGGCTAGAGTTGGTGTGCTGCACTGTACTTAACAACACAGGTGATGTTGATGAGAGTGGGAAAAGGCAGTGCCGGTGCATCTCGACAGGTAGACGTCAACAGCAGCGCCTACATTTGCTCCGTCTCAGTAAAACTGTCATTAGGTGTGCCCATCATTTGCCTCAAGCACAACTTGTGCAAGGCTGGCTGGCCTTTCCCTGCGGCATCAAGGCTTGCACGTCAGTCACGTGTCGCTCTGTGCATGCAATGGCTCCATGCATGCGCACATTTGATCCAGTTGCTTCGACACATTTGCTATCACCTGTCGCTCTGCGCATACAATGGTTCCATGCATGCGTACGCTTGCTCCAGTTACCCCGATACATTTGCTCCATACAAGCATGCCTTTATTCCGACCATTATCTTCCTCGCTCGCAGGTCATTCACGGCACCAGTACGTTGGGCGTCAGTAAGGTGGAGTCAGCGCGAACGCGCATTTTGGACATCAATCCGCATGTACAAGTGGAGCTCTATCCGGAACAGCTGACCAGTGACAATGCCCTAGACATCATCAAGGGGTACGTATGTAATGTGCATACATGACGGCACATGTTGAAGTTCTGCTCTTGATGTACCGCATGTCACAGCGCGCGGCTAGCTACTACCAGTTGAAGTCTGTGAATGTGCACTTGAGGTCCATCGAGCCTTACTACCATCCCAAATGCAAAAGACGACGGGGCCACTGCTAGAGTCAACGAACAGGGGTTGGGGTACAAGTGAACACCTTTGTAAGCGCTCTGTTAGTCAAGATGCAGTGATGTGCGGTGCTGTGCTGTGCGCCTGCTCGCTGCTACATTCACCCAGCAGCACCACGCAGTTCTATAGGCCTCGGCAGACACGCTCTGCACTGTTTGTAGGAGCGCGGCGTGCTGCATTTCGTACCTACGTTAAAAAAAAAAGGTTTGCACTGTACTCTGCGTTTCTTTGGGCATAAGGGTGTGGGCTGCGGCTAGGGTCAGAGAAATAGGACTGGAAGTGTGCCTAGCCTCAAAAGTGTGAAGATTCTGTCAAGAGGTTTGATTTGGCAGCAGCATCTGCGTCACTTCCTGTTTGACACAGCCCAGCAAGACTGGGCACACAGCTGCAGCAGGCTGCCACCACCACCTGACAGGCGGCAACGCCGTCAGTGACGTCAATGCCTTCAACTCTACCCCAGCGCAACGGCAATGCATTACTGTTCACATTGTCTGCACTAACTTTTGCACCTTACGAACCGCCTGCTGCTCCCACTTGCAGCAAGCGAAAACAAACACGCTGCGTGTGACTGCCTTGTCCGCACATCCGTAGCAAGCGAAAATGAATACGCTGCGTGTCACTGTTACTGAACTGTCTGTAACTGTCTTGTGACTGTCTGCTCTCTGCCTGTGCCGCTCGCCAGCTACGACGTCGTGTTGGACGGCTCTGATAACTTTCCCACCAAGTACCTGGTCAACGACGCATGTGTCCTGCAAGGCGTGCCCAATGTTTACGGCGCAATATTGGGGTTTGAGGGGCAAGTCAGCGTGTTCTCGTACAAGGGCGGCCCCAACTACAGGTGTGGAGGCATACCCTTTTGATGTCTGTGAGTGTGTTGCGTGGCACTTCAGTGATGCAGATGATGTCGGTTCGTGTGTTGCATGCACTCTAGTGCTGCGAAAGAGTCAAAGCAGTGCTGCTGCTGCTGCTGCTGCTGCTGCTGCTGCTGCTGGCATCTCTACTGAAAGTATTGAAACCATCGTACTGAGGTTTCAGGGCATGTCAGCGCGTTCTCATACTAAGTCGGACTGAACTACAGGTGTGTAGGCATATGCTGGTGCCCCAGAGGTAGGTTATTGCGGGTAGTTGTCAGCACACAGTTGTCAGCATACTCGAGTAAAACCACCTGTACCGTTGGTAGTGCTAGAATGTCATCAGGTCTGAATATGGGCGTTTGCTGGTAAGTGAGGTGCGCATCAAGCAGGGCCGTCGCTGGGTCTGGGTCAACACGGACCTCAGGGTTAGGTTTAGGACTAGGGTTGGGGTTAGGGTCCGGTCTGTATGTATGTATATTACTATAAATGTACTTCTATGTAGAAGCATGTATGCATGCATCTAACTGGTGAGCTCGCGTTTGCCCTTTGTCGGCCTACCATCGCAATAGGGCTTCTGGCTCTGCCCCCATCATGTCGTGCCCATCAGAGTGACCAGCATGGACGCGCGGTTTGCCCACCCGCCCGCCAGCAATGCTCAATGTCTGCAGCATCCAGGGCTCACGGAGTGTCCCCGGTCACTTGGCAAATGGCCTCGTGTAACTCCATACGTGTGATTGCACATCAGCGCAAGTTCCACACATTGGCACTTCCGCTCAAGCGTCGCTCAGAACTCTGACTCAACTGGCGTTGCTGTGCACAATTGCTGCCATCAGGGACCTTCTCCCCGTCCCCCCGAACCCGGGGGATGTGCCCAGCTGCGCCGAGGGGGGTGTGCTGGGCATACTGCCGGGTGTCATCGGCTGCATACAGGCCACAGAGGTCATCAAGATCCTGCTGGGCAAGGGGGATGTGCTGAGCGGGCGGCTGCTGATTTACGACGCGGTGAGTCACCTGGTTGAGGTCTGATACTTGAGGTTTTTTCAGAGCAACATTCAAAGGGTCTTGTAATGTTCTGGGACTTGAGTTTGCCAGGGCCGCAGGGATTGTTTGACGCTTGATATACCAGCAAGACATGCGTGGTACAGTGAGTTTTGACTTAGTATTTTCAAGTGCTAGAAGCGCCGTGGAGATTGCCAATGATGTCGCAAAAACTTGCAGTCTACTCTTTGCAGGGATGCGGATTATGGATACTGTATCTTGCCACCTACGCCATGGATACGGTCAGGCGTGTGCGTACCGCGCACGCTCGTCGCGCTGGTGCTCCTGCTGCTGCCGCGCATTACAGGTGCCCGAGGGAATTCACACATCCCAGAGTCAGAGCCAGACAGATCGCAGCTTCCAGGCGCGAGCGCTCCGCGCCACACTTCTTCTTGAAGTATACGCCTAAACAACCCACTTCCATCCGCCACATGCGCGCGCCGCTGCCGCCCTTCCTGCCGCCGCCGCCGCCAGCTCAAGATGACGTTCAAGGAGAGCGCGCTGCTGCCGCGCTCCGAGCCCATCGCCGGCCTCGTCGACTACCAGGGCTTCTGCGGCTTTGCCCCGAAATCGAGCGCTGCCGCCGCCGCCGCCGCTGCCGCCGCCAGCGCAGCGGCACACGCGCAGCCGCCGCCGCGCTTCGAGCGCGTCAGCGCTCAGGCGGCGGCGGAGCGGCTCGCAAGCGGTTGGTCGCCGTTCGTGCTCGACGTGCGGCTGCCGCAGGAGGCCAAGATCGCGTCGCTGCCGTTTGCGGACATGGTCGTGCCGCACAGGGAGGTGGCGCGCGTGGCGGCGGCGCTGCCGCGGGTGAGCGCCGCTGCGGAATGTGGTTGCGCAGATGTTCTGTGCAGCTAAGCTGCTGCTGCTGCTGCTGCTGCTTCGGTGTCACTGACGGTGAATGACGCGGCGCTCGCAATGTCGGCATGCGTGCGCGAGCTTGCTTGCGTCTTGGTGCTCAGTTTTGCGACACAAGCGCTGCCGCGCAAAGGGGAGCAGCACGAATTTCGGCAGCACCGCTCGTTGCGGACAACCCTATTCTGCTGTGTCGCGCGGAATTTCAGCCGCCACCTGCACATGCTGCGCGCCGCAGCGGTGCAGTATCGGCACGCGTCTTGCACTGATCCTACTCCTCTCGCCCTCTGCGAGCGCGCACTGCTGCCGCGAAGTCATGCCAGCATACCATGTTATACACTTGACACTTTTTTTTGTTCATCAACAAATTCAACTTGCTAAGCATTGTGCACTGTACTTCGCCTGTGTCTGTGCAGGATCGTGACATCTTGGTGCACTGCAAGGTCGGCGGCCGCAGCTCCAAGGCCTGCGAGACGCTCGCCGCACTAGGCTTTGAGCGCCTGTACAACCTCGAGGGTGGCATCATCGCCTGGGCCAATGAGATTGATCGCAGCCTGGCCGTGTACTGATTGATACCGACATGCGCAACTAGGGCACCGTGCATTCATGGCTCCGCTGTCCTCTGAGTCGGCACCGAGGCCCTTTGTTGGCGCGGCAGCGCACGACACACTGCCGCCCGGCGCGAGGCATGCCGCACGTGACACACCGTACGACAGAGCGTCGCGCTGTGCGAACGCATACCGCACACGCAGTCGAGCATTGTCAGCAATGCTGGCAGTAGATTATGTGCTACTGCAGTTGCATGTGCCCTGAGTATGGCGTCCTGTGATTGTCAATCACATCTGAGTTCCTTGCAACAAGACCTGGAACAGGCATTGTGCACCACTGCGCCACTCAGCGAGGCACCGCAGCGGTGGCTTGCACACAGCCAGCAATGCAATCACTGGCTTTTGCGGTCTGTTGTATGCTTTATGCCGTGTTGATGTTTTTTGTTGTGTCCATTTACGCACGTCCCGCCCATGCATCTGTGAGCTTGCTGTACACATCATGCTGGCACATGTGCTGCTCTGCCATTACTCACAAGTCGGGCAATGTGCCATTACGTCCAAGCTTAATGCCATTGCTGCAAGCGACATGCGCAGCACGGACTCAGTACCAACCTTTACACATGGTACAGACAGACACCCAAGCCGCCCGGTGCAACAGATACCCAAGCTGTCCGGTGCAAGCACTGTGTGCGTGACATCGAGTGTGGCATTGCCCAGTCGGGGTCACGAGGTGTCAGCCCATGGGGTTAAGGCACTGAAGCGCGCAATTTTAGGCCTATGTAAGCACTGTCATTTATAGTATGCCTTGTCATCTGCCGCAGCAGCCACTTTCAGACGCGTAGGGCTGAGCATATGCCGCAACACTCTGCTGCTGGGGCAATCTGCGGTGTTCAACTCGACAATCCTCCTTCTTGAGAGCTTGCTGACAATGGGGACGCAACTGGTGAATGCGCCACCGAGTGCCTCCTGGGGCTCAAGCTGCAGGCAGACTCCGAGGCAACTTGCCACTGGGCTCCCGCCTCAAATTCGGGCATACTAAACCAGCTGCCCCGAGCGCAGGTGCTGCTGTGCTCCTGCCAATCGCAAACGCCACCAAAGGCCATGAAGCCAACCTATCCATCGACTGCGTCTGGTGGCGGCTGCCCGCCACGGCTGCCGTCGCCGCGGCCGCGCCCCCTACCCCCTCGCCCGCCCCTCGTGCCAGGCAGCGGCCGTCGCCTGCTAACAACTCTCTCACGGCCCGCGTTGTTGTGCTGCCGCGGAGGGGGCGATGCCTGTTCGTCGCTGCGCTGCTGCTGCTGCTGCGCGGCACCCTGCTGGCGCTGGCGCTGCTGCTGCTGCCGTTGCTGCTGCTGCGGCGGCGGCGGCTGCTGCTGCTGCTGCTGCGTCGGCGGACGCTGCGGAGCACTGGAGGCGGGAGCGGCGGCGGCGGCAGCGGCGCTGCGCCTGCGCTCTTCAAAGGCTTGCCGCGCTGCCGCCTGGATTCGCTGCCGCTCCTCTTCTGGCATGGTTGGTGGCCGCTGCTGCTGCGACGTGGAGGCAAGGCCTGGGCCGCCTCCGGAGGTCCGCAGGAATGCCTCAAACCGCTGTCGCTCGTCTGCTGACATTTGAGCTCGCTGCGGCGTCGGTGGCGACACTGCCCGATCCTGCACAGGTTTGTGGCCGCCTGCCCGCCCTCCGGCTGCCGGTGCCGCCTGAGCAGCCGCCGCGACAGGTGCTGCCGGTGAAGTCGCTCTGGCTGAGCGTTGTGCAGGCATCTGCGCTGGTTCAGGGGCGTTCGCCGCCGCCACAGCTGGCGCGGTCGCCCCCGCAGCAGCGCCCATGCCGTCCGCCACGCGCGCCACGCCCCCCCCGTTCTGCAGCGTGCGCAACAGCGCAACGCCGGCTGCCGCTGCCACCTCCGGCGCTCCCTCTGCCGCCAGCGCCGCCGCCGCTGCCGCCGCTGCGCGCGTACGCTGCGCCGCCATGACCGCCGCCACCACTGCTGCTGTCGCTGCCTGCCGCTGCGCCGCCGGAGATGCCGCCGCCTGCAGCTCCGCCGCCGGTGCTGCCGGCGCAGCGTCTGCCGCCATCGCCGGCGTTGCTGCTACACCTGCTGCTGCTGCTGCTGCTGCCGCCGCCGCAGGTGCAGGTGCCTCCTCCTCTCCTTCGTTCTCCGGCATGTCCTTCTCTCTGCGATTGCGGCGCCCCCCGCGTTTCTGGTGGCCCTTTGGAGGCCGCACGGGCGCCACGGGCTGGTTCGAAAGGTCGGGGAAGAGCACCTGGGCCCACTGCGAAGGCTGTCAATGGCATTGAAGAAACGGTACGACACGGTCAGTTTTGACAGCAGGCTACGTCGAGGCTATGTTGAGACCAAGTTCGGCTTGGAAGATGATCGAAGTCATGTTATTGGTGGGGACCAAACATCCCCACAAAGACTGCACCAGCATCTGCGGATCAACAGGAGCCCTTGCACCTGATGCTGGGCACTTGCACCGCTCACCGTGCATGCGAGAATCGCATGCACCGGAGTCACATCGGCGCACCACTATTGTTCCCAATGTTCCAAACTGTATAACCGTGATTGAAACACTTCGAAGTAGCTCTAAAGCGGTTTGCCAGTAGGTCCCTTGAAGAAGTGAACTGCGCAAAGTTGCTTTGCTAGATATTCATTAGTGCGCACAGATGGATCTCCGACTTCAACTCGATTAAGCCTCAAGCCCCCGAAGCATGAGCACAGCACCTATGGTAGGAGTGCGCACTGCGGCACATGATATGAAACGGCTCTGGAGCTGCCTGCAAAGCGATGCATCAAGAGAGAAAGAGTTCATGGCAAGCACAGAGCACAAAGCATGGCTAGTGCCAGCTGAAACAGTTCAACGTTCTCAATGCTTCCTGCAACGTGATGCATGGAGAGAGAAAACATGGATAGCAGAAAGCGCAAAGCATGCTGAGTGCCAGCTAGAGCAGTTGCGGAGCGCGTGCTGACGGTGACCCCGACCCCAACGCGAATGTTACTACCTTTTTTAACCCCCGCCTTCAGCATAGGCGCCCATTCGTCCAGCTCATGCGACAGATTGTCACACATATCGAAGGTGTGCACTAACGTGAGCTTCAACGCCCTGCAGACTCCCAGACGTGGGCCAGCGCCGCCGTGCGCGCGGAGAGCGTGTGGTTGCCCTTCTCCCAACCCTTGCCCTGAGCATAAGCGCCCGTTCATCCAGCTCAGGCACGCACCGATTGCGGCGGATTGTCACACACATTGATTGGTGTGCGACACAGCGCGAGTTTCAACGGCCCGCGGAATCTCAGGCGCGGGCTAGCGTTGCCGCGCGTGCGGAAGGCGTTGACAGCGCCCGCAAGAAGCGGGCTGTCCGATGTACGCATGTGCAATGCGTATACTGCAGAGTACACAACCATTTGAAGTGATACAACCCGATTGATGACTGCGCATGCTTCTTCCATGTTACCATCTTTATACTTTAACGTACTTTGAATATATTATATATATGTATATACATACTTTCGGGTACAGTGTGGCTACCGTCAGTTGAAAGCAAACTGTTCTTTGGGCGCAGCCAAAAGTGCAGCAGCAGGAGCAGTGGTCAGCGGCGGCCGGTGCGTCTGTTGCTGCGCGCCAGTGCTGAACATCATCACAACAAAGCAGGCCAGGCCAACTACATAGTGGCCAGCTACATAATGCACTTCAAAATCACTACTCGCGCACTTGCCTCGAGGGATGACAGTTGATTGTACGTGGTGCTGAGAGCGCTCAAGAACTGCTGCTGCCCAACGGTGGAGATCACCGAGCCGAGATCGTGCGGTTTGGCCGAGTTCGCCGTCTCAAAAGGGTCCTTGAAAGAGTGCGAGTGCACAGCAGATGCAGGTGCGAACGGGGGCATTAACTTCAGCACGAGAACCGAGACGTTGGAGAGAGGGCTACACATCGCGTCTCAGAAGGTTTATTCGTCAGGTGCCAGGCAGGGCACATGTGCATGGGCGGCATCAGACACTTCAAGTGCAACTTGAAGGCAGAGAGCCGGTCGCAGGTCAATCCTCAACGTCAACATGCTGGGTTGGAGCAGGACAATTGTCAACATGCTTGTTTTCGAGCAGGGAAGGCGCGTCACGACGCAGACTTACAAGTTGAAGTCAGGTCGCAGATTTCAACCATCAACGTCAACTTGTAGGCTTCAAAACAGATATGGCGTCAAGATGCACACCCCTGTATGCAGGTCGTCTAGGGGTCCTTCAACAGGCGCAGCAAGGCAAAGGTGCAGATTTGGCAGCAGATACTGCAAATGCAAGTCCCAGCTGGGCAGCCGGCAGCAGGCTGCACTGCAGCGCATAGAGCACATACTCTGCCAAATCATCGCAAATGTGGACTGCATGCAGCAGCATGAGAGTTGGTGAAAGCCATTCTCACAATTGACATGGGAACAGTGCAACGTCCGGGCCAACGGGCTCGCAACGTGAATGCTTTGCATCTCAATGCGCGATGTGTCGCGCTTGATGGCACAGTGATCGGCCCGTCGTTTTTGCATGATGTGACACTCCCAGCGCATCTTCAACTTCAACTTCAGACCATGCGATGACGAACACGCACCTATATGCACAGCATCACCTCGACTGCGCATCGGGCGGCAAACAAAAAACATAAGTGGCGGTGACACTCCATCGCCAGTTGTATTTTCAACTTCAACTTCTTGACCTCAAATTCTCACCTCGATGCTGGTGCGCCATTTCCTGCCCCGGGCCCACAGCCCTTCCTGCACGCACGCAAGTTTCGCCGAGCACAACGCAGAAAGGGAACGCAATCAGAAGAATGCTGTGGCTCACGCGACAGCAAGGACCACGTTACCATCCATGTACCCTTGAATTTAAACCTACAGCAAAGAGCCTCAGGACTGCGCTACTGTACCTCAATGTACCCTTGAAGCTAACTCTGAACATCACGTTCAATATGTACTGTACAGTGAAGCAGGTTACACTCGTGCGTACAGGCTCGACGTTGAATACTTCTTCGAAGTATACCATGTTTTTGTTGACAACTAGGGACGTGAAGTTTGCTGAGCTAGCCAAATGCCGGTCACTGGTGCAAACATCCAAGGTTGTCATGCGCACTGCTGTCAGCGCGTGCTGCCTCTACACTCAGTCTGCAGCTGCGCACACGGCGGCGGCGCCGCGCGCCGCAACGGCGCCCCCGCCCACCTTCAGCCGCGGCAAATCCTGCGGGTCCAAATGCACCGTGACGACGTGCCGCTTGTGGTCAAAGCCCTCGTCCTGCAGCGCAAAGTAGCGGAAGAAGCCCACGAGCAGCGACGCAATGTCCGCGCCGTCGCCGCCGCTGCCGCCGCCGCTGCCGCCGCCGCCGCCGCCGCCGCTGCAAAACGGCGGCAGCGGCAGGCGCGCGTGGCGCGGCAGGCGCCGCGCAGCTTCCATGTCGTCGAGGAACGTGACGTCGAGGCTGCCGCATATGTAGGGGGAGAGCGTGCCATCGCCGAGATCTGCGTGCGGCGCACGGGGGGGGGGGGGGGGGGGAGGGGTATGACGAGTCGCGAGTCGTGAGTCGTAAGTGTGTTGAATGCGCGTACATGCGGCGGCAATGGCAACCGAGCATGTTGTGCAGGCGCGCCGACTGCAAGCTGCCGCATGTCATCGTCCGCGCGGTGCGCGCCTCCGACTTGACAAAGCCAGTGGTGTCTTCTCAGGAGAATCGCTAACCCTAACCCTAACCCTAACCCTAAGTCGTCGTCTGGTCATTACACAGACAAAACAGAGAAGTGCCCCTATTGTTGTCAGAGACTCCGAATGAGCACCGGAAATGGTACTGCATGTTGCGCGCCCCCGTGTTCGCAAAGACAGCAGTGTCTTCTTGCAAGAATAGCAATCTCATTTTTGGACGTCCTGGCCATAAACTGGAAAGCAAGGTATTCGCCTAGGTACAGCGGGCGGCGTGCTTTGGGTGGGTCTGGGAACAATGCATGTGAATCAGCAGCACCCAGCACATCAGTCCTGACCCTAAAAGCTTGAGGCATGCACTGCCCACAAGCTCAGGCTGGTCTTACAGTGAACTGATGTCGTAGAATCTACAAAAAGAGCTCTTGCATTCTTCATTCAAGCAGCGTATAGTGGCATGCACCACAGAGGTGCAGACGCTGCAGCACACCAAATACGCAATGAGCTGACCAGTCGCCACCGGCAACATGTGCCTATGCATACCTTCCCCGCCTTTCCAGCCTGGAGAGATGGACATGTTGCAGTACTACAAGCATGCGTTAAACTGGGTCGCCGCCGCCGCTACCATATACCTATACAAACCTTCCCCGCCGTACACGCCGGCGCCGCGGTAGCGTCGCCCGTATTGAAACATGTTGCTGGAATGCTGCTGCTGCTGCTGCTGCTGCTGCTGGTACCCCCCCTCCTGCTCGTGCGACACACGCGGGTGTGATACCATTAGGAGTTTGCGCTTGCATGACAATTTCAAGTTCAACTCTACGCTCTTCTGTGAATTTGGTCGGAACAGGCAGTGCCCTTGGCACGGCAGCGGAGTTCAAGCAGTTGCAGTTGGCGAGTGAGGGACTTGAGCTCATCGCTCTCAAGCGACGCCGCCATTGAGGTCATAAGCGGCGAGCGGCAACTGCAACTTTGAAGTTGCTAGTGTCAACCGTGCCTGCCAATGGCAACATCTGTTGTCCCCCGCACTAGCAGCAGCTGCGAAACCGCCCCCGCAAGTGTTTGCGCGGGTGGCAGCGTTGCTCGACCTCTCAGCTAACGCGCAACGCGTCTCGGGAGCGGGAGGATGAAAGCCGGCCTTGCTGAGACTTCGGTTACATGGTGCAACAGCACATGCAGTAGCCCATTGTTGCACAGCAAAACGAGGCCCGAAGGCTGGCCAAACCCGCTCAAGAGTTGCCCGGATTGCTGGGCAAGCACCAGACTTGCTCATCAGATGCCAAATGCATCAGATACGCATTGTAAATGCATCCCGCCTCTTGCCACACGAGCGTTGCAACCAAGCATATGATAACTCAACTTGACTTGCAGTCGCGCTTACTGTGACACGGATTCCTGAGCAACTAGCAAACTCACTCACCGCATGCCCATTCCGATTGGCGCCGCCGTTGTGGTGCGCCTGCGCAGCGGGCGGCGCGCGTGTGGGGGGCGCGCGGAGCGCCACCTGGTGCGCCTCAGGGCCCTGCAGCAGCGCTCAGCCGAGTTGTGCAGCAACGCTCAGGACGGTGGCGGCGGCAACTGTATGTATTACCGCCTCAGTGCGGTAATGCTGTACTTCAAAGTCCTTGATGAAGAAGTAAACAGGTACTTCACATTATTGTTATGGAGCCATTCTCTCGCTCATTGGTCTGCACAAGTGGCCTGGAGCTGAAAATGGTATATAATCATACGTACGGGCCGGAGGAAGTATGTAGATGAAATTACTTAGAAGAAGGTCAGCTCGGACTACTTCGGAGCCAGGTACATGTAGCGCATGCACAAACATGCACAATCGCCCAGTAGTGAGTAAAGACTAGATTCTGCTCAAGTATGTGCAAGCATGCATCGCCTGACAATCGTTGCAGCGCTCAGGGGATCCAGTGAAAGCTGGACCCAGCAACATGCCGGGCCATCCGCTGCCCATTCATCTGCTGTTCGGCTTACAAGCTACCTCTAAAGCATGGTGCCGCAATGTGTATTTCTATGAATGAATACGCATGGCGAGCCCACGATGTGGCGGCGGGCTGCTTGCCGGCGACCATGAGCGATGAGAATCTTGCATTTCATACTTCGAAGTATATGAACACGCATGACACCACGCAAAACTTCAGGCTCTTGTGTTCACCAGATGGCGGCTGACAGTCCGCACACGCCGTATTGGCCCACAGTGTCCATGGCGCCAACGGTTGCACATGTCTGCTGGCATTCCGTGTCCACACCACAAAGCACATACTTCAAGTTGAACGGTATTTCCCTGCCCCTCTCACCTGCAGGTTGGGCAGTATCCCGACGCCCTGCAGGTGGTGCACGACCACATGCGTGGTACCATGTCCAAACTTCAACTTGCAGTTGGCTACCAAATTTCAACTGTGAAGTTGGGTCTCACCTGCAGATTGGGCAGTATCCCAACGCCCTGCAGGTAGTGCACGACCATCATCGACAGGCTGTAGCTGCTGAGCGTGCCCATGGACGCCTCGTTGAGGCGGCGGCACTGCGCAGCGCGGGGGGCAGCGGAGGATGAAGGTCACGAAGTGGTTTGAAGTTGGGTCAACTTCACAGTGTGACGCCACAACATCAGAATTCGCTCAACGAGGCGGCAATGCACATCGCGGCGCACAGGCGAGGACGGACGTCAGGAAGTGGCCTTAAACTTGGGCGAGCTTCACAGTGTGACGCTACACTATCAGAATTTGCTGTCAACGAGGCTGCAATACGCATGCGGGGCGCAGCGTAGGACGGACGTTATGAAGCGGTCTTAAAGTTGGGTGAAGTTCACAGTGTTACGCCACACCATCATAATTCACTCAACAAGGCGGCACTGCGCACACTGGGCGCAGCGGAGGACGGACGTCATGAGGTGGTCTAGAAATTGGGTGAGCTTCACAGTGTGAAGCCACACCACCATCAGTGTGACTGTGACGCCACACCATCATAAGTCGCATCGCGTGAAGATGATCGAATTGACAAGCCACGAGCATACCATGAACCGCCCTGTGCTTGGGGCATGCAGTGCCACTGCTCATTGCTCAACGGCGCTTTGTTTCACGGGCAAGACGGCAACGCGGCGTCGCGCGATCCACTGTCGGCTCGCGCGTGTGCTGCGCCAGCGATGCAGCCACAGTGACGCAGTGACGCACCTTAGCCCAGTGCTTGATGATGAATATGAGCTGGCGGCAGCGCTCGTCAAACTGCGCGTACGCCTTCATGAGCCTGCGCACACAGTACGGCAGCAGCAGCAGCAGCCGCAGCAGCGCTCAGCAACCACCAAAAAAATGTCGGTTATAGCTCAATGGCGGGGAACCTGCGCTCACTGGCAAAGCTTCCGCCCCGTGCACGTGCAAAGGGCGGCCTAGTACGAGGGTGCACGTGCAAAGGGCGGCCCAGTACGAGGGCGTGGGCTTGCATTAGCGCGGTTGCGACTTGAGCACGGCAACGCTGACCTCAATGTTGCCGGCTTCAATGTGCACCACGCCGCTGTCAAGCGCGTTGCCTCGTGCAGGACGTACGTAGGGCAGTCACTACTGATTCTACTTTGATGGCTGCGACCTTGTTGATCCAGAACTGCACGGCAAGAGGTCGCCACCGCAGTCAGCGTTGGCCCCGGCGCCAATTGAAGCACACAGCAGTTTATGGGGACATCCACATCAATGCCGACACCCGGTGCAAGGCAGGTCCTGCGTCATAGCTCGCAGTTTGCATCTAGCACTGCAGCACCTGACGATATTTTTCTACTGCAGAGGAGTGCGTCCGCCGCTCCTTCACAAGCTGGTGCACAAGAAGCAAAGGTTTGGATTTGACTGGAACGCGCTCTTTGAAAGTGTTGGAGAGCGCCAACAGTCGTGCACCTATATCGTAACGGCGGTGCCTAAGCTTCAGCCGGACACTTCAACTTTCAACTTGAAGTCTGAAGCACTAACCTGGTGTTGTGCACTGCGTGGTGGTTGTTGATGACCAAGTCGATGGCGATCCCGCCGCAGTTGGGATCCACGACCTATGCGACAGGGCACATAGCATGCGTACATACACGCGTATCAATGCATGAGTACACTTGATTTTGAGGCTTTCTATAAACGCCATTCAGCTCTCAGGGTGCCGTGCCGTTCGGCAGCACCTTGCGCTACAGGGCGCGGTCAACCGCAGTGGAGGGGAGGGGAGGGGTACACTCCGCTGCGTCCACTGCTGCCAGATGACATAACCCAGCGCTGCCATAGAGACGTCATATCGTGACCCTAACCGTAAGCGTTGCATGCCCTCATCGTTGTTGACCTTATACCTGCGCAAGCACATGGCGGCTCAGTAAGCAGGGGACCAGGGGGTGTAGGGTTAGGGTTAGGGTTAGGATTAGGGTTAGGGTTAGGGCAACGGCGCACGGCGAATTTGTGAAACACATATGCATGCGCAAGCGAGCCATCAATCGCTGCAGCCCCCTCGGCGCAAATATGACAACGCAGGCAACGTGGTACACCTGCCAAGAATCAGGTATGAGCAAGTACTCTGTCACCCTAATGACAGGCACACGCGCGCACGCCAGGGGCTTCAGCGCCGTAGGCAACGGCGCGCATCGAAACATGTGCATGCGCAAGCGACCTGCCATCGCCGCAGCTCTCGTCGCATGTGCAGCGTAGCAATACAGTAGTACGCCTTCAAATATCAATGAGCAGCAACTCGGTCACCTTGATGAGGGGGACACGCGCGCGCGCCACGGGCTTGAGCCCCTTAATCACACACACACATACACACGCGCGCGCCAAAAACTGTGCGTGCGCAAGCGAGCTGCCATCGCCGCAGCTCTCGGCGCAGGTGATCCGCAGCGATACAGTACACCTGCCAACAACTACTTCTTCGACGTGTGAGCGAAGTCGAGTTCACCTTGATGACGGGCACGCGCGCGCGCGCCACGGGCTTGACCCCCGTGTAGCCGCTGGTCTCGAGGTAGCGCGACATGACATAGACGTTGGCCTTCCTGCGCCGCATCTCTTCGATGGCATCCTCCGAGGACCGCAACGCCTGCTGCAGGCGCGTCTGCAGGGGGCGAAGGGGGGGGTGCGTGCGGGGGTTACCTGGGTTCCTGATAGTCTGTGATGGTAGGGGAGGAGGTGTGTGGTGGGGCTAAAATTCTGGTGGTCCATGATAGCAGGAAAGAGGGGGTGAGGTGTGTGTGTGCGTGTGTGCACGGGTTTCTTACTGCCTGTGACAGTACTGCTGTACGGCGGGGCACGCACGGGAGCGGCGCGCATGCACTCTGCCGGGCGGTGCACGCATTGATCTGAGCGTTGCGCGCGCTGAGGCCCGTAGTTGACTGAGCGATGCGCGCAATCAGCTGAGCGCTGCAGCACGCCTTTACTGTCACGTCAATACAAGACTCTGGACGCGAGGCGGCACTGTCGCGCACGATCCCGCCGACTGGCCTTGCGCCCGCGCGCTCCTGGCAGCAGCAGCAGCAGCGGCAGCAGCAGCAGCAGCAGCGGCAGCAGCAGCAGCGGCGGCGGCACCGACGTTGTGCTGCGCAACTTCCAGATGACCTTGGCTGCTGCCTTCTGTGACTCTCCACGCGCGACACCGCCGCCCCTCGCCGGCTCACAGCAGGACCTGGCGCACATACTTCAAGGGGGGCGTCGCATACTTCAAAGGAGGACCGCGCGCGCCCCTCAGCTGATGCGTACCGTGGCTTCCACGCGAATTACGCGTCTTGCGGACCGCCGCGACGCGCACAAAGTTCAAGGGGTGACGTCGCATACTTCGAAGGAGGACCGCGCGCGTCCCCGAGCTCATGCACACCTTGGCTTCGCCGCGTTCAGACGCCTCGCGCGCCGCCACGTGCACATACTTCAAGTTGGATGTCGCATACTTCAAAAGAGGACGGCGCGTGTCCCTGACCTCGTGGGTACCTTGGCTTCCACGAGTCTGGGCATCTAGCGGGCTGCCACACGTCTTGCGGGCCACCACCCGCACATACTTCAAGGGGGGATGTCACATACTTCAAATGAGGGCATGCGCAAGTACCTTGGCGTCGACGCATTCGGGCGTCTCGCACGCCTCGATACGCACGTACTTCAACGGGGAGTGTCGCATACTTCAAAGGAGGACCACACATACTTCAAGGGCGGACCGCACATGTCCCTGAGCTCACGCGTACCTTGGCATCGACGCGTTCAGGCGTCTCGCGCGCGGCCGCACGCACGTACTTCAAGCGGGGAAGTCACACACCTCGGAGGAGAACCGCGTCGCGCGACGCAATGCGCACATACTTCAAGGCGGGGGGCGTCATATACATCAAAGGAGGACCGCTGAGCTCGTGCGTACCTTGGCGTCGACGCGTTCGGGCGTCTCTTGCGCAGCGATACGGCTGCGCCACGCCTCCTCTTCCTCCACGGCCGTGTCAAGCAGCTGCTGCGCCTGCGCCAGCTGCGAAGCGCGGCGGCGGAGGGCGCAGGGCTGGTGGTTGTAGACGCTTGGTCGTTGAAGATGGGCGGAGTTTTGGAGGCTCGGTTGATGATGAAGCATGCTTTGGTACAGTGCAGGACTGCACGCGCAGGGTGCGATCGATTGTAAGCAGGCTTGGCAACTCATGGCGGGCATAATGACATGGTCGTTGAATGGAAAATGTGCGCTCTGGCGCAGTGGAGGGTCAAAGTGCGGATGGTTGCAGTCCAGAATGTGTACTCCATGTGTATTGTCAACCCTCCAATGAACTCACAGCAGGCTTACACTGTCGAATGACTCTAACACTATCTGGGTCTGGCATTAGGGCTGGGGTTGGGATTACTTAGTTGACACACCTACCTCAGCAGCGAGCGACATATCAGGAGAACGCTACTTTGAAAAGCAGGGTGCGCGTCGAAGGTGAGTACCACACGCGTATGCACAGTGCTCAGTATGTGCGCAGCACTCAACGGCGCAGGCATCAGTGGCAGCTCCAGTCCCTCTGGCCAGAGCAGAAACAGCAGCCTTGTTGTGCGGTGCAAATGCCGTTCGTGAGATGCCGGTTTTCCAACCCCCCTCTCTGGGATGTCGACAACAGAGCAGTTGGGCTAGCCCTCCTCTGACTCGACTACTTCTTGAAGTATGCCTTGCAAGCATCATGACTCACATCCTCAATAATTAGGCGCCTGTCACCGCCCTGGGTAGTTCTAAGCGCATCAGTATCCACATGCATACCTTTATGTGGTGCAGCGATGCTCAATTGTGAGGGACAGCAAGACAGTGCGCGTCTTAATTGTGGCAGGCTGAGAATGAATACCCTGGCGGTGGCTGTTTTTCCCTCTCGCTGCTCTTTCTCACAGCACTGGCAGGCAGGCGCATAAACTACAGCAGAACATATCAGTACACCCGCAGTGCACTTGCAGGCTGCTTGCAGTACACTCACCTTCTGCTGAGTGCTGCCCAGCTTGTGCCTGGCCGTCCCCACCGCCGCGGTCATCATGTTGTACGCCGACTTGTCGGCTGACTCGCCAGTCGTCTCCATGGCGCGCAGCGCTTGCACAGCCTGCGGCAGCTCTCGTGCACAACGAGCGGCGCTCTCAGCGGGAGGCACGGCGCTGCAGTGGGGTGCGGACCACTTGATGGAGCGCAGATAGCACGTGACTGTCAGCGTAGCTCCCAGGGGGGTCAACGGGGAGGGAGGTGTCATCTCTGCTGCAGCGTGTGCGCAACATAATCTGTTGACGAGTGAATACTCACACCCTGGCAGCAAGCGATGTCGTCGGCGTGGGGCACGGGGCGCTGCAGTGGAGCTGGCTCTACCAGTAGCATCCCCAGCGCTCAAGCCGCCCCTACCAGGCCTTAGCAACCGTCATCATCGGGACGTCCTTGTGTCGGTGCTGCGCGATACCGTAGGGATCGAGTATCGTAGCGGTGTGCAGCCAGGTGTCGTGCCAGTACGGCAGCGCTCAGCAACTGTGAGGACTGCGGGAGCACCTTCAGTGCTGTGACTGACTTCACACCGCGCCAACCCGAAACCATCGCCATCGACATTGCGCAGATCGCTTCGCGTCCGCCGCCTGAGCCGCGCGTCGACATCGACCTGCCTAGCTTGCGCGCTGACGAAGCCACAAACAGCTGGCCGTCGGAAGCGCCTCGCCAAGTACTTGAAGTGCAACCAACTGCGTTCACGAAAGCCGCCCTCGTGGTATGCACAGCCACCCTCATGCGAGCTTGTCTCTGTGCGGATTGAGGGCGGCCGTGCGAAGGCCCGCAAGAGGCATTGGCAGGGCCAATATGTCAACGGCGATGGTTCCGGGTTTACGGGGTGTGAAATCAGTCACGGGCACTGAAGGTTCTGCCCCAGTCCTGACCATTGCTGGCCGCTGCCAACACCGTGCTGCGCGCCGCTGAGATACCCGCTGCGAGACCCCACGGTATCGCACTGCACCGACGTGCTGCGGGGCACAACCTGGCACATTACCGTTAGCGTAGCCTCTTAACGTAGCTTCCATATGTCAACGGGGGGGGGGGGGGGGGGGGGGGATGTCAACAGGAGGGGGGGGGGGGGGGGCGTCACAGGGTTTTCATGCTTGCATTGTATTTGGACATATTGGGTGGTGCGCTGTCAGACAGCGCCTTGCACACATGTGATTGCTGCAGCTGCAGCCATGATAAGGCGCATGCTGCCAGTCACAGGGGCGCCGAAAACGGAGAGGTGGAGAGGAGAGCAGCTGCGAGGGCCAAGCGTCAGCGCTCGCGCGCCGCTGAGCACTCGTCCACAAGCACACTCTGCGTGCGGTGCGTAAACTTCAACAGGTGAAGTTCAAGCACTACGACAGTTGAAGTGCATGCACACACTGTGTGTGTGCACTTCAAGTTGAAGTTCAGTTGAAGTGCACGCAGTGCGTGCACAGCGCCCCCATGCCGTTCACGACGGCAATGCCGACGCGGCAAGGAGCACGGTCTCTGCTGCAGCGCGCGCACACACTGCTTACTGGGCAAGAAAAAGCGCCTGCACTGCCGCACTGAAGATGGGCACTGCCCCACACTTCACCGTGCATACATGCCATGCCGTCTCCCTCTCACAGTCACCGCCTGTCGCGGACATGGCAGTGTGACCTGGTTCTGAGTGGCCGCTGCGGCGCGCTGATTTCGGGCTAAACATTACCCTAACCGCAAGTAATCAAAACCTATGCCTCCCGCACGTCATCCCGCACTCCCTCTGGGCTCGCAGTGCCGCGCTCTGCTGCAAGCAGGCGCGGAACGACGACGCTCCTGCTGCCTGGAGGTAGCGTTGACGTGCGTAGACTGAACAAAGCCAGCACCACGCACGGCGCGGAAGCACTGGCAGCACAGATGCCCGACCCCGCAGCCGCGCGCGCAGTGACGAATGCCTCTCCAGCCGCCAATACATCTGAAACTGCCCTGCTGCCCCCCTCAACACTCACAGCGTCGCACTCCCCAGCGCGCAGCCCCTTCACAGAGCTACCCCAGAGCAGAAGGAGCCATGAGCCTGTGGCCCTGCGCGCGTTGCCGCGGGAACTGCCTGACGCAATCCGCCCACTGGAAGAAGAAGAAGAAGAGGCGTTGCGCGCTTCCACCGTACACGACACCGTGAAACAGAGGTCTTGTCGAATCTGAACGCCTTGATGCTGCAGAAAACCTACAGGCCTTTGACACCTGGTCGCAAAAATCTTGCGCAGAAAATCTACGGAGGTTATGTCGCATTTGAACACCTTGGTGCAGCAAACCTACAGCAGATTCAAACACCTCTACGCAGGAAACCTACGCACGGCACTCACGGTGTCGCGCTCCGCCGTGCGCAGCTCCACCCTGGTTGCGGCCTCGCGCAGCCGCTGCTGCGCGGCGCGCACGCGCGCGCCCAGCGCCTCCGTGCACATCATCTCGTGCAGCACGTCCGGGTGCGCGTCCTCCAGCTCGCAGCGCTGAGCCTCGCTGCCCCGCACGAGCTCCTCCGCCTCCGCGACGGAGCGCCCCATGCCGGGCAGGTCGAGGTTCATGTCGACGTCGCCTGCGGCGGCGGCGGGGGAGGGGGTGGGGGGGTTGAAGTTGAAGTTGTGAGCGCTGGGTGGTGCATGAGCAAAGATGGAGGTTGTACGGATGCGGCGATGCTGGCTCGCGCTCGTGCGACGGCCGTGTTGAAGCCTGATGTAGTTGTGATGACTGTGCGGCCTGTCCTGGTCGTCCGCTGAGCTGTGCGACTCTCACGCTCAATGGCGAGTGCGCGCATTTGCGGCAGCGGTCGCCGTACGTCTGCAGACATGAAGGCGGCCGCTGTCCTGCACCATTATCCACGTCCGCTCACACTGCCGTCGCCGTGAGAGCGGAGCGCTGCGCCATGTGACATCATACCATCATCATCAACAAAAAAGAGGCTAACTCACTTGCTGGCACACGTACAGTTACATGCATAAAAACTCGCCGTCGCGCAGCGGGGTCACTCACTGTTTGCGGTCGCCAGCTGCGCCGCCGACGAGCCGAACATGTAGACTCTGCAGTCGCGCCAACGCCGCTCGAGCACTGCCTGCATTAGCGACGCGGCATACGGCCATCGCATTGAGTTCCATAGATCGACGCCGCGCCCATTTGCGGACCTTGCTGGGGCAGGATTACGCCTTAGGGTCTGAGACATGAGGTGCCGGAGACAAGGGGGAAATGGCAAAGGGGATGCCGAACCACCATTGCTGTGGGACTTTGTATCTGTAGCTGTAAGTGCGTGTGTTCCACGCACAGCTGCTTCCGGCGCCAGCCGCACCGACCAGCACAGGTGGCCATGGACGCGGAGGCACTATCACATGTGGGCGTTGTGCGGCAGAAGTTGAGGCGAATGATGAAACTTCGCTGGCAGCGCTCAGTCTGGATGGAAGTACCGCCAGCCAGCAGGCGCATGGAGCGGAGCAGTGGAAACATGCTGGCACCCATCATTTATACCCAGTACTGCGTACCTGAACTGATGCTTCCAGCAAAATGGACTTGCCAACGCCGCGCGGTCCGTGAAGCGCATATGCCACGTTATGGTCCCTGACTCTGGCCTTCTCTGTCATATGCGGCCACTACTGCACTGCAGCGGTACGACTGCTACCAAACGGCAACTCCAGAAGGTAGTGGGTGCACGCGCGGGCCGCTCTTATGGCTGTATCTGATGCATCCGTGACCGTCATTCATACCCACAGCGTCGATGGCTACTGTAGCTGATATGTCGTGCAAGTGTCATAAGGCTTTCTCCAACTGTCGTGCCGCATGCTTTCTCCAACTGTCATGCCGCATGCGTCATACTGCTTTCTCCAACGTGAGAGCTCACAGATCGCAAGCGCGGCGCTCCGCGAAACCCCCCTTCTGCCACTGCTGTACTGACCAAACCGCCCACGTGACGATACTTCTTCAAGTTCAACAGCAGGCCTGTTGGCTGATTCTCACCTGCAGCCTCTGGTGAGCCCGCTGCACCATGATCAGGTGATGAGGCTCCGGCACCAGCTCGGCGTACAGCTGGTTGCAGATCTGTGCGGCGCGGTGACGGCGAGTGGGATGGCGTCGACTTGAAGTTACCCACTGCCTGAAGTACAGCATGCACAACGTGGCCGTACTCATTCACTGACTGAGCGTCTGCCACATTCAAGTGATACATACCTCAAGTTATGCAATGCTTGCAGTTGCAGACTAGGAGCAAAGCACGTGGCCGCAGTCATCCCTGTACTCGGAGCATGCCATGATATATCCCTAACCCTAAGGCAGCTTGCACGCAGCTCTCGACCGCGGCTCGTGTATTCTGCAGACCCGTCTGCCTCTGGCAGACTGGTCACTCGTTTAGGAAGCCTATACGCGTCGACTTATGCCCCCAACACAACTACCGCAGCAGTTGCCAACCCGGATCTGCCTCTGTGACACCTGGCAAGTGCTGAACGTGCTCAACCAGTTCAGCCAACTTGCCGTGCACATCCAGCAGCAGTTTCAGCTGTGATACCCACGACCTTGAGCACATTACAGGTGGCAACGTAAGCATATGTCTGGCAGCAAGTAGCAGCCCCGTTCCAAAATCTTGCCACTGCCAGGTCCAATGCCGCTGCTGGCCCTTCTAGTAGGCTTCTGCCTTGCAGAGTGGGAACAAATGCATGCTTTTTTGCTGGTGTCTGGCGCTCGCGTTGTCACACTCCTGCAGTCAGCCTCACTCAGCTGCACATGCGCGAACGCATGCATTGCCCCGAACATGCAATGAGAAGTGGCCCATGACTGCTCCACGACTACACAGAAAGGCGGTCAATGCTGGCTCCTCCAAACACAACATCAACAAGAACATGACACATATGTTGAAGTTTGATGCAGAGCTGGGAGCGTCACCTGCACAAGTTCAAAGCGCGTCGCCTCGCTGAGCTCCGCCTCCGCCGCCCCCTCAGAAACGCTCACTGTCACCCCCGCTGCCGAGGCCACCAGCTCCTCATACGCCGTCAGGCACGCAGCCTTCTTTTTCTGCGGCACAGCTTCGCCCGGCAGGCGCTGCAGCAGCTGCAGCAGTGCCCCCGCTTCTGAGAGCAGCTCCGGGCTCCTGTCCTGCAGCGGGTCTCAGCGGAACAGCATGCGGCCACACGCTTTTAGCTCGGACCATGTGTGTACGGCAGTCAGTACACCGTCTTGCAACTGACAGCAGAGTGAAGTAGCACGTGCGTTACCCGCCAAGACTCAGATCCAGGATCGGAAGAAACAGACGCGAAGTGGCTTCGGGCAAAGCCATCGCATGTACGTCCTTGTCGCCTTGAGCAAAGCTAAGGCATGAGCGTGGACGTCACTTCAACACCGCATGCAAACGACACACGCAATGCTGCTGCTGCTGCTGCCGCTGTTGACCGAGCTGCTGCTGCTGCTGCTGCTGCTGCTGCTGCTGCTGCTGCTGACCGAGGCAGCAGCAGCGGTGACGCCGTGCGCCGCGCGCGTGCAGCAGCGCGTTCCCGTACCTCGTCTTGCGCGGCAGAAATGGCGTCCGTGCAGCACACCAGGCCATCCGCCGTCTGCATGGGGTCCACGGCCAGGTGCATGCCGGGCACGTCGAGGCGCGCGAATGCGTGGCGCAGCGTGACAAACGCCGACAGCAGCCGCTCCTTGTGGACAGGGGTCCGGTAGTCGCGGCTGCGGTTGTGCAGCCTGCGGCGCACGCATGGAGAGCACGAGCGGCGAGCTGAGTGATTGCGTGTTGTGCGGGGCGTGCGCGCGTTTGCAGCAGTGCTCTGCATGAGTGTGGATGCTGTGCGCGACGGGGAGTTGGCAGCGTACAGCAGCACTGGGTGCGTGCCGCTGCAGCGGCAGTTACTGGGTCGTGCTTGCCTGAGCGTTGCTACTGCTGCTGCGATGTCATGCCTGAACGCCGTCATGGTGGCCTTCAGGTGTGGGCTCGGTGCATCAGCAGCAGCAGCGGCAGCAGCATCAGCCGCAGCGGCAGCAGCAGGGGCGGCAGCACCTGTGCTGGCAGCAGCATCTTCAGCTGTGAATGTGATGGGAGCCGTTGCTGTTGCTGCTGTGGTAGGAGCAGTGGCGGCGCACTCCTGGCAGCGGCAGAGAGAACCGATGAAAAGCTCGTGCGTCAGCGGTGTACTTCAGAATGCTGTTGAAATCGCTGTATATTGAAATATCACGCACATTATCTGCAGATGCAAAAATCTGATACTATAGCAAAAATCTGCTGTATCAGAAATGAGCATGCTGTGCTACCTTGACGAGCGCCTCCATCAGGCCTGCGGCTGTGCTGTGCTCGTTCCTCGCCGTGCCAACATCCCCCATGGCACCGTCGACTGCGTTAATCTGCTGCAG
The DNA here is from genome assembly GCA_017506865.1 of Tribonema minus. Classification (NCBI taxonomy): domain Eukaryota; class Xanthophyceae; order Tribonematales; family Tribonemataceae; genus Tribonema; species Tribonema minus. The sequence continues at coordinate 291,474 of JAFCMP010000017.1, read as the reverse complement.
CATGATGGCTCTTGCACCACCAGCAAACGTCGTTAATGTGCGCTTCGTTACATATGTTGCATCGGGCAGCAATTGGCGATGGCACCGGATCCGCAGCCTAACTGCTGGACGGTGCCCCTGCTGCCTGCCAGCCAGCAGAAGCAGCCTCTCCGAAACACATCGAATCAGGGCTGCAACTCTGCAGCAGCAGCCACGGCTGCTTGGGCGGCAAATGCAGGTAGTATCTGAGCAGATCTTGACCTTGTGTGCCTCAATAACAAGCCTCTTCTTGACTATAGTTCTCGAGGATCCCTCATTAGAGATGGATTTGCTTCGTCCGGTGTCCGCAGTGGCTATGACCATCCTGCTGCACCCAGCGTTCAATGACATTACACTTTTCTTGTAACCCATCGTTAGGAGTGTTGAGAAGCGGCATCATGACATCTCTACCAGGACGCAGCCGACGCTGGCCCCTCCGAGGACTGGTCAGCCTGAGCGCTGCTTTGGTGACACTGGAGCTGCACCTCACAGCGCTCGAGCACGCGATAAGCAGCCGTGAGCGCCCTTGCAGCGGGTGCAGACCAGTACCTCCGCAATGGCGCAGGTGTTTGCCAGCAATGAGCTCCTACCTCAAATCCTGTCATTCACAAGCCCGCGACAGTACCTCTTCATTACGCCCGTCAGCAGTGTGTGGGCCGTGCGCATGAGCACTGCTGCTGCGTTTTAGGGCCCCCTCAGGCAGCGTGCACAACAGCATTCGCCTCTGCGGTGCTGTCGAAGTCGAGGCTTCGGTACGGTCCAAACAGCAGCTGCGGCTTCCCGCCAACGACACCAGTGCACTACACAAAGCAAGTGAGCTTGCTGCTGGAGGCACCGCGTGCGCATTGCAACACTGCGCTCCCTCGGCGGGGCCATGCACGGCCAGCTCCTGTTCAGCCCGCTGGCGACGCTTTTGCACGGGGACGTCGAGCGCATTGAGCGCAAAGAGCGCAACAGCAGCACCCACCTCGCGCTCCAGGTTCTAAGGCTCGCCATTCGGGGCAGGGCATGCGTCATGTTGTTCGTGGACGACGCAGCCGTGCACAGCGACACGAGCGTGATGAAGTCGCTGCGGTTGGAGCAGCAGCCGAACGACACCTTGACCAGCGTCACAATGCATACGGCGGCACACGCGGGGCGGTTAGCGACGCTGAAATGGCTGCGAGCGCAGGGCTGCCCGCGCGACATTGACGATGTCTGCACGGTGCTGTGTCACAGGCGTTCAGTGACGCCTGTGCATTTGGAGTGGGTTCGCAGCTGCGGCGGCGGTGACTGGAGCGCAGAGGGTATGACGGCCATGCTCATTGTCCCACTGCAGTATAGCACCCCCAGTCTCGCGAGGTGGCAGCGTGAGGAAGGGGCGCCGTGTCCCACGGATCTAGATGGCATGTGTGTGTGTCTGATGGTACAGTGAACCCGCACACGATGCTTTGAACAGTACAGGTAGGCTGTCCCTGCGGCTGCTGGTCGTCAGAGGTCTGTGACGTGTTGGCTTCTCTGCAACATTGCAGTAAAACGGGCGCTGCATGACTTCGGTTGTCCATGCGACTGCCCACGCCCCCAGAAGGGTGGCGGGGAGGCGCTTGGCTGGAAGGATCTCCGTGAAATGACCCAAATTCTCATACAGTGCGTCCTCAACGCAGTTGTATATCGCCGCTCTACTGACCACTACTAGGTGATACTGGTGCCCATGTATCAGCACATGCCAAATGCATGGATGCAGGATGTACTCTTGTAAGATCATGCGCTGAGGCATCAGCATCACAGGGCCTCGCTGCATGCATCATGATCGATTGCGCACCCAGCAGTGGTGCTGTCTGTAGGCATTGTCCTCCTTGCACGCTGTTGCAGATTCATTTTGGCTGCGTCGGCTTGGCATAGATTACAAATCATGTGCTGCTGCGCGCAGCCACTGTACATGTATCCAGCTCCACTGACTTGCCACGGCATGTGTGTGCACATCATGCACTTCATGTTCTTACACTTCGGGGCGGAAACCAGACGCCGAAGTAGCTGCAGCCACTTCCCGTTTTTTTGTGAGACCCTCGGGGACCGCGGTTGAGTTGGCCCAGAATAAAGAATTAGAAGAAAATTTACTTCTGGGTTGGTGTTGAAGCCCGCCGTTGAAGCCCGCGCCGCCCTCATGGCATGCATGGCATCAGAAGATTCCATACATCCTAAGCAGCGCAAGCATCAGCAGCGCAGTTTGATTGCGGCCACAGTATCTGGCAGAGCCGGCAACAATGGCCGAGTACATCAACTTGGAGGCGCACTTAGCGCAGGAGCTGGGCACGCTCGTATCCAACTTGCGGGCGAACAATTCATCAGAGCGAGATGCTGTAGACGATAGTGGCGCGCTGGCACAGCTACGACGACAGCTCGCCACGCGCGTCGAAGCTGCACAGAGTTTACTGCAGCTGAGAGCCTCGATGAGCTTGGGAACGACAACATGCTACGAGAGCTTCATCCGCACCCTATCCGAAGCGGAGGAAGCGTTGGCGTCATCAGCCGGCAGCACCACGTCTGGCGCCTCGACTAGCGGCCTGTTGCTGCTTACTGCAGCGGAGCACAAGAGGATGGACTTGCTTGTTGCGGCATTTGCCGTGGCGGCCTCACAGCGAGCGCTGCCCAAGCCTGCTTGGAGTCTGTGCAGATCATTGCACCACCAGGTGAAGCCAATCGTGCGACTGCTGTTGGAGGGCCCCTGGCCTTCAGTGACAGCCGCTCAGGTGCTCGCCTACAAGCAGGTCGTACATGTAGAGCTCAAGAGCTACGATGCTGGGTGGCAGGTGAACCCACTGCTTGCATTGGCGCAGCACCACTTGAGCAGCCAGCCAGGACGGCGTGTCGCAGACGTCATCAATAGAGCTTTCAACCAGGTTCAAGCAGTCACATTCAATAACTTCTCAGGCTGCCGTCTGCGCATACCACGTAGCGTTCAGCGCCTGCACCTCCAAAATTGCGATTTGGACGACGCCGAGTCCTTCACCGCGCGGTGTGGGTTTTGGCCGGTGCTGCAAGCACAGGCTGAGGCACGTTTCTCTGAGCGTGAACCCCAGAAGCAGTCAGGAGGCAGGGACATAGCAGGCGTGCTTGCGCTGGTCAGCAGCATCACAGCCTGCCGCATCTCGCGCAGCGTGTTCAAGCGCATCGGCGAGTTCACGGGGCTGAAGGTGCTGGACCTCAGCCATCGTAGCCTACCCGACATGCCGCTGCTGCCAGAGTCAATCGGCAACCTCATTGCGCTAGAGACGCTCAAGCTGCAGGGGTGGCAAGCCCTCACGCACCTGCCCGACAGCATCGCCGGGCTGCAGCGGCTCCGCACGCTCGACCTGTCCGACTGCATGGCGCTGGCGAAGCTGCCGGACCGCATCGGCGACCTCGCATCCCTCACGCACCTCGACGTGCACTCGTGCGAGCAGCTCGCGAGCGTGCCGGACAGCTTCTACGGCCTCGCACGGCTTAGGACTTTCATCTGCTGGCAGACCGGGCTAGCAACGCTCAGCGCATCGGAGCACTGCCTCCGCGGCCTGGCGGCCCTCACAGATCTCAGCTGGGGGACGCGCGAGCCCGCGGACGCCGTGAGCGTGCCGCGCAGCATCGGCGCGTTTCGGGCATTGACGAAGCTGAGCATCACGTGCAGCCGCCTGGTAAGTTTGCCGGACAGCATCGGCGAGCTGCAGGCCTTGGCAGTGCTCAATCTCAGCTGTGCAGCTCTTGGCTGCCTGCCGGAGAGCGTCGTCAAACTTCAAGCATTGACGTCGCTCAACCTCAACTACTGCCATGCGCTGACGCACCTGCCCGAATGCATGGGCGAACTTCAAGCGCTGACCAGCCTCGATCTCTACCAATGCAACGCTTTGTCTAGCCTGCCTGACTCCATGCTGGAGTTGAAGGCGCTGCAGCGTGTGCAGCTAGGGTACTGCAGACTGCTGGCCGATGTCCCAGAGAAAATACAGAAGCTGTTTGGCGGATACTGAGAGATGCTAGTTCTTAGTGCTCAAACCTGAGCAACATTACGCCTACTAGTAGGTCAGCAGTGCAGTTTGTTGGTAGCATGTTTATGGGAGGGCCCGGCCTGCCTGGGTTGCTGTACATCTTAGTGTCACTTAGTGAGGCTTCCTTTTAACCAATTGCTTTGCTGCTGTACTTAAGTTTGAGCAGGCCAGTCCTGCAACCACATGCGCAAGTTTCTCTGCACTTTCAAGGCAGAGCACAGTTATTCAGTAGCAGTAGATGAACATCATCGAACATTGGCATCACTGTCTGTTTCTTCTCTTGTGTTTGCTGCATGTTGTTGTCTGCCTTGGGCTTGTTATTGACGTGGATGTCAGGTGCACCTGCGTAGCAAGCGATGTGTTGAGTGTCCTTGCCATATGACTTTAAATTGACATGAGCCCGGCCGTGCTGCTGTTCGTCGAGAAAATTGCCGCCATGGCGCAGTCGATTGCTTTATTGGTAGAATCGCAAAGCTAGCTATGCCGAGACAGCTGATGCAGGTAAGAACCTACTTCTATGTACTTGTGGCCATCATCATGCCCGCAATACACTACACCATGGGCGGCGTCGTGATAGACGCGGCCGGCCGCGTCCTGCGCAACGGCGGTGAGCACTGCCACGCCTTCCCTTTGCTAGTTGCGCGAATGATGCATCGCGCGCGCTCATTCTAAGTAGTAATCGAGTAGTCGACTCAATGACTGTATAAAGTCAAGGCTGGTGGGGACTGGGCACTGATGCATTGATGCATTGTATGCACAAGAGAGGTCCTCCATTGAACCCTCTGGAGGTAGGGGGCGAGGGATCCCTAGTGCATGTGGAAGGAAAGTACCTAGGAGTTGCGCTCGCTCAAAGCACATCAGAGTCCAGCACATTTCTATAAATGGTGTTTGATGCGTACGTATACCACCGTGATATAAATGCTGGCTTTTCCCACGTGGCTCATAAGAATTGTCAAAACATGGTAGTTGGTAAAATTGTTTACTATATAGCGTTAATAAGCGCCATTGTGGAAGATGACGCCATCTGCCATTGCTGAAGATTCTGATCCGATTTCAAGATGATCTGTAAACAAAAGAGGGCTCGCTCTGAGTGCAAACACGCAAGCTGACTTTCTGCGATGGACGTGCAGCACGTTTACAACTCGCTGTTGGCGCGCTTCGATGCGCTCACCCTGAACAGATGGCTGAAGGCAACATACGATCTGTCCAAGGCGGGGACGCAAGGTGTGTGGATTTTCAGTTGATATGCAAGCAAGCGGCATTCGTGAGTGTTTCTGGAGACAATGATTTCATCTTTCAGAGCTTTCAAATCTTGCGACAGCGACCCGTGACGTTTGATGGTCATCTTTGTACAGCGCAGTGCTGACTGCACAGGCTGCATAAGAGTAAACCCTAGGAATGCATAGACACCCGGCTTCCCTTAGGGCCTTTATAATAACAAGTCCATTACAGAAGCATTGACAGAATGTTCATGATGCACGTGGCAATCGATGCTGATTGCAGTCAGTTTTTCAGACAGTAGAGTAGGCAGCAGAGCGTTTTTCAAGTACAGTTGGCAGTGCGTTCTTCGCCTTTGCAAGTAAAGTTTGGCAGCAAGTTTGCATTCTTCACCTTTGCCCCCTGGCATGATTTGATGCAGAGAAATGGTTTGGCATTAATGCTCGTCTGCGTACTCACCCACCTGTCAATATCTCTCATTTCACCATGTCCTGCGCTGCCTGCCACATGCGCTAACTTGCTTGCTGAGCTCACAGAATTCGCATGCATTCATCCATCTCACAGGGCACCGTTTCCCTACACTCAACCATGCACCCACATCAATGCAGAATTGCTCATGGCAATCCCATGCGTCGTGCAGACCTGGCAGATGCTGCGGCGGAAGTGCCGACGCTGGTGGCGGAGCACCAGAGCATCAGGGCGGTGCTGCGCCAGCTCTATCCGGACGCTGCCGGTGCCCCACCCCTCAGAGGCCTGGCGAGCCTGAGCACTGCCGTAGCAGCGCTCGACCAGCGGCTGGCAGCGCTGCAGGCGGCGCTGGACAGCCGCGGGCGCCCTGCGCAGCGGGCACGCACGGGAGACGCGGCGGTGACGCTGGTATTCGCTAGCGGCGAGCTCCTGGCCGACATAATGGCGTTCGCTGGGCGCGGAGAATTCCTGTTCGTTGCGCCGGTGAGCAGATTCGTGCGCGCGGTGTATTCATCCATTGCGGCCTCTCTGTACGGCACGGCCTGCACGACGGAGTACACTGCCGCGTTTCTCGGCGTCGAGGCTGGACTTTGTTCTGGACAGCAATGAAGAGTTTGTCGCCGCCCTTGCCAACATGAACGAGGACAAGGCGGTGCACAGAAGTGCTCTGCTCGCGCAGGTAGGCACCCTGGCACTGCTGCAGCGTGTACACGCAGCCGGCTTCCCGGTGCACGAAGAATTGCTCATAGGAGCTGCCCGGACCGGCAGCGTCGGCCATCTGCACTCCGTGTGGGGCGTGCTGACCGATCATGAGGTGGAGACCGACACGTGGTGCCGAGTTGGCCTACAGCTCGCCAAACGCGGGGAGGAGGGAAGTTCAGCTGCGCTTGCGTGGCTTGCAGCGCAGCGTCGTCCACCGCTGTCGTGGCCTGCGCATTTTACGAACGCGCTCTGCAACACGGCAGCCAGGTATGGCTGCATCACAACGCTCCGCTTCCTCCTCAGCCCCACCCAGGGCCAGCTTCTCTTTGGCCCGTTGACGGCGCTCTCACTGGCGTACGTCAAGAGCCGCAGCTGCAGCAGTGCCATGCGTGACGCGCTGCGATACACGGACATCACGGGCAAGGCGCACGTCATGTCGCTTGTAGACGCCGCAGCCTTGGGATACTGTGCGAGCGTGCTGGCCTGGCTGCGGTCGGAGCAGCCAAACTTCAACTTCACCAGCATCACCATGGAGGCGGCGGCGTACTGGGGGTGGATGCCGGCGCTGGAGTGGCTGCGCGCTCACGGCTGCCCGCATGACATCAACACCATCTGCACAGCGCTGCTGCACAGCGCGATCGCGACGCCGCCGCACATGGAGTGGGTGCGCGCCTGCAACGGCGGCGACTGGAGCCCACGAGGCGTAGCGGATATGCTCGTCACGGCTCTCATGTGCGGAACCCCGACTCTTGCGAGGTGGCTGCGTCAACAAGGCGCGCCGTGGCCGAAAAACCTGGCTGGTATTGTCAAGGTTCTAGGCGGTTCGGTAAAGGTGCACATGGTGCTTTGGGCAGTGCGGGAGGGCTGTCCCTTCGGCCGCTGGTCTTCGGAGGTGTGCGCTGTGCTGACTTCGCCGCAGGCGATGGCAGCTAAACATGCGCTTCACGACCTGGGTTGTCCCTGCGACTGCCCGCGCCCATAGTTGTCGACTCTTGCGTGTAGTTGCCTCACTTGGTGGTGAGTGTTGGGGCCTTCAACTTCAGCACACATATTGCTCTTTAAAGAATGGTGGATGTATGACTATGCGCTGCTTGTTGCGTCCTCCTGTTGTCGGCTTGCTGCTTCCGTTTTCGATTGAATGCAGTGTGGCGTTGTGACGCTCGCAGGTATGAATCAGAATTGGCAAGTCTGGGGTAATCAGGACGCAGGGTGAGAGTTCCATGTGTGGCAGTGAGGGTTAGGCTGAGCATCTGTGTGCATGTGCATGACTTCAGTGCCAGCCACTTGCAGCAGCGCACGCCTCAAGAAACGCTCTGACCCGGCATGCTTGCATAAGAAGCAATGGCGCATTGAATGCATCCTGACACATGCCTCCGCGCAGCAGCAAGCACAGAACCACATGGCATCTTACAGGCCTTGTACAAGGCACCATACGCTCCCACATGTGTTGCCGACCCGCACATTTGTGCCAACTGTGTGGGCCGGCAAGCTGGTCTGCGTGTCTGAGATGGCAACATAGGCTGGGTGCGCCTAGGAGTCGTCAATACAACGCATCTCGGTACAATTATTGTGAAGTGTTGTATGTTGATCAACAACACCAGGGTCACAGCTGCGCCGACCAGTCACGATATCAAGCTTCGTCAGTCTGACTTTTGCAATACGTCCTATGAGTGCTTGGACCAGCAACACCAACACAACAAAGTGATCACACCAACGAACAAACCTGACTGTATGATATCCTGGTGTGTCCATCTAGGCGCCATTGAAGGCCAATGCAGGCATACACATGCATACCAAGCTGGAAGTAGTCTAGAACAGTGAGTATGCCTGAGCAAAACACAACAACGCAGGATGCGTAATACAATGCGACAGAACCTCACACGTAACAGCAATGCAAAATACGCAGTGCCTTGGAAAGTGCCACAGTAGGTGAACCAGTGATCACGGGTAGCATGCAGCAATTGCTCAAGACTCATGCCGACACCGTAGCATAGCTCTCAGAGGCTAATTGAGTATGCATCAACGCCGACGGCTCCATGCCGACCGATTGCGCAGACAGGACAACTTACCACAGCTCACAATGAGACAGCAGCTGAGCTCAGGATGCACCATACAATCATGTCGAGGCATATTGGCAATGGCCTGTGGGCCACAAACTCCCGGCCACTCATGTTACGGGCGCGGGCAGTCGCAGGGACAGCCGAGGTCGTGCAACGCGCGTTTGACCGCCATGTCGCGCTGAGAAGTAGTCAGCATAGCACAGACCTCTGAAGTCCAGCGGCCGAAGGGACAGCCCTCCTGCACTGCCCAAAGCACCGTGTGCACATTTACCGACTCCCTGAGAACGATGCCAGCCAGGTCTTGCGGCCATGGCACCCCTTCTTGCCGCAGCCACCTCGCGACAGAAGGGGTATGACACGACAGAGCCATGACGAGCATGTACGCCATGCCGCGCGGGCTCCAATCGCCGCCGCCGCAGGCTCGCACCCACTCCATGTGCGGCGGCGTCGCGGACTTGCTGCGCAGCAGTGCTGCGCAGATGGCATTGACGTCATGCGGGCAGCCGTGAGTGCGCAGCCACTCCAGCATCGGCACCCCCCCCCGCAGCTGCCGCCGTCTCCATGGTAATGCTGGTGAACTTGAAGTTCGGCTGCTCCGACCGCAGCCACGCCAGCGCGCTCGCATCGACGTGCATGGCTGCGGCGTCAACAAGGGACGTGACGTGCGCCTTGCCCGTGACGTCCTCGTACTGCAGCGCGTCGAGCGTGGCACTGCTGAGGCTGCAGCGCTCGACATGCGCCAGCGTGAGCGACGTCAACGGGCCGAAGAAAATCTGGCCCTGCGTCGGACTCAGCAGGAAGCGCAGCGTGGCGATACGGCCAAACTCGGCTGCCGTGTGGCACAGCGCATTCGCAAAGTGCATGGGCCATATCTCGGGGGGACGCAGCTGTGCTGCAAGCCACGTGAACCCGGCGCCGTCGTCCCCGACCTGAGCAAGCTCCAGGCCAACTAAACACCACGTGTCGGTTTCCACCTTGCGCGCGGCGAGCACGTCCCGCCACACAGAGCGCAGATGGTCGACGCTGCCGGTCCTGGCGGCTCCTATGAGCAAGTCGTCGTGAAGCGGCAAGCCGGCTGCGTGTACGCGCTGCATCAGCGCCGTGGAGCCTGCCTCCGCGAGCAGAGTGCTGCTGATCATCGCGGCGTCCTCGTCCATGTCTGCAAGCGCGGCGACAAACGCACCGTCGCTGTCCAGAACATGTTCGATCCTTGACGCCGACTGGAACGCAGCGGGGAACTCCGTCCTGCAGGCCATGCCGAACAGCGACGCCGCAATGGCCGTGTACACCGCGCGCACGAATCTGCTCACCGGGGCAATGAACAGGAATTCTCCGGGGCCAGCGAACGCCATTATGTCGCCCAGGAGCTCGCCGCTAGCGAACACCAGCGCCACCGCCGCGTCTCCTGTGCGTGCCCGCTGCGCAGGGCGCCCGCGGCTGTCCAGCGCCGCCTGCAGCGCTGCTAGCCGCTGGTCGAGCGTCGTTACGGCAGTGCTCAGAATGGCCACACCTCTCAGGGGTAAAGCGCCGGCGGTGTCCGAGTAGAGCTGACGCAGCACTGCCTTGATGCTCTGGTGCTCCGCCACCAGTGTCGGCAGTTCTGCTGCAGCTTCTGCCAGGTCTGCAAGACTCACGAGGGGTTGCCAGGGGTCGCCGTGAGCATCTCTGCATTGGTGTGGATGCATGGGCAGGTTTAGGGATGCGGTGCCCTGTCAACATGTGCATAGAGCTTCATAGAAGGTGGGTTTACGCTGAGCAGTTGCGCTCAAGCACACTAGTACATGTCAAGGGGTGAAAAGCGAAGAGGGCGAACTTGTTGCCAACTCTTCTTGCTGGGAGACCGACATGACGGTTGACGGGTGCTCAATCCATCATGTTGATGACAAAAACACATTCATCGAACATCAGGGGTTGCTGATGCAGACTTTGAAGGCCTCCGAGCCATCGTGCTAAGACAACACACTAACTAAGCTTGCACAACTGAAAATCTACACCTTGCGGCCCAGCCTTGGACAGATCGTGCTTTGCCTTCAGCCATCTGTTCAGGGTGAGCGCATCAGAGCGCACCAGCAGCGAGTTGTACACATGCTGCTCATGCTCGGAGTCCATCACAGCGCTGCTGCTGCTGCTGCTGCTCAATGTTCTAGAGATCTCTCGTTCGGGGCGAAGTTCAAGTCGATCTTCCAGCTCTTCCACAAGGCTCTTATTAGTGTGTCGCCTGACATTGATGGCGATTCGATGCCGTATGTCGTTGAGGCAATGCGCATTGAGACAATTTCACGGTCTTCACAAATATACACTTGGATTCTGGTTGCAAGCTGGACATCCACCATCTGGGCTTTTCGCGCCCTGAGCGAGAATTAACAGGAAGTACACGACATGCAGAAGACATGTCTGTGTGTGCAACAGGTGCGGGCCAGCATCATGACAAGCATACTTCCATGTTCATTGTCTAGGGAAAACAGAAAGCGAGCCGTCGTCTTCCGTCATTGTAAGACGACCTCAGAGAGCATGTGACCTGCCGGCAACACACCAATGCCTGTGTACAGCAACGAGATGCGCAACACGTCGGCGCCCATAGTGTCGGTGCTCAACATAATCTGCTCCACGCATGCAAAGCAGTCACCTCCCCGAAACTTCAATTGCAGGGCAGCTGGCGTTGAACCTGCCTCTTAAAATGGGGTGTGGGCGGTTGTCAAGCAAAGCAGGACATGTTTGCCAGCAATTGCTGTTGTGCCTGTGGTGGGTATGAACCATTGGACAGAGCTGGGGGGCAGGCCAGGCATTGTGGATCATGGCAGCATGAACAATCATCACTACATGTCAAGATGGGCTGTGTACGGTGCACAGGTCGGTCCACCATACATTGTTGTAGACAGGCGCTCAAGGGTACCAACATGGATGACAACATTGATTGCTTCGAGCCTGAAGTGCGTCAGCTGCATCAGCCGCACCGCATGCTTGCCGACGCTAGAGTAGCGATAGATTGGCCGTCTGCGGGTGGCAAGATGCTCCATGCTGGCTCTGCCACTCATAATCAGGCCTGCTGCGGACTGCTTTGTGCAATGCAGGGCGGCTCGTGAAGCAGAGCGGAAGGACGACTGTGCTGGACAGTAGCAATGCTCCTTAGCTGTTCCGGTGAGCCAGCTGGCAACTCCTCTTCCTGACTCGCATTGCAGCCATGCTTTGGTATTAGGCCCCAGCCAAGCAATGCATCCCATCAGTGGAACAGTTATACAGTGCTGAACGGCTACACGGTGCTGAGCACCGCTTCGCAAAGCAGCGCATTATTTGTCGTGCTGCGGGAGACAGCGGTCACTGCGCACCGTGCGCCTAGAACGTCCTGAAGAGCATGAGCGTCTCGTCGAGTTTGAGCTGGGCCATCGACAGGCGCTGCAGACTCCCCACTAGCTGCGCGCACGGCAGGCAGCGCGCACACAAGAGTGAGGGATCAGATGCAGCGGTGCCGTACCATGGTCAGGTGGCGGCAGTGCTCTGAGTTCGGCAAGTCACATCACGGGTGAGCGCTGCCATGTTGAGGTTGCCCGATAAGACCAGGCTAATGATAATAAAGGGAGTATGTGATAGTAACTGCGGACTTCTCAATGAACAAGGACAATACGTAGAAAAACGCGGTGGTGAGCGACGTGTGCTGCTTGGGTTTGCTGGTGTGGCTGGGCCTGAACCGCACTGTCAACTTTAGCTTTACCATGCATACAGCATCTATCGCAAAGGACTGGCATGTCTCTATCGGTACAGGATTTGCCCCCACTGCTGTCTTTGTGCCAACTCGCGGGTGCCAATCTCAAGCATGAGGCTACTATGCCACAGGTTATGTTGACAGCATGTGGGTTCTTCGATCCCACACAATGCAAGCTCTTGACGTGAGCTAGACGCGCTTGTAATACTTTGGAGTTACTTCTTGCTTTATTGTAGGGTACATGATTCTGCGTCGCTGCTGGGGAGGCACACAGAGAGACTAGGAGTACATTCAAATAGAATGACTGTTTGTAAGCCTGTTCAAACATGCAAAGCCGAGCGTCCATTTTGACAATCGCAACCATTGCGAGTACGCACTTCAAAGAACTTCAATCAACCACTCCCTTTGAATAGATTGAATCATATGCGTAAATGCATGGCAGCAGTGCACTCGCACCCCATGGAGGCTCCCAGGCCCCCAAAAATGCCATATTTGGTGGTGGAAAAGATGTAAAGTGGAACCTGGTAATCAAAAACCATAATTGCACACCAGGGCAGGCAAGCCCGCGGCTATAAATGGCTGCCAGACCCCTACAGAGTGCCAGGGCATGCAACACATCGCAGTGAGACTTGCCTTTGCGCGGTGCTTGGTCTCCATGGTGTTGAACTTGTCCGCGTGCTCAATGTAGTGGCGATTGGTGGCGTACAGGTGCTGCCGCCGCAGGCGCACGTTGAGCAATGCCTTCTCAATGTTGTCCACCATGGTCGCCGTCATGAGCGCAGGCTGCACGAGCGGCACGCACAACGTGCAGATCCCAGAACTGAGCGCTGTCTCCGTCGTTGTTTGCATGAACCGCTACTCTAGGATTTGCGATCCAATGCATTGCCATGATACTCGACTATCAATAATCAACTTTATAGGATGTGAAACAGTAAGCAATCAAAGAGTCGCGGCTTTCCCTGCCATCGACGCTGCTTTGCAGCCGGAAGCGGCGCTTGCTGAAAACTCTGGCATCTTGAGGAGCAGCGTACCACAGGGGATGAGAATCACACCATCAGAGTGTGCAAGCGTGGCAGGGCTCAGGCTCCTGATGGGAGAAACCAGCAAACTGCGCACCGACGCAAGACAGGGATGTTACGGGCCTCCAGTCAGCGGCGCAGATGTTTGTCATGAGCTGAGCGAGTTCCCCTATCCCCCCCCCCCCCCCCTCCCAAAACAAACATATTTCAGGGTACATGGAAACGAATCAAAGATTGTGAAGCTCTAGGTGACATACCCCCGGACACTCCACAGATAGCTGGTTGTCTTAGGGGCTCGTGCGTCGCGGTGCGGGGCACCTTCAGCATACAATCAACACGTCCTGTTAAATACGTACCCGCACGGTCCACAGGTAGGTGGTCGTCTTGGGCTCGTGCGACGCGGTGCGCGGCACCTCCTGCATGGAGATCAGGTGGTCGTGGTACAGCGTGTACAGCTTGCTGCGCGTTTCCTGCGCCAGCGCGCAATGCAGCCGGGCGGCGCGGGGAGTGAGCATTGCAGCGAACCATTGGATTGCAGTGGCAGAGCGCAACTGCCACATTGGCATCAATCATTCCAAGCACGGGCAGTCATTCTGACACCTTGGCCTTACATAGGACAAAAGCGAGCATCAGCGCGGCCGGCAGTGCAAAGCATCAGCATCATGGCGCCGAGCAAGCATGGCAGCAATCACGCAGTTGCATTCAGAGCGGTGACAGAGCTGAGGCACGGCAGAAAAACGCACGATGCGATTGACCCTGATCTTAGCCCTACGTATTGGCGATAACGTTGGTATTGTCATCGACACCAGGCGTTGGTCGCGCAGGCCTAGAACAAATTCCGCCAGCATATCGAAGCACAGAACTGAAGAAGTTGACCCACCGAACACTAGGTGAGCGTAGCACAGCTCGCTGGTGATCTGCTGCAGCAGTCCAGTTCATGATGCAAGAACTGGGGTGCATTGTGTGACGCCGACGGCGACTTGCGGTAGGTCACAAGAGGTTGCAGCAAAGGCGCCACAAGCGAGCACGATCACAAGATGGGTCCGGCAGCGTTGGCTGCAGCAGGCAAGGCGGGGCGATAGGGCAATGTGCAACAGCACAGCAGGCATCTGCTGAGCACTGGGGAGAGTCCACGTGATGTGCGTGCGCACCAAAAATCAAATTCTGTTTACCCATGATGAGGGTAGGGCTAGGCTTAGGGTCAGAGCGCAGGCCGCGCTGCGCGGCTTCCGCACCAGATTTGATGTCTGTGCACCACAGTCAGACTAGGGCTGAGAATAGCACACAGAGTGTGGGGGCAGGTAATGACAGACCTTCTGAGGCAGCAGAAGTCACCACGCTGCGCGTCTTCAGCACTAGCTACATATTATGTTGACCCACGAAAACCAAGATGCCTAGAGTTGAGGTTGGAGTTGAAGATTACGCCTCGCAGCTCCAAGTACCATTTCTGTGCACCCACAATCAGGATTAGGGGTAGGTGAGGCCTACTTATAAGGTTAGGCAACATAAAACTGACCTTCTGAGGCAGCAGCGCTTCGTCAGTGATGCCCTGCTGCTCCATGTACCGCTTCTCGAGCAGGATCTGCGGCAGTGCGCAGCGAGCGGGGCATGACAGAGTTCACCGTCAAACGCAGTGAAGCCGGTAGGTCAACACACTGTGTGAATCAGAGCTGCAGGCAAATGAGCGCTGCAACGCTCTGCGATCTACAACACCATGAGGTAGGTGATGGGCCTGAGAGAGCACTGCAACACTATGCAGTCAGCAGCATCGTGAGGGAATGAGCTGAGGTACCGGCAACAAGCAAGCTCACAACTGAGTCCGCCTACAGGGCCGCGATCAGCCGACGCCTGACTCAGAGCTCACTGTCAGATGCAGTGTATCGGGCATGTCAGAACCATGCGTATCAGCGCTGCGGGCATGGCAGCGGTGCAGCATGCTCCAGACAGCGACCGCACACATGTGCCGTCAATATGAGTGCCATGCACCCATGGCTAGCATCGCCAAGAACTGGCCCAATCATTGACATCCCTTGTTGTTGCATACTTCTAAGTGTTGTTACTTCTATATGCAACGTTGGGCAGGGTACTGGCTTCCGAATGTTGCTTTACACACCTCAAGGTTGTATCATCTGTGCACCTAGCACGGTGCACACTTGCCTAGGAACGCAAGCGAGCTCGATGCAGGGGCTAAGCTGGGCAGCAGGCTGTCAACTGTTCGATTAGTAGTATAAGGTACACAACACCTACTAAATTGGACACGCCTCGTGGAGTCCACGATACTACTGCCAATATGTGTCACCGATCCCCAATTGAAGTTTACTAGTTTGAAGTACTAATTGAAGTACTAGTCGAAGTAGCGACTCACCCTGGTGATGCGCGCCGTGGGGACGTCGTACTTGTCGGCGATGAACGTGTGCAGCGCGCGCTGCTGCGCGAACGCGATCATGTTAGCGTAGTTGATGACAAACTTGGCGCCCTCGCCCTTGTCGACGACCTGCACCGCAACAGAACGCGCACAGCATGTTTTGAATAATGGAAACGAGTCAAAAGATCGTAGAGCTCTAGGTGATAAGGTGTGGTTAGCCGCGAGTGCCTTCCATCAATAACCGTGGTCGCCGCTGCTGCAGCAATTGGCCACGTTTCAAACAGTGCCACCATGTCCACAGAAGTTGAAAGACTTCTGCCTGCAAGCTCTTCAGCATTCGAAGCATGGGTGTTCAGAAAGGAAGGTTATCATGTCCTGATTTGCCGCTACATTTGGGTTGGCATCGTCCCTTTGACCGGTTCCGGGCCTGACAGGCAAACACTGCGCTCTTCAGTTTGCTCAGAGAGGCAGGCACGTACGCATGCGTATGAAGATGCAGCTCACAGCGTCGCGACATAGATGTAGGCAACCATTCGAGGACGCGTTCAAGGGCACCAACGCGAGCGGCAAAGATACGTCTTGGCAGCATACACACATGGAGACATGCCTTGCAGCGTCGGAAATGCACAAAACGGAAAACTGTCGCAGGCCGCGCTAGATGCACGTTGCCGTACGCCATGACGAGCGTGTGCTGCGCTGAGCTGCCGCGTACCGTCGTGAACATGACCACGAGCGCTGAGAGCGCGACGACTGAGTGTTTGTGATTGCAGGAGCCTCGCAGCAGGCGGCTCTGCGGGTGACGATCGCAAACAAACCCTAAAGACACCTGTCTGCAAAGCTGCGGCAGCACCACAGCGCAGCAGAAATGGTTCTTGCAATGACAAAGCTATGAGGAGCGCCCTAACCCTACCAACGCCCCGTTCACTTGCAACGCAGTGCGCAACGGCCGTCGCCGCTGGTGGCGCAGATGCCGCAGCAGCGCTCGCCCTGCAGTCCTCAACTTCAACGATGCGCATGCAGCACAGCGCTCAACGGCACGCACACCACGCGCACATCAGCGCTCGGCACGCGCGCCATTCACTCACTCACTCACTCTTTCACTCACTTACCTCGGTGACGCTGGCCATCTTGCCGGTGGCAAAGTGCTCACTCACTTACTCACTCACGTGCTCACCTCTGTGACGCTGGCCATCTTGCCGCTGGCAAAGTGCTCACTCACTCACTCACTCACTCGCTCACTCACTCACTCACATACTCACCTCCGTGACGCTGGCCATCTTGCCGGTGGCAAAGTGCTCGCTCACTCACTCACTCACTCACTCACTCACCTTGGTGATGCTGGCCATCTTGCCGGTGACAAAAGTGCTGCACTGTTCACTCACTCACTCACTCACTCACTCACCTCGGTGACGCTGGCCATCTTGCCGCTGGCAAAGTGCTGCAGGAAGACGCGCAGCGTCTGCGCGGTGGGCAGGGAGGGCGGCGCGCCCACGCCAACGCGGTACAGGCGCGCGTTGTTGGGCAGCGGCGTGGTCATGGCGCGCAGCAGCTGCGCTCAGCAAGGGGGGGTGAGAAGGGGGGAGGGGGGGGGGGAAAGCACTATTGCTCTGTTTGAGGTTGTGGGAAGGGCGTGTAGGCGTATGTTGAGTCATGTGTGTGGCATACATGCACAAGCATTCACAATCACGACTTGTTTTGAATACATTGTGGTTGTTGTATTCTGGCGCGTACATGGGCTGGAGCAGTGCTGCAGGCACAAGCATACGGTCAAGCAGCGCCGCTGCACTGAGCTACCCGCTCGCACTGCTTACATACAATCTACTCGAGCTGCATCCAAAGTGCCTCATGCGGCGATTGCACTGCGTTTGATGTGGCTAGGGGAAACTTGCTGCCTTCTCTGTGACCAGCATCAACACGCCGTTCCCCGTTCCCCGTCAAGATAATGACATGTGCAGCACAGACGCCCCCCGCCCGCAAGCCAGGTCATCCATGTTCATCTTCATGCTGCATGCATTTCATTCGCCGGCATCGCGGCGCGGCTGGGACTGCCATGCATGCAAAATGAGGTTGTAACTTGACACATGCAGGCCACGCTTGTCTTGCTGGACACATTGAGAGGAGCGTAATGTGCCGGCGGACACATGTTGCTGGACACATTGAGAGGAGCGTAATGCGCCGGCGGACACATGTCACAACGAAACGGCCTGTACCTCGCGCGTACGCGAAGGCCGCTTCTGACACGCTTAGGAAGCCGTCACGCTTCTGCGGCATCTGCGCTGCAGCGATGAATTCCTGAATTCATGAATTCACGTCACTCACATCGATGAACGCGACCGGCGTGCTGTGCGAGTCGTGCGCGGAGCGCTCCATTGGCGCCGCCAGCTTCATGAGCTCCACCATGATGTCCTGCGCCAGCTTGTTGCCCATGGAGTCGCGCACCAACTGCAAGTGGCAGATGTTGAGGTTGGACCATGAAGAGACGGGAGGGGGGGGGGGGGGGGGTCAGCAACCGACTTTGGCGTGGGGCATGTTTTGAACGTTTCAGCAGCAGTGACACTCCGCGGCCGTCAACAGCGTGCGACTGAAGTGGAAAGCGAAGCTGGACATTTTTGCGGGCTAGGAGTGATGCTCGAGCTGCCGGGACGTCTTCTTTTCCTTGCTCCATCAAGGGGGACTAGAGGGGTGAGAGACTTGAAGTGGCAAAAAGGAGAAGGAGTGTGGTAGCGTAACGCCTCGCTCTGCCGGCGCCTCAGGGCGTTGACTTGGGAATTTTCCAGTGCCACGCATGCTTGGGATTTCCTCAACGCTCAAAATTCTTATCCTTGCCCTGAGTTCAAGTCTATCCCGACCCTGACCTCAGGTTCTGGCCACAACATTTGCACTGCGCGTTCGTACACCCACGGCCTTTGTCTGTCCTGGAGGTAAAACCCCAATTCTTACCATCATTCCGCACTCCACGTCCATACGCTAAGGCCTGCATATTCATCCATGAAAGGCCACACTGAGGAGCCTATGTTGTTGACACAAGAACACACGCTGCAAGCAGCCATGTGGAGCTGCAAGTCTCAAAGTCTTGACCGCATGCACTTCATGTACAGGCGCCGACATGCCGTCAGATCCGCTGCAGCAGATGTAGGTACGTAATGATTCACTTGTGAGTTGAGTCACTTGTGAAATGAGTCACTTGTGAGATGAGTAACTCGCCTTGAGACACAGGGCGTGCCTGAGCACCCTGTGAAACTGGTCGTGCCCCACGCGCCAGACGGTGGAGCTCTGCGTCTCGGAGATGGACCGTTCGGCGCCGCCTGCCAGCATTTGCACCAACACACAGATACATGTAGTATTGGAATCAGGGTTAGGGTGATGCGTCAACGCGGTTATGCCGTGGTTACCGGCAACCTTGTTCACCAGATATGATGGCGTGCGTTGCAGTGGTGTTGTTGACTCACCGCAATACGGTAGAGCTATGCGTCTCGGAGGTGGACCGTTCGGCGCCGGCTGCAAGCATGCAGCCCATCACACATATGGATGGGTTGAAGTTCCGTTTATGTGTCAACGCGGTCATGCCGACGACAGTACGGGCAATTCTGCTCACCAGGTACAACTTATTTTTTGCATTTGCAGTGGCATTGTTGACTCACGCGCAATACGGTAGAGCTATGCGTAGAGCTATGCGTCTCGGGCATGGACCGGTCGGCGCCGGCTGCGAGCGCCCGCAACATGCATACATACCCAACTACTTCAGGTACCACTTCAGAATAATGAGGGTGCCTCTAAACGCGTGAGTGAGGGCAGCGTCAATGGCAGCTGGCGCGCGTGTGCCTGACGCGTGAGGACACTGCTGCAATTGCGCCGTTGGAATCTCGTACGTGATTCTAACTTCGACTTTAATCTTTGTCCTGCCCAAACTGCAAACCCTACCTGCGTGCGCCGGTGCAATATCATGACGTGGCCCTACTCTCTTTGCCATCTTCGTCCTGTCCCTGATACAAACCCCCTCCTCCATTTGAGGCACCGTTTCTATAGACGAGTCCAGGGGTTGCGCCATGTCTGGCTCTGCTCACCCTGCACGCACTGCTGTCTACGCCTTGACACAGCCAACCCTACCCTCATTACTTGCAGAAAGCGGTATATGCCACCTCAGGCACCAGCCCTTACCCTGATCCTAACCCTTACCCTAGCCCTGAGGCACACGCGCTCAGACCCTAACCTCAACCCTCATCCTGATCCAAACCTTGACTCAAGTGTCACGCTGAGGTGCGACAACACACACGCTGCGGCAGTGTTCTGAGCCTACCTCTCATTCCACCCTCGATACAGAATGTTTGCTGGGGGGGTGGGGGGTGGGGGGGGGCAGGGGCCATGCTGCTGGCATGCTGATCAATAACATCCAGAGCGCGAGCATTAACTGCAGTGCAACGGCTTACGCAGAGTTCAACCACATTGCCAAGCGGATGGTCCATGGCACAATAGCCAGAAAGATGAGCAGCGCGCGCTGAGCATCGCGCTCGTGTGCTCAGGCAGCAGCGCTCACCAATGGCCTGCGCTGGTGCCAGTGCTGCTGCCGCAGGCGGCGCCGCCGCTGCCGCTTCCGCCGGTGCTGCTGCAGCCGCGTCGCCCGCTGCAGGGATGGCTTTGCCGCCCCTTCCACGACCGCGGCCCCTGCCGCCGCGCGTTGCCGCACGGGAGCCGCCACGGGGCCTGCACTCAAGCGATACACACATATATACATATACCTCACCATGAGTTCACGTATTGAAGTTGGTAAAGTGGCGATCACGAGCTCAATACCTCACAGGCAAGCGCTGTCAGGTCAGCTCTGTGTTCCACCTGCCCAACTGTGATTGTGATCAGCGAAATGGATGCGGGCGCGCGCAATGGCTCCTGTGCTCAAAGGAGTGCCATGCAACCGCCGGCGGCACGCACGCACAAGCTTGTGGCGCTTTGCTTCGAATGCCATGGGCAGCACCGCAGGTACTGCCAGTTACTGACTGTTAAGGCATATGCAGTCACATGCTCCTTGCCTTTTGCACGCTTGACGGTGACAGCAGTTACACTTGCCGGTAGCCAGACTACATACAATCACTCCTAGAGGCACACGACTGGCTTGATGCCTGTTTCTGACGGTGTGGAACAAGGGGCCAGTGAGCAGCACCTTCTGCGTTGCAACACTGGTCAATGGTAAGAAGCGCTGACAGGGCATATCAGTCGCATGCGTGTCAGTGATCAGCTGGCAGGACACACCATTACAGGGGAAGCAGCGGATGAGGTTGGCACATTCCCAGAGATCTACTTACTTAGGGTTAGGGTTTAGGGTTAGACACGTACGCAAGCCTCATTCTCACAGCGACTGCGACGCTCCACGTTTGGCGACCCGCCGACCAGACACCCTGAAGCACACCTTTCGACCGGAGCAACCGCCGTTGTCGCTTCGCATAGCTGACGGCGGACCGCACTTCAACAGCAGCTTCAACTGCACGCGCGGGCCATGCACCCCTTGGCGGCGGGCAGGTCCTCGAACTCCGCTTCCTCCTCGTCGGCGCGCGCGCAGCTCGACTGGCAGAGCACGACGGTTAACTGCACTTCAACAAAAACTTCAACTGCGCGTGCGGGCCATGCACCCCTTGGCGGCGGGCAGGTCGTCGTACTCCGCTTCCTCCTCGTCGTACTGGCGCACGTGCGCAGCTCGACTGGCAGAGCGCAACCTCGTGGTTCTGGCGCGCGCGCAGCTCGGCTGGCAGAGCACGACGTGTAACTGCACTTCAACAAAAACTTCAACTTCACACGCGGCGACGCACCTCTTGGCGGCGGGCAGGTCCTCAAACTCCGCTTCGTCCTCGTCGTACTGGCGCGCGCGCAGCTCGGCGGCGCCGCCGCTGGTGCCGCCATCGAACAACTGCCCCTGACCCGAGAGCATGCGCGCGTTGTCCAGCATCATCTGCATCTCCATGGGCAGCGCCTGCGGCGACGCACGTGCGCGGAGTTGGGACGGGAGCTTGAGAGCGCCGCAGCGATTGTCGCCGGCATTGGCGTCAATGACGACTCGCAAGTTGCAATGATGATATCGGCGGCGGCGGTGGAGTGTCACGTATGTCAACAATGGCGATGATGACGATCCGCGCTGTTGAAGTGCGGAGCGTCACCTGCTTTGTCCGTGCGTGATGGTGGTGGTGATGCTCCGCACTGTCGTCAGCAAAGCACCAACTGGGTGCTGGCGGTGAAGCGGAGCGTCATCTTGGTAGCCATGACCAGTGCTGATGCTCGCTTACCCATTTGCGGCGCAGCTTCAGCTGGACCGACGCAACACTTCGCATGGTCGTGATCACTGTTGCTGTCGGATCCAGACGCGCAGCACGCTGCTGAAAACGTCACAGCGCATGCAGTCAAATCGCCACCAGGTCTCAAAAAAGCATCTGGACACGCAGGTTCAGTGACATTCCCACAGAAGCCGCGTCATGGGACGAAAGCGTCTCAGCTCAAATCAGTCGCGCAGCTGGAGGGCTCTCAGAGAGCAAGCCCTTCCTACTGCATTCTGTTACATGGGTTCTCAGGGTAGGGCTAATCCTAAACCTACTGCGATCACTTCATAGGTCCCCAGGGTAGGGCTACCCCAACCCAAATCCCAGCCCTAACCCTAACCCAAACCCTAGCAGAGCGACTCACATCCTCGTCCTCGTCCAGCGGCTGCTGCGCGACGCGCTTGCGCTTGCGCACAGCGACAGGCGGCCCCGTCTCCCCCCCATCCCCCCCTGCCGCGCCGCCGCCGCCGCCGCCCCCCCCCGGCTTCCCCCGCCCGCGCGCGTTCGCCGGCAGCGAGAAGTCCATCATCTTCTTGAGCTGCGCGCCCGTCGTGGGGGGGGGCGAGGGGCGCGTGAGGTCGAGCGGCGCGACCTTGACGATGAAGCGCTCCTGGACGAGCGTGTCGAAGGCGCGCTCGATGCGCCGCCGCAGCGCGTTCTCGTCCATGTAGCCTGCTCCGGGGGGGGGGATTTGGGGGGAGGGGGGTGCAAGGGGGTGGGGGGGGGGTCTCGGCGTTTACTTACAGTTAGCTGGGCCTCACACTGGAGGTGCGTTGCAAGGGAGTGGGCGGGGCGGGGTGGAGTGTGTGTGTGTGGGGGGGGTGGTACAGTTTGCTGGGCCTCACTGGGGTGCACACCTGTCATGACTCGTTGCCCGTACATGTCTTTCAGCTCGCGCTTTTCAGTACCCTACCCCCAGCTCTGCGGTGCAAAAGGCCTGCACTTTATGCCTGCTGTTCGATGTGCATATGGCCTCGTGGGCCCCTTCCGCCGCCGTGCGCATTGCAGAAGCTCGTAAGGGGGGTGCTCGTCCTCAGGCGCTTCGACCGTGTAATCTGATCCGGGGGGGCGTGCATTGCTTGCCTGTGAGGATCTGCGCCCCCCCCTTGTGCACGCTGCCTGCGACCGCCATTCGTGTACTCGAGAGCAGCAGCGGCGGCAGCAGCAGCAGCAGCCGCAGCCGCAGCAGCAGCCGCAGCAGCAGCGAGCAGCAGCAGCAGCAGCAGCGAGCAGCAGCAGCAACAGCAGCAGCCGCAGCAGCAGCAAGAGCAGCGGCTGCAAAACGCGCTGATCACCGCGTGCGCAGCGTCGACAAAACGCACTGATCACTGCATGTGTGCGAAGGACGGCACGCAACGCAGCTCTGGCGCTTCGAGCAGCACTGCTCGCGCAGCAGCAGCAGCAGCGGCAGCAGCAGCAGCAGCAGCAGCAGCAGCAGCAGCAGCAGCAGCAGCAGCAGCAGCAGCAGCAGCAGCGCTCACCTTGCTTGTCTGCCTTGAGCACGTTGACCACATGCGCGACGACGTCTGCGCGGCAGAGGCGGCCGTGCAGCAGCAGCGCCTCCACGACCGCCGCCGCCAGCGCGCCGTGCATGACGCTGGCCAGGTGCACGAAGCGCGGGCCGCGCAGGCGCTCTATGCACTCCGACACACGCAGCCTGCGCGCATGGCAGGGAGCGCCAGTGGTATAGTGAATGTGGTGCATGGCAGGGGTGGCTTCCAGCGCGAGGTCTGTGCCAGGAGCCCATGACTGCCTCTTGCGCGATGGGTTCGGTGGTTTTGGTCGCGGTGGTGGCGGTGCCTGCACGCGGCAGGTATTGCATGCGCTGCTCTGCTTACATGGAAGATGCATACCTACTCTCAAGCATCAGGGCCACGTACGGGGCACTTGGCCAAATGCAAACAAGCGCGGGCACACGGGCAGAGCGGTGTCGCCGATTAGACTGTGTTGGCGACGGGGACACAACAAGCCAAGCACTGCATTACGGAGAGGCGCTGAGCCATGCTGGTGCACGCTCGCCATAACGCACGCCACTGCCGCACAATCTGTTGGTAATGGCGCACGCATGGCGCGTGTGCAGGGGGCATGGCAGACACCCAACGTGCATAGCGCATAGAATAGAGGGAGAATGTGCATGCATTCCTTAGCAGTCTACACCCCCCGGCAGAGCGTATAAACGTGTGCAGTGCAGCGCTAATCCAAGCAAGCGGCGTAGCGCGCTCACTTGTAGTACAGCTTGAGCGGCCCGTCCACTTTGGAGCGGCGAAGCTCCTCCGCCGTCTGCATGATCACGTCCAGGCAGTTGTGCTGGCACAGCACCAGCAGCGCGCTCTTGACCTGCTTGCCCGAGATCTGCAGGGGGGGGCCCGGCCCTCGCCGCCGCCCGTCCTCTATTTCCCGCTTGACGCGCCTGCGAAAGCAATGACTTGCTCAGATGATTGCAGAACCACGCACACTGAGAGGCTATGCACACGCGTGTGTGTACAGCATTGACTACAGTTCTCTGCAGCAGCGCGAGAGAAGCCAACAGCATCGAGGGCACGTTGTTGAAGTTACATCAGAAACTGGAAACGATTGACCGGGCATCCCGTGGATAGGATGCGGTCCGCTGCTGATTCAACGCAACATGCCATTAGGGGAAGATAGAAGGCCACTCACCTGATGATGTCACCCAGCATGGCCTTGTCCACCCTCAGCAGCGCCTGGGCGACAACCTTGACGATGTCCCCAAAGTGCTCTCCCAGGATATTAAGAGCCAGCTTCTGCTGCCCCAGAGCGCAGCTCGTCATATTGCAACTGCTGCGCCAGCCGCTGGGTCGGTGTCAGGGAACAACACCACACTAAAGCGATCATCCGCGCCAACTTCACTTCACCCTTGAAGTGCAGTTTGATTTTGCCTGGAACGAGCTCGATCTGACCGGATCCTTGTCGAACCGCAAATCAGAGCGGTATTGGTGTTGTTGTGGCTGGTAATACGGGGTGACGACGTCCGCGAGCCACGGTTCTTGACGACAGCGACTGACACACAGTAAGGTTCCCCTCAGACTCGGCCTGCCTGGAGGTCATTGCATTAGCACGATGGATTCAGGCAGAGAGATTTACACGTACGAGGCGCCATGGATGATCTATGGACTGGCTTGGAGCCGACGAGAGGAGCAGCATCTGGGATACAGGCTGGCGGTCGGCAGCTTCATGGAGGAGTTCAAAAATTCTGTGCACATTGTGCAAAAGGGCGAATCGGGGTTCAACAAGATAGGGGTGAGTCAATCGACCATAAGATAAGCACTGTGAAGCTGTTGTTTGAACTTATCAGCAATTGCAATGCCTTCCACATACTGATGAGCAGCAGCAGCAGCAACCGCAGCAGCAGCAGATGCTGCGCAATTGCCGAGGACCGCCATAGACTACGGGGATGTTTTCGACCAGAAGATGGCAATTTGAAGGGGCGGTAACGTTTTGCATGAAGTGATCTGCGTAATCAGCCATCGGCGTGCTGGTCGAAGGACTGCGATGCAGGGAGGCTAGGGGTGACCTGTGCTGCAAGGGGTCTTGGCTGGTTGCCTTAGACAGGGTGCCAATGATGGGCGTGTTAAGGCATGCGTTTACTTGAGTTATTATAGTCTTCACAAGCCTGTAATGGTGCTGTTGCCTCTCATAACTTTGTGTGACTGCTTCTGCGCAAACACGGCATAACAGGTGTCATCTACAGGGTTCATGCACGGTGCAGAAATGCTCTATTGGCCTTGTTGTATCGCATCACAAGCCTTTGTTGTATTGCGTCACGAGTGCAGTGTTGTAACTGAGTGTGGTGATGGGATACGGCAGTGCAGGCAAACCTGTGGCTGGTCTGCGTTCTGTTGCTGTGCATGGCCGCTGACACATTGTTTGCTTGGTCTTCGCTGTCCGACAATGCCAACACGTGCATCGCGCTTGAGCCTGTCAGCGCGTCGTGCAGCGCTTGATTGACGAGCGTCACTTGACTTCTTGACAAGTACTCATTTGCACACACGCCAGAGGGCGCCACCCGCGCTTGGCGGTGTCCAAAATGTGCAAACCGCTGACACTGCCCCGCAACACCACGCCGCTGTCACTGCTTGCAGGAATTCGCGCAAACATATCCACCGACAAAACTTATGTGGAACCCGGCAAAAGGCGCTGGCACAAAGGACCTCATTGCCACTTCTGCGGACAACCTGCAGCTTTGGGAGGTGTCAGATGCAGCGCCAAATGGCGTGCAGGTCAGTGACTCACGACTTGTGACTTGTGGGCATGAGGGTATGCATGATGCCCATAATTGCACTCCATTGTTGCTACTGGTGTTCAGATGGCAGTACCAGCCGCATTGTCGTGATATCTGCAGAAATAATACGGTGCAACAGCGATACGAACCGTATGTATTGTACCTTCTACAGGCACTGGTCATGATCAGTACCTTGCTGGCCTAGATCCTATACAAACAGATGTATATATACACACAGACAGTTCGAATGTGGCTTTAAGCTACATACTGGGCATTCATTGCGCATCAGACACTCGCTGTGGAGGAAGCGACTGCGCCTTTGTTGATGCACCGACCCATCCTGTTTAATGCCCCATGTAGCAAGAGGGTCCTTCAGTGATAGATGTGCGTGGTTTTCACGCCGCCAGGCACTGCAGGCCTGTAGGAAGGCCAAAAACGCGCCACTGAGCTGCCGCAGGAAGCAGTCCTCCATAAGCATCACTGTTGGTGCTCTACGGCGATGAATGAGCTGCATGTGTAAATGTTGCAGCCATTTCCTGTCGGACACACACCGGGCGCCGCGCGCCGGAAAGCATCCCGCCGTCATTGCGCACGGGCCGCCGCTTCCAGCAGCAGCAGCAGCAGCGGCTGCGCGCACGCAC
Source organism: Tribonema minus (assembly GCA_017506865.1). NCBI lineage: Eukaryota > Xanthophyceae > Tribonematales > Tribonemataceae > Tribonema > Tribonema minus. Next base: position 264,746 of record JAFCMP010000017.1, on the reverse strand, counting down.
GCCAAGCCCTAAGCCTACCCCTAACCCTCATCCTAGTGACTGCACCCGCGCCAAGTCGCCCAGTGATCGCGATGGTCGTTTTTTTTTTTTTTTTAGCAGACACCACAGTCGCGGTGATGCTACAGCTGAGCGTTGGTGACGCGCGACGCGTCTTCGCGCGACATTCGCATGACGCGCATCATTCAGTTCACCTGGGGTTGGGGCTAGGCTACCTCAACCCAAAAAGTCGGAATCCTGCCAAAGCGCTTCCTGCGAGTACGACAAGCTACACATGAGCAGGGCGCGCTTCGGTGGCCTGATTGCGCGCGCTGGCTGCTCTACACATCACTGTCAAGCGCTGCTGCGGCGGTACGCACTGCGTGCATCTTTGATCGCAGCTTGCGGCCACGACTGAGAGAAAGCGGAATGGCAACGACCGCTGCTGACGCCCCCTCCCCCCCCCCCCCTCCCCCGCGCACTCAGTCTCCCCCTGTCGCTGAGCGCTGTTTCAGCTGCACGCGCAGCTCCCTCATCGTTGCTGTCAAGTGCTGCTCCAGCGCCTTGCACCGCTCGTGCCTTCGGTCGCAGCTTGCGGCCAAAACTGAGGGGGCCGAATGGCGACGACCGCTGCTGACGCCCCCCTCCCCCCCCCCCCCCCGCTCTCCGTCTCCGCATTGCTGAGCGCTTTTTCAGCTGCACGCGCAGCTTCCTCATCATTGCTGTCAAGCACTGCTGCAGCGTCATGGCTCGCGCGTGCAGCCGCAGCTTGCGGCCACCATTCAGAGGGCGACGACCGCTGCTGATACGCCCCCCCCCCCCCCCCCCCCTCTGTCTCCCCCTGTTGCTGAGCGCTGCTTCAGCTGCACGCGCAGCTCGCGCAGAAGGGCGACGACAAGGGCGGCGGCGCGCAGGAGTACTGCTCGCCGCTCACGAGCTTCGACTGGAGCGAGGCGGACCCCAACATCATCGGCACCAGCTCCATAGACACCACGTGCACCATCTGGGACGTCACGGTCGGCGTGCCGCGCACGCAGCTCATCGCGCACGACAAGGAGGTGCGTGCGTGTGCGCAGCGGCAGCATCGCTCAGCGCTAGCGCCGTACCGTAGTAGATGCCGCGTTCGCAATCATGGGGTGCCGCGCACGCAGCTCATTGCGTACCTCAAGGAGGTGCGTGCGTGTGCGCAGCAGCAGCAGCGCTCAGCGCCCGCGCCATACCGTAGGTATTCACAGATGTCGTGTGCGCGATAAGGAGGCGTGATGACCGGTGTGTGCAGCAGCGCTCAGGGCCGCTGTCGCCGCCGTCACGCGCGAGGCTGCGGTCCCAGGAGCGTAGCGCATATTGCACGGCTGCTTTGGTGCACCGCCTCGCTGCTGCAGGTTGCAGGTCGTGAAGTATCAGGTTTGGCAGCGGATTAGCATATGAGTACCCCCGACCGTTGCCACTGCGGGGTGTGCAGCAGCAGCAGCAGCGCAGACCGGCAGTGCAATGTCCTCCGCTTTCCTGGGGCCGCCATTAACAGAGGAACGGATTCGCGCCAGCCCGGAGCTGAGGGGTCGCAATTCAGCCTCCTGCCGCAGAAAATTCAACCGTATGAAATGAACTGAGAACGATTCAAGAGATCAACTGCATGTCGCGCGCTGAGCTTGAGGACGCCAGCGAGGAGGTGAGCCCTACCTCAGTGACCGCTGCGATGAAGCCCCCACCATCTTGACTACGCAATGCCCTCGCTTGCGCAGCTCCTATGCCCCCCCCCTCCCCCCTCCTCCCGCCGCTGTCCACTCTCGCCGCATGTCTTCAACAAGGCATTCTCTCCGTGAATACCTACTTACCCCCCCCCCCCCCCCCCCGCTCCCCTCGCGTCGCAGGTGTTTGATATGGCGTTCTCGCGTGACAAGGAGGTGTTCGCGTCCGTGGGCGCCGACGGCTCGGTGCGCATGTTCGACCTGCGCAGCCTAGAGCACTCCACCATCATCTACGAGACGCCGGACTTGACGCCGCTGCTGTGAGTGACTGGATGCTTGACCTTGTCTATCACATCGGCGTATGTGTGTTCTTCAGAGGTTTCCATGAGTGTGCACGAGGAGGGGCTTCATTGCGAGCAGTCCGCCATTGTCTGCGAGACTCCGGATCTGCAGCTGCTGCTGTGAGTGCGCCTGTGAGTGCGATGACTCGCCATGCACCGTCATTGGCACAATGCTGCGTTTCACGTTTGTCTCTGGGCCTGTCATCGAGCAGTCTATGTGCCTCAATGACAGCATCCACCGATGGCAGTACCTAGGTCCATTGTGTACTTGACTCGGTGCCTGCTGCCATTTTGTTGAAATGGCGTGCCTCCTGTGCCGCGAGACTGGACATGCTTCTTCGCAAAGGCGGCGCAGTGCGCTGTAGCTGTACCTCACGCCTCTGTCTCTGTGATGGGGTGCTGCACAGGCGGCTGGCATACCACAAGCAGAAAAAAGGGTTCCTAATGAGAAGAGAAAGAAGGAGACATGAAACATAGAAAATGAATTGTGAACTATCTGTGTGCTGGCGCAGGCGGTTGGCGTGGAACAAGCAGGACCCAAACTACGTCGCGACCATCATGGTCGACTCCTCCAAGGGCGTGGTGCTCGACATCAGGGTGCCCAGCGTGCCGGTGAGTGGCGTCACCTGTTGAAGTTGATGACATAGGGTGCCCAACGTGCCGGTGAGTAGCGTCACCTGTTCAGGTTGAGGTCACGTGCCAGCCAAGACCTAGTTTTTACGCTCAATCTGTACCTTGGTTGAGGGTGACCCAAACACAGGGGTTCACCATCAGGGTGCCCAGCGTGCCGGTGCGTAGCGTCAACTGTTGAGGTTGGGGTCGCAAGCCAGCAAACCCTGATTTTTCGCGCTCAATCTGTCCCTCGGTTGAGGGTGACCATGACACTAGGTTCAACATTCAGGGTGCCCAGCGTGCTGGTGAGTAGTGTCACCTGTTGAGGTTGAGGTCACGTGCCGCCAAACCCTAGTTTTCGCGCTCAACCTGTCCCTCGGTTGAGGGTGCCCCTAACACTAGGGTTCACCAACAGGGTGCCCAGCGTGCCAGCGCGTAGCATCACCTGTTGAGGTCGGGGCCAGTGCCAGCCAAAAAACTAGACACTTGCGCTTGACGATCCACCTGCAACGATTCCATCTCATCGATAACATGCTTGCGGCGCACGACTCGCGCATCACCGCAGGTGGCAGAGCTGGAGAGTCACATGGCGTGCGTGAACGCGGTGGCGTGGGCGCCGCACTCGTCGTGCCACATCTGCACCGTCGGCGACGACGCGCAGGCGTTGATCTGGGACACCAGCAGCGCGGTAAGCTGCGCAGTGTGTGTGCCGCATTCGCGTCTGCGCGTTGACCTAGTCAGGTTTGGCTTAGACCACTGGACTACTCGTCGCAGGCGCTGACTTGGGACACCAGCAGCGCGGTAAGCTGCGCTGCGCGTGTGCAGCGTTCGCGTCTGCGCGTACGCCTACCCACGGTTGCGTTGCACAACGCCTGTCACAGGCGCTGATTTGGGAGTGTTGCGTGTGCAGCATTTGCGTCTGCGCGTTTGCCCACCCACGGTTGCGTCACACACCGCCTGTCGCAGGCGCTGATTTGGGAGCAGCGAGCTGCGTTGCATGTGCAGCATTCGCGTTTACCCAGGACTCGCTTACACAACTACCTGTTGCAGGCGCTGATCTGGGACACAAACAACGGCAACGCTGCGCTGCGTGCGCAGAATTCGTGTGTGCGCGTTTGCCTACCCGGGATTGGCTTACACAGCCGCCGTGTCAGTTGATGCTGGTGCCACTCTCGTGCTTACTGTTGAGCAATTGTTACCTGCACAGGCGACAGGTGTGCTCTTGCACGGGGTGGCGCTCATGGGACACTATATTAGCGCAACGTGCAGGGTCACTGATGCATTTACGCATCCGCGCCGTGTCGCCACGGCTGGCTGGCTTTCATAGCTTCCACATTTCAGTGTGGCGTGGATGTGCATTCAGTGGATTGCACTACTGTAATAGAACCATGCCATACCGACTCCGTAGCTGACGCGTTTCGTGCACATCATGTAGCAATCATTCACCGTGTTCTTCATCGCCACTGCAATGACTGGCGTGTCCCTCCTCATTGGCAACTGGCCCACCGTGCACTCTCTCGTATTCCTATGCTCCATGTTATTGCGCTCCCTGCAGATAGCAAAACGAGTACAAGAGCCCATACTTGCATACAACGCGGAGGCAGAGGTCAACTCGCTCCAATGGAGCGCTTCGCACCCGGAGTGGATAGCAATAGCATTCGATCGGAAAATGCAGATACTGCACATATAGGGCTGGAGGCGTGGCGGCAGTCACCACCGCCACCGCATGCATAATGTATATGTTTGGCCGCTGAGACGTGGGTGTGCGGGCACATCACGAGACTTCACTGCCGCTCCGCGTGCTGCCTTTTAATGGTAAAAAATAGAGAGTTTGTTCCCGCAGTGCATGCTGTGGTTATAAAATCGACAGTACCATACTCAGCAGTCATGCTGCCTTTTATCCCAGGCATGGGAGGCCTGTTGCAAGACACTTCAACTGCTGCTCAGGCTACGTTGTTGGCAATGCTCAACAACCATGTGCATCAAGCTGCTATACTATCAGCCATGTTTGTCCATGAAGCATGTGGCGTGAGCCAATGACAATATGCGTACACACCAAACAGGAGCAGCCACAGAGCACCAGTCACAGGCAAAACTGACACGGAGGCACAACCGAAGTGGTCTGAAAGAGCGGTCCTCTATTATATGTCTGAAAGCTGCTTATAAGGGGTGTGTAAAGCTGTGCGTCGCGTCCCTTTCGCGCCTGGCGAAACGCCCCGAGTGGTCTCTGCAATTACTCCTTGGATGTGCCGTGCATTGCTGCGCTGTTGCGCTAATATCCTCAGCGACACACAACTATACCTCCCAGATGTTAATCACTGCATGGCAGAGGTAGTCATCGCAGGTTGGCACTGCAGTCACTAGGCCACGGCAGCAGCTGGCGCTAGCGAATGCAGGTACACGGATCTCTCTCAACGCTGCCAGCTGCTACCGACCGCACTGCCGCGTTATCGCTCCGCAGCGCCGGCGCGCGGCGCGCCGACTCACCAGCGACCACACCGCATACGCGCGCCTTCCCCCAGCAGCGGCAACACTTCACGCAACATCTTGCACATGAACTCTCTGTGAACTGTGCGTAAACTGTGTGCGTGCCCTCGCCCATGTCATCACTGCGCGGCGGCAGCGGCGGCGCCTGCCTCGGCGGCGGGCCGCGGGTTGTAGATGAAGAGCGAATACACGGCGTTTCTGCGCGCAGTGGCGAGCAGGTCTTTGAAGAGCTCGCGCCCCTGGTCCTTGAACTCCTGCAGCGGGTCGTTGCCGCGGAAGACCTCCATGCTGACCGACTCCTTGAGGAGGTTCATGCGGTCGAGGTGGTCGCACCAGAGGTCGTCCAGTTGTGTGAGGGTGAGGTAGCGCGCCGTCTCGAGGCCCAGCCCGGGGCGCACCTGGGGGGGGGGAGTTGAAGTTGAGGGTATATATGAAGATTTAATCCTAAGTTGAAGACAAATGTGAGTTGAAGTTAAATAAAGTTGAAGTTGAGGGGGGGGGGGAATTGAAGGTGAGCTCATGCGGTCGAGGTGGTCGCACCAGAGGTCGTCCAGCTGCGTGAGCGTGAGGTAGCGCGCCGTCTCGAGGCCCGGCCCGGGGCGCACCTAAGTAGGGGTGTGGGAGGGGGGAGTTGAAGTTGAAAGGGGAGCTGAAGTTGAGGAGGGAATTGGAGTTGAAGGGAATCGAAGTTGAGTAAGCAGTCCGCGTATCGCACACAATTGTCTGTGCAAGGCTCGCATTCGTCATGTTGTAGCAGTGTTTCAGCCACAGGTGAGTGCGAACATGCACACTCCGGCAGTGAACTCCTGAAGTGCACAGCCACCTCTCCTGCCCCCCCTTCACAGCAGCAGCCGCACGCAGCTAGCGAGCGCGCGCTGCGCAACTGCCACAGTGCAGCAGTGTTTCAGCTGCAGATGACTGCGAATGTACGCACTCTCCGCGCTCCAGCGGAGATAAAGCCAGCGCACCTGATCGAGCTCGTCGCGCTTGGCGCGCCACGCCGCGGCGGCTGCCGCCTCGCACTGCGCGCGCACCGCACCATCACCCCCCTTCAACTTCTCCTCAGCGAGCATCTCCGCCGGCGCCGTAGGGAAGAACTGGCGCATCTTGGCAGCTAATCCCGCAGGATCCGCCTTCGCGCCGAGAAAGTTCGGCACGATATCGGCGACAGTCTCGGCGCAGTACTTCAGGACGAGGGCGTCGGCGTCGGCGGGCGGCGCGCGCAGGAAGGCGCCGCGCGTGCGGTAGAGGGCGTTGCGCTGAGCGTTGAGGACTTCGTCGTAGTCGAAGACGCTGCGGCGGATCGAGGCGAAGTAGTCCTCCGCTGCCTGCTGCACGCGCCCGAGGGTCTCAGAGACCGCCTGCGCATGTACGGGCGCAGCGCAATGAGCATTTTTGTCACATGAGACCGGCAAATGATGGTGTTGAAAATATTGTTCAGACGGCATGGAAATGTGGTTGTCAGTCCTTCCAGGTAGAGCTAGCCTGCTGCATGCGGCCGAGGGTCTCGGACACCGCCTGCGCAGGCGCGTGCACGCTGCGCAATGAGCGTTTGGCAAGTCAGAACAGCAATTGAAGGTGATGTTATGTCTGTTCTCAGCATGGGAGGTTGTGCTCGCCGGTCGTATTCATCTAGCAGCAAACAAATGGCAGAGCCAGCTGTACTGACAGCGCACCTCAACTTCTCCATCATCTCAGGCACCTACGCGCTCACCGCAATGCATGCAGAACAGGACCGGCGAATACGGGAGCTGTCGGTTCGCGATGCTGCAGTACAGCATTTAGACTAGGTGATGCACATACGATTCGATGAAAACAGTTCATTCTCTCGGCTGATCTCTCGCCAGCTGTCCATTGCCTGCCTTCCGTTACTAGATGCGGGTTTGATGCATGTGTGATACTCTGAAGTAGACATGTATGCATAAAGCACACAGAAATTCTCAGCAGTTTGCTGCAAGGTGTGCCGCCACGTGGGCGTTGAGTTCGAAGCAAAGGTCCCGCTCCTAAATGCGTCGACCGTGCGTTCAACAAGGATGTAAGCAAAAATGATGTCCCTGCCTCGGCGTCTTTGACCTGCCCGCTCTGCGCTGCATCCAATGAACTGCGGCACACCCCTGAGCACTCCTTAGTTCATTGACAAAAACAACAGGGGCTTGAAGCGGCAAGGATGTCTGCTGCACGGCTTGAGACACACAACAGCATATCTGGTGCATGAGAGGATCTGCACAGCGTGAAATGCCGTCTTGTGCCCTTGAGTCAAGACCTACCAGGAGCACCAAGCCCTAATCGCAACTGACCTTGCTCTCGATTGGCATGTCGTCGCTGAGCCTGAAGGCGTTCATGATGCCCTGCAGTGCGACAGTCAGCAGCGCAGACGAGGGGTGATCGTGCGTGAGGCAACATGGTCACCAAGCGAGGCGACGGACAAGTGAAACTGGGCAACAGCTCAAGCTACATGGCAGATGGGGATACCCAAGATGCACAAATGCTAGACACTCGCCTATGCCAGCCCAAGCATGGGCAACGCTCAACTGCATCTGTTGTATTGTTCTTGTCTGCGGCAGGTGGCAATTCATTCCCCGTGGCGCACCAGATCACAGTGCGGCTTTGAGTGCTACTCGAATGAGCCGCCTTCACCTGACACAATGCTACACTGAATGTAGCCATGGCACTGGCGGTGTAGACACGGTTTGGCAACACGGCTGCATTGTGACATAACAGTACTGCTTCATCTGCTTCCAATAACACACTGCTCCCTGTTCCTTGTCTGCATTCAACACACGTCATCACGGAAATCGAGATTTATAGCCTTGGCTGATACCACGCGCAACGTGCGCCCTCAAACTTCAACACCACAAACTTCAACATGACCACGCATCTTGCCCTTGTCTGCGCATACACGAGCCATGCTCCCTCAAACTTCAACACCACAAACTTCAACACAATGCTCCCCCTGTCACCTTCACGCACCTTTGCCTTGTCCGCGCCAAACACGCGGAACAGATCGTCATCGAGGCTCAGGAAGAAGCGGCTTGCGCCGGGGTCCCCCTGGCGCCCCGAGCGCCCCCTTAGCTGGTTGTCGATACGGCGCGACTCGTGCCGTGAGGTGCCCATGACGTAGAGGCCGCCGGCGGCGCGCACGGTCTCGCCCTCTTCCTGCGCAACGCGCGAGGTGGGTGGTGTGGTGTGGTGTGGGGGGGGGGGGGCAGCGGGATATCAGCATGTACCTCAAAAACTTCATTATACCTGAAGTTGAAGTTATCAAGTGTCGCCCTTTTCATGTGCAGCACGCGCAGGGGTGGGGGGCGCAGTGCCGTGCGGTGCCAGCGGCGCATCAGCCTCTTGCTTCAAGTTCAAAGTGTAACTGAAGGGAGGGGGGGGGCAACAACAGTGCACAGCGCCGCGGAAAGGCAGCGCCATGTCAGCTGCGCTTCAAGTTGGAGTATACCTACAGTTAGAGTTGACGAGCGTGTGGCAGGCTGGAGCACTTCATCACTGCTGTTGTGCTAACCGCTGCAGCAGCCGCCAGACACGGCTTAGGGTTAGGGTTAGATGACATCCGCCTTGACGCGCCCCAAGTCGCTGTGGTCCACAAACTGCAGGAGACTATCTGTACAGGCGCATCACACCTACTCAGCGTTCTGCAGCCGCTGCCACAGCACGAGGGGCAGATGGCGGCGTGATGATAGTGACACGCCAAGGGGGGCACAGCGTTTGCTGCAACCGGCATAAAGGGTAGCACAGCGTTGAGCGTTGCTGAAACTGTTGTCAGTTCTACACGCGCGCCCTACAGAAATACTGCCGCGCCCAGTCTACTCTGCTGGACGCATGCATCGACTGCGCGCGTGTAATGTAATTCCCTTTTGGTCACCGCTGATTTGAAGTCTCAGTCAGAGTCACGAGCGTTCTGCGCCGCCCAACGGCTTCCCGTGTGACACACCTTGAGCGCTGCTGCGTACTCCGACTTGATTAGCGCTGCTGCTTTTCTGGCGGCCTTGGTGACGGCGTCCTCCACGGGCGCTGACTCCGATGCCCTGCACGCCAGCAGTCAGCACACGAGTATCTGCTGGTCAAAAGCAGTCAGCCATGACAAAATAGTGATCAATCAGGCCAAGAGAGGAGGGTTGGATGGTAGGTCACGCAACGGTACAATGCAGACCAGCACGACGGTGCTGATGCCCTGAACGCCAGCTTTCAGGCCGAGGGAAGAGAGGAACTAGGTCACGCAGCAGTGCAAAACAGATCAGTGTGACAACTCACGTTATGCATGCCAGCAGGTGCGCCAAGCGGAGACAGTGGACAGGACATGCCGTGGCGTAAAGCAGAACAGCATGGCAATCGAGAATGCGTTTAAGCATAGGGTTCCAAATACCATTCGACATTGCCTTTAATGCCCTGCTCTGCAACTGCGGCTGTTCTTCTGGCACGCGCAACTCATCGGATGTAAGCATTGGTGGCCGCTGACCGAAATGCAACCCAAAAGGCTGGGCCACGCCGCCAATCAGTCCATGCGGCATACGCTACCAGTCCGCATGTGCGGCAACAAGGGCGTCAAAAACCGCCCACAGCAGCGCTCAGCGCATAACACCTCCAGCGCGCTGCGCGACAGCGCTCAATCACGACATGCCGCGATCCGCACGCACGCCCGTGCCCGCTGCGCTGCGCACTTTGTCACGCGAGCCGCGCTCACGACACACATGTATACGCAGACGATTCCGAACTGCAGGAGTCCAGGGCCACAGGGGGGATTCCGACTCCCAGCAGTGCTCCGCACCACAGAGCGCGCCGCACGGCAGCGCCCGATCGCCGCGTGCGCTGCAATGGAGACGCATCACGCGTCCGCTGCGCACCGCGGTGCGCGCATGCATACGCGCCCACATTGATGCGCATGCGCTGCCGGTCTGCGGCCGTGCGGCGACGCGCCACCCGCAAACATCGCGCAGCAGCGCAGAGAACCGCACCTGGCCACCAGCGCCTCCAGCGCGCCGCGCGACAGCGCTCAATCACAACATGCAGCGATCCAGACGCACGGCCGGCCTGCTGCGCTGCGCACGTTGTCACGCGCGCTGCGCTCACAACACACAGATGCGACCGAACTGCAGGAGTCCGGCGCCAGGGCAATGAAGCCACCCACAGCAGCGCTCAGCGCAGAACGCACCTGGCCACCAGCGCCTCCAGCGCGCCGCGCGACAGCGGCGCGTCCGCCGCCGCCGCCGCCACCGCCGCCTCCAGCGCCGCCGCTGCGCCATCGCTCAGCGCGCATGGGTAAAAGCTGTCGGCGGGCGCGGGCAGCGCGGCGCGCTCCGCCGCCTCCAGGTGACGCTCCGCGAGGGCGGCGCGCAGGCGCAGGCGCGCCATGACGGCGGGGCTGCCGCCGAGGATGATGTCGGTGCCGCGGCCAGCCATGTTGGTGGCCACCGTGACGCGCCCCTTGCGCCCCGCCTGCACGGAGGGGGGGGGGGAGTTATGAGTTCACAACAGAGTTGAAGTTGATGAGCGTGGCGCCTCGTCAGTGGATCTGCCAGTGCGCAGTACTGAGTGATCCCGGAGGTACCTCAAGGCCGGTATTCTGTCTCCGCCGTCACCGCAGGGGCTGCCAACTACGGAAGTGCGAGAGCTGGAGGCCATGCGCTGGAGGAACAGCTCCAAGAAACCACCAATGGAGGCATCATACGAGTGACGCAAAAGCCAACACTGGCGCAATGCAGCTCATACAGCCCATAAGTCTGCACTGGCAGCGTCTGCAGCTGCCGGGACCCTAACCCTGAACCCATACTCCGGCCCTCGCTCTCGCTTCAGTCATCACAGTTCAAGTTGAGGTTGTCAAGCCACACACGGCAGACGGGCTCACAGGCGTGGCGTTCAGCGGCGCTGGTAGCTGCAAGGGACAGCGGCGCAAGGACCCTTACAAAAAACTGCACGTCAGCGGCAAAGAGCCGCAAGTGCGACGCCGACGGCCTGTGTTGACAGCATTGCCTAGGGTTTAACCCCTCAAACAAAGAGGTTGAAGTTGAAACCCCCAAAATGTGCTTCATCACACCTGTGCCACGATCTCGGCTTCGCGCTCCACGGATCCGGGCTTGGCGTTGAGGACCTCGCACTTGACGCCGCGCTCCTGCAGCTGCGCTCAGCAAGCGTGCGGGGCGGTGGCACGCGCGCTCGAGTGAGCGTTGACACGGTAAATGGCAAGCATGCAGACCGCATGTAGTCAGATAAACGTAGTGCAACGTTGGACGCCGCGCTCCTGCAGCTGCGCTCAGCAAGCGTGCGGGGCGGTGGCACATGCGCTCTGGTAAATGTAAACATAGCGCATGTGTGTATACTTCCCGATACATTTCCGAGTCACATACATTCATATATGTGCACTGCCTCTTGACGCAGAGCACGTCGCCGACCTCCTTTCCTAACTCGGGAGGGTCCGACAATGAGCTGTGTCGTGCGTGCAATGCCACCCCAGGTCACCTAAGATATAGCAGCTTTACAAGCAGGACATATGCTGACTTCAACCAAGGTTATCACTTGACGGCACGACACCAACCTCCTTGGCGATGAGCTCACTCACCTCCACTGACGTCGTGCTTATCAGTACGGCCTCACATGATTACCATGTTCAACATGCAGCACCATGTACGCACTTCAACACCACTTTTATGGCACGTCACCGAGCTCCTGTGCGATGAGCACGCTCATCTCCACTGACGTTGTGCCAATCAGTGTGGGCCTCCCCTCCTCCTCGTGACATGCAGCACGTACTTCAACTCAGATTAGCCTGTTTTTTATGGCACGTCACCGACCTCCCTTGCGTCATCTCCACGGACGTCGTGCCAATCAATACCTGCCTCCCCTCCCCCTTGTACACGGTTACCATGTTCAACATGCAGCACATGCATACTTCAACTTTATGGCACGTCACGGACCTCCTTGGCGATGAGCTCGCTCATCTCCACCGATATCATGCCAATGAGTACGGGCCTCCCCTCCTCCTCGTGACATGTGGCATGTACTTCAACATCAGATAAGCCACTTTTTTGATGGCACCTCACCAACCTTCTTTGCGATGAGCTCGCTCATCTCCACGGACGTCGTGCCAATCAGTATTGGCCTCCCCTCCTCCTCGTGGCATGAAGCACATGATATAATGAGCATTTCCAACACGCAGCACATGTACACCCGTGCATACACAGCCATGGGGCACGTCACTGACCTCCTTGACGATGACCTCGCTCATCTCTACAGTTGTCGTGGCAATCGATATAGGCCTCCCCTCCTCCTCGTATATGATCAGCAGGTTTACATGCAGCACATTGCGTACTTCAACACTGTAGAAACCCACCGTTCAGTTTGTGGCACGTCACCAACCTCCTTTGCGATGAGCTCGCTCATCTCCACCGACGTAGTGCCAATCAGTATGGGCCTCCCCTCCTCCTCGTGCTGCCGTTCCACCTCGCCCAGCAGCGCACGCAGACTAGCGTCGCGCGTGCGGTACACGGCGTCCGGGTAGTCACGGCGCGCCAGCGGCAGCGCCGTGGGTATTCTCAACACCTGCGCCGCAGTGGAATTGTTCATGTCAGTGAATTGTGAAGCTTAAACGATGTACTTCAAGAAGTGTTAGCGTGCGGTACACGGCGTCCGGGTAGTCGCGGCGTGCGAGCGGCAGCGCCGTGGGTATTCTCAGCACCTACGCCGTTGTGGCAGTAACAGCGGTGCGTATTCAAGCGTTTGCAAAAGCCAGGTCAAAAAGCTGGTGCGTCTGCACCAATGGCATTGATGATGTAGCTGAAACATGAAGTACAAAAGCTGCATTTTTGTGTGCGGTACACGGCATCCGGGTATTCGCGGCGCGCCAGCGGCAGCGCCGTGGGTATTCTCAACACCTGCGCCGCAGTGACAGCGGTATGTTTACAATTTCAAGATCAGGACCAGAAAGCTGGTGGGTCTGTTTGCGAGCCGCGGCAGTAGTATTATTGTGCATGGCACTGAATTATGACGTACAAACGCTGTATTGGCAAGGGGAACACGGCATCGGGGTAGTCGCGGCGCGCGAGCGGCAGCGCCGTGGGTATTCTCAACACCTGCGCCGCAGTGTAATCACATCAGTGAATTGTAAAGTACAAAGGCTGTATTCAGCAAGCGGAACATGGCGTTGAGGAACTCGCGGCGCGCGAGCGGCAGCGCCGTGGGTATCCCCAACACCTGTGCCGCAGTGACCGCGGTGTGTGTACAAGCAATGTCAGTACCAGCGCAGGTGGTGTAGAAAGCTGCGTGTTTGCGAGCAGTGTTTTACAAAAGGATGTAGAAAGCTGCGTGGTTGCGAGCAGTGTTAGGTGCAGAACATGGCGTGTGTCACTGAAGGTGATGCAGAAAGCTGGGTGTTTGCAAGCGCTGCACGGCGTGGCGCGCGAGCGGTAGGCATTCCCATTGTGTTGATTGTCCGAACAAAGCTGATAGGGGGGACTGCAGCGACCACATTCTCAGTTTCACTGACGACGAAGTATGCAGCTGTGTCGCGAGCGGCACACAGCGTTATGGTAGTCGTACAAAGCGCTTGCACACCCGCGCACCCACCCCACCCCACCCACCCACCCACACACACATGCACTCCGTCTAACAGCACTGCCGTCACCGCGACAGCGTCAACTTCAACTGCCAACTTCAACCGTTACGCACCAGCAGCCCGTACGTGTTCTCGAACTCGCGCGCGTCCGTCGCCGCGACACCGTGACAGCGTAAACTTCAATTTCAACAGTTACGCACCAGCAGCCCGTACGTGTTCTCGAACTCGCGCGCGTCCGTCGCCGCCGTCCCCGACATGCCCGCCAGGCGCGGGAACGAGCGGAACAGGCTCTGGTACGTGACCTGCGCCGTGATCTTTCCCTGCGTGGACACCTCCAGCCCCTCCTTTGCCTCCAGGCTCTGGTGCAGCCCGTCCGAGTAGCGCCGCCCCTCAAGTACGCGCCCGCTGAAAGAGTCCACAATCTGGGCAGCAGCGAGAGGGGCAGTGATGAGGATTGTTGAAGGAGAAGATGAAGCAAAGTGGTGGTACAAGTAGCGCCGCCCCTCGAGTACACGCCCGCTGAAAGAGTCCACAATCTGGGCAGCGGCGAGAGAGGCAGCCAGTGATGATGCTTGTTGAAGCACAAGTTCAAGTTCAAGTAGCGCCGCCCCTCAAGTACGCGTCCGCCGAAGGAGTCCACGATCTGGGCAACGGCGAGAGGGGCAAGCGTTGAGCGATGATTGCTTGTGAAGGTACAAGTTCAACTTCAAATAGCGCCGCCCCTGGAGCACAACCCGCTGAAAGAGTTCACCATCTGGGCAGCAGCGAGAGAGGCAGCCACTGAGTGATGATGATTGGCTGAAGCACAAGATCAGGTGAAGTGGGTTGCAGTGCAAGCACAAGCAGCGTCGCCCTCAAGCACGCGCCCACTTGAATGAGCTGACGATGTGCGGCGACGCAGCAGCTGCAGCTGTTGAGTGGCTCTTGCTTGTTGATCTGTAATTTTAGTGACGGCAGAGTGAGTAATTGCTGAGATGCAACTTGAAACTGAGCGTAGTCTGCCCAAAATTGCGCCATCTGTCCAACCCGTGCCCTTGCAAAGAGTCCAAACCTGCGGCGGCGGACTGAGACGCCTGGCTGCCGTTGAGGCAAGACATAATGAATTGCAGATTCAAGTGAGGTGCAGACCGTCTACACTGAGATGCTCTGCCAGCATGCGCCAGCTGGCAGAGTCCACAATCCGACTATACTGAGCTGATGACGACGCACTTGGCCCCCAGAATAACCCTGCCCCCCCCCCTGACCCTCCACTCGTGGCCTCGCTCACCTGGACCTGCCCGTCCTTGACAATGTACTCCTTGTCCTTGGCAAACAGCTCCTTCGCCTTGAGCGAGTTGATGATGTAAGGCGCCCACGCGTCCGCGGCGTCAAACATGCTCTTGCCGAGCATCTTCTGCGTGTCCGCGAACCCCCTGTCCGTCATGATCACCATCTGCTCCTTCTCCTTGACGTCGTAGTGCATGCCCTTCTTGAGGATGCCGGAGATCTGCATGAGAGGGGGCGCGCACGCATGCGCACGCGGGCCAGCGTTTCAGCAAGGCGCAAGCAGTGTATTTCAGCAGTAATGCTGCGTTATGCTTGAAGTAGGTATCTCGCTGCGTTATGCTTGAAGTAGGTATCTGCTGAACTTTCATGGCGTCAGTTGTGCGCTGCACCGATACCTGAGTGCTGCAGCAAAGCACCGGAGCGGGCTGATGCTGCTCCTCTTACAGTCTCTCGCGTCTTTTCAACATGTGCTGACTGGTTTGTTGCATGTTTGGTGTACGGGCAGAATGCAAGTTCGCCACTGGCACTATCGGTATGTATGTTGCGGTTTGGTGTCCACTGGGGAGTTGGCAACAGTTACTTTGTACTCTGCCTGCACTCTGCATTTGATTGATTGAACATGACTATTTATGTGGTGTGGCGTCTCGTACAACGCGTTTGCTGCTAATCCTGGCTACCGCGTTCATGACCGCAGTGACTGAAAAATGCCACGCACGTATCAGCACTGCCATCCTTGCCATCACCGAGCAGGCCGCATCAGTCACACAAGCCATAATACACATCCTGATATAGCACAGCATGTTGATGCTGGAGCGAGGGCAGATTTTGGCGCCGCTACAAGCGATGAAAGCAACTCATACAAAAAGGACACATCTCACGTCGGCGCATGACAGCACTGTTTATGTTGGAGTCGGCGGCGCTCACCTTGGCGGCGAGGGCGAACTTCTGCTTGGGCGCGGGCACCTGCTTGCTGATGATGAGCGGCGTGCGCGCCTCGTCGATCAGAATGGAATCCGCCTCGTCCACGAGGCAGTAGTGGAACGGCTTCACCTGCGCGACGCCTGCCTCCGACACCGCCAGGTTGTCGCGCAGGTAGTCGAACCCCAGCTCCTGGTTCGTCACGTACGTCACGTCGCAGGCGTACGCCGCGCGCCGCGCCGCCGTGTCCATCTCCGCCTGCACCAGCCCCACCGTCAGCCCCAGGAACCGGTGCACCTGGCCCATGGTCTCCGCGTCGCGCCGCGCGAGGTAGTCGTTGGCGGTGACGACGAACACGCCGCCCGCGCCGCTGAGGGCGTTGAGGTAGGAGGGCAGGGTGGCGACGAGGGTCTTGCCCTCGCCCGTGGCCATCTCCGCGAGCTTGCACTCGTGCAGGACCAAGCCGCCCACGAGCTGCACGTCGTAGTGGCGCAGCTCCAGCACGCGCCAGGCGGCCTCCCGCACGACGGCGAAGGCTTCCTCCAGAATGTCGTCCAGGGTGTCCTCCGTCCCTGCTGCGAGGCGGGCCCTGAACTCAGCGGTTTTGGCTCGCAGCTCCTCGTCGCTCAGGGTCTCTATGCTGTCCTCCAGCGCGTTGATCCTCGCTACTCGCTCGTTGTACTGCTTCAGCTGCTTAGTTTCGAACGAGGAGGGAGCGTCAGCTGGCTTCATGAAGTTGTCCAAGAGGCCCATGGACAACAGCGACCTGGAGCCGCGCTCAGCATGGACATTGCTGACTGCATGACTGAAGCCTCTGGACACTGCTGCTGAGGTGCCAGATGCAGCCAGTGATCGCCGAGGACTTGCTGCTCTTGCACCCGGTGCAGGAACTACGAAGCCACGACATGCGTACAGCAGGCTCAGCGCCGCCACCGCCCTCAGCCGCTGGCAGGTGTGCCTATGTGGACGCCCCATGTCAGGGGGGGGCACCACGTGCAATTGGCGCGCAACAGGTGCAGGATGCACACGCACTTCAACCTGGTCAGAAATTTGTTCTTCAACATTACGTTGAAGTTGCCTGCCCCGAGAAGCGCAAAAAACGCGCGCAGTCACGCCATCTGACCTGACTGATGCCGCTCTTAACTCCACCGCTGACCAGTGTCATCACTGGGGCGAATACGAATGCAAGTTGGTGGCATAGTGATGCTTTCTCGCTTGCGTTCCGCACTTGCTTTGAAATGCTTGACTGCCACGAATGTCAGCACACCTCTCAGGCTGTCTTTCGGGGGTTGCCTGCACGCACGCAAGCGCAGAGTTTTGTCGCTGTGTGCCTTTCAACTTGAAGTTGAGATGCTGCTATCCTACAGTCTCACTGGTGGCAACATGACACCTCCTCCTCCCAAGTTGTGCTGTGCTCCATACAGGACATTGACCAGCAAGGCTGATGTAGTGCGTCCAACCTTGCCAAGTGCTGGTCATGCCATGGTGTCATTCTGTGCATCTCGGTGGTGCTTGACGTACATAGGTCATCACACTTTTAATGGTTGCCAAACTAATTACCGTTCACTAACACTTGGCTACAATTCTGCGTGCTGTTTGATGGATGCAAGCGCCCGCTGTTCAAGCTGACCACACATAATTCATGACCATGCCAAGTATCACATTTGTAAATGCCTGTTCAAGTAGCCACACGACAGAGATTCCAATCAGCTCTGCACCCATTTCAAAGCTGTTGGTGTATGCACAGCTCAAGGTGTTGGCCGCATTCAAACATCAAACACAAAAACGTTGATGGCTGTGCGGGGAGCGGCCCATACAAGGGGTATAGACCTCTTTTGGGCCCTTGTACACACCAAGTCCGTGAAGTGGCATGCTGTCAGCTTTTCCAAGCACTTTGAGGTCAGTTGCGCCCCACTGCTACATTGTTCCATCTCACTCCCGTTGCAGACACCAAGGCCAGGTGCCGGTAAGAGGGCAAGCAAGGACACTTATGGACAATGGTCATAACCTGAAGTAAATGCTTTTTGAATTTTTAAAATAAATAAGTATGCAATTTTCCACGTCATCATGACGATGTGAAATCAGTGCACGACGCAACAGGAAGGCCTGGTCCATATCCATTATTTGATGTACCGACCGCATCTACCGGCTCTGCTGCGTCACGACAACAGATGTACGTGTACTCTGGTGATTTGCAACTTACACTCAACCATGACTCAACCAAATGTGAGCCCAAGTGTTGTTTGTGCGTGTTATCATACCAAAAATGGATACCCACACCTGGGCGTGTCGTACAGGTGCCAAGATGCGTTGCATCTACAACAACTGGGCGATACACAATGTCCACTGCAATGTGCACTCCCGGGCTGGCGCCATGGAAAGCACCTGGCATACATATGGCGCTCTTGTCGCACAGCGCTGTACCACGATAGCTGAAGTGATCCACCGCTGTCCTGGAAAGTATGGCATGGCCAGTCATCACTACCGCACGCATTGGCGCGGATCCCTTGCCTAAGAGACCAACAGCAATTGGAGCAGCAACCCAACCAACGCAAAGAGCGCAGAACACGACGCTCTGGACGTCGTTACCACCTGCATGCTTGCAGCACAGGCCCTCAGCAGACCGACGACGCCATTGCCTGGACAGCACCACGGTGTGCATACATGAGTTTGAGGGCTGTGATACTTCAGGTGACTTAGATCACACGAGAGGAACCGGACATCGAGGGGTTGAGACTGGGTTATCCTGCAAACTTGGCAAAAGACTGCACCATGGAGGATGCAGATGGCAGCGTGCAGGAGTTCAGAAAGGCGTCCACACAGTTCACAGTCTGTACTGCATGCGCCAAGGTAGCAACGTCGACATGCTTGAACGTATGCCAAACTAGATAAGCGAAATGGCAAGACATTGCCGCTGTGCCGCAGCATGCCGCTACAGTACGAAGTGCACGACTCTCGGATTTGCAGATAGACGCTCTCCAACGCCCATCTACTGCGCGGGCACCATTGCAGCAGGGCAGTGCGCACAACACATGTTGCAGCTGAGCACTGAGTGCACTGCGTGCAGCACATGGCAGTGAGCACCAATGCTACTGCTATCCAACATCTGAAAGTAGACAGCATAGTGTGCAGAAGGAATAGCCACACCCAATGCTCGCCGCGCCTACCTGGGTCCAATAACACCGACCACCAGCGCCGCCAGACGCCTAAGAGGGCACAAGCGCCGTGCAGGCACGTGAGATAGATAGGGACCCGGCACGCTGACTTTGATGTATACAGAGCTGTTGGTGGTATGGGGTGCTGATGTGGGCGTCAAGACGCCAGCGCTGACAAGTGACAAGCGCACATAGGTAGCCCTGACTGTGTAGCATTCAACAGAGACAACTCCTGCTGATGATTGTGTACTGTTCTTGCAAATGGTGATATACTCAGCGTTGCAAACCACACCTGGTGCAGTAGGCGTCCCGCAGCTGAAACAACACATCAACGGCACACAACAGGACCGCAGGCCTCCAAATGTGTGGTTCATGCAAGCCAGCCAATGACAGGGGGACAGCCCACTGAGCACTGTGCACCCTCATGGTGCAGTCATGCCGACTTGCTAGCTGTAACCCTCGCCCTGGACTAAGCTGCTCGCTTTCCATCCGGCTCATCGTGCTACTGGCGCACTCGCACAGGGGAAGAAAGATCCTCACCTTCCTGCATCGAAATGCTATCCCGCCACATGGCTCAACATGATATCCTGTCAGTGGCAGAGCGCAGAAAGCTACAATTAGGCTGGCACGAAGGACGGACGAAGGCGCTGTCGCGCATGCATAGCGGCAGAGCCAGCAATGTTGTTATTCAAGCTTCGACAGCGATGCCGAACAGACGCAGCAGCAGCCTAGCCACTCAACATGCACCCAGATGGCCTGTCCCCAAAAACGATGGCCCTGGAGGTAATTCGCCGCCATCGCCAGCGCCTGTGAATTGCTCGCAGATCAGCCGCTGCTCCTGATGGTTGCCGCTGTCCGCCCCGTACACTTGCCCCTCTCACCAGCAGCCTGCCAGCGCAATCACAGCAAGGATTTGCCTCAGCGAAATATGATGGTACGATCCCCCCCCATTCCCCCCTGCCCCCTGCCCTCCCCTCCCCTGCTGCGCCTTGAGCACGCGCCCTTCGCTGCCGCAGCTGCCGCGACGCCCGAGCCTGCGCGATGCACGCGTGTTAGCCAGCAGCAGCGCCGCGCCCGATGCAGCGCGCTGCGTAGATGCTGCGCCTCCACTTCCGCCAGCGCCCTGCCAGCACAACAGCAGCAGGGTCATGATCAGCCCCTACGGCTGCTGGCGGCGGCGCAGCTGGCGCCGCTCCGTGCTCGAACGCAGCCGTCCTGCTCCGCTCCACCCTCCATGACCGTTTGACTGCCCGCAAGCCTGCGAAAAGCAGAATGGCACAACTCTTGCTGATGCCCCCCCTCCCCCCCCCCCCCCTCCCCGCCGCGCCGTCACCGCCGCTTCCGCTATAACGTCGACGCGATACCCCCGGCATCCCCTGACACCGTCTCCTTGCTCCCCCGCGCAGTCTTCCCCTCCCCTATCAGGGAGGTCTTGGCGCCTGCTCCTGAACTGCCGTGACGCATTGCCCGCCACCGCCTCCACTGCTGACGCCCCAAATGCGCCTGCGGCGAAACATGCAGCAGGTGCCTGCGTTGCTCTTTCCTGAGCACGTAGCATATGCCAGCGCGCAGTCTGAACGAGGACCCCAGCGCAGCCCGCGCTGTTGCGACCGTCGCCGCTGCCGCTGCCGCCACTGCTGCCGCTGCCGCCGCTGCCGCAGCCGCTGCGCTGCGCCGCCGTCGCCGCAGCTGCTGCCGCAGCGCGTGCTGCATCGGCTCGCACTGCCGCCGCCGCTGCCGCCGCCGCTGCCGCAGCGCGCGCTACATGCTGCACGAGGCGATTGCGGAGCCCGTCTCTGGGAAGCGCTGCACATACGTGTTTGGCGGCACGTAGTCTATCGTGACCATGCGCTGCGCGAACCAGCGCCCGTGCAGCGCGGCAGCGGCCGCGGCGGCGGCGCTCGCGTGGCGGAACATGATGAAGACGCAGCCGCCGGGGCTGGCGGCATCGACGTACGAGTGCAGCACGGGGCCGTACTTGCTGCACTCGGCCTCCGTGTCCTCCTTGATGTCGAGCTCCCAGCCATCCTCCGTCTCCTCCGCGGCGTTGTACATGTTCTTGATGAGGATGCAGAAGCTGGATGGGAGAGGGGGGGGGGGGAGGGGGCATGAGGTCACGTTTTGGCACGCATACCGCAAAGGTTACAGACGCATGCGGTGCGGCATTGCACAGCCAGAACAGCATGAGTATACATGAAGCATGGTGCATATAGCACAGAAGATGGTGCAAATCAGAGGCAGGCTTGCATGCGTGGATGACTGACTGGCCGGCTAGTTGTCTCAGTGCCAGTTATATATTGACTCTATCCTGGGCCTGAACCTCTGGCTGCAGCGAGAACCAGAGGAGCCTTGACGCGCTGCTATGAAGCTTATGGCACATCACGACACCACCATGTTGAGTGTGCTGATCCAAGGAAAGGTGCACTATGCAACTACAAGTATAAAACTGGCGGCTTTAACAGTGTCCATGGGGCGCACAGACTGTTGCAGGGCTTGCAACAATGAGGTTCAGTAGAAGGCAGTAGAAGGTTCATGCACCTGATGATACCTAAGCACATCACTACTTCAACTATATACTTGAAGTATGATCATATGCTTCAGGAGTGACTCATGACTCATAGACACGAGATCGCAGCGTGACAGCTGAGGCACACCGAGTTATTTGGTCCTGCCTCCACAGATTGTGCGCGAACACCGTCAATCTGCCGGCCCCACGTGGCTAGTCACATTGGTGGCAGCGCCATATGCCTCAACAAACAAGCAAGCGCGCTGCGTGTACATACAGCCATGACACACCTACAACCGGCCGCACGTGCTGCCTGGCAGACCGGATGCTGCGCACTCACGCAACACCAACACGCACCTGCGCGTCCCGCCGATCGGAGGCACGCCCGGCGCCATCGCGGGTTGCTGCTGCACCCCCGCCTGCTGCGCGCCTGGCAGCAGCTGCTGCATCTGCGCGAGCGCGAGCGCCTGCGCCTGCGCCGCCGCCACCGCGGGGTCCAGGCCCGTCGTCGGCATACCCATACCCATACCCCCCATGCCCATTCCCATACCCATACCCCCCATGCCCCCCATGCCCATCATCTCCGGCGCCGGCAGGCCCTTGCCCTGCGCGAGCTTCGCCATGAGCGCGACCCTGCTGTTGCTGTTCATGGCGACGCCCGCGGAGCCCGTGTCGTCGTCGAGGCGCCAGTTGCCGCTGGCGTTGCCGGCCATGACGGCGGCGGCGGCGGCGGCCGCCGCCTGCTGCGCCAGGAGCTGCTGCTGCTGCGCCTGCTGCTGCGAGTCGGGCGCGCGCGCCACCTGCAGCGCCCTGCCGCCGATGTCCAGGCCGTTGAGTTTCTGCGGGGCGCGCGGCGCGGCAGCAGTGGCGTGAGCCCAGTGCGGCCACGAATAAGAAACGATGCCTGCAGGCTGCTGCTGCTGCTGCTGCAGATCTGACAGAATCAGCTCATGAACACTGAAGTGTGATGGACATGTCTTCTGCTCGAGAGCGACAGAAAGCGTGACGCATTCCTCTGATGCGCGACTGAGAGCTCAGTCCATGCATTGCGTCAGCAGCTCAGATGCAATACATTGCTCGCCCCAGCGACAGTTGCAGCGCTGCTGCTTGCTGCGCCTCTGCGGCCAGCATCCAGGCAACCAACTCCGGCAGGTTTACAGCCATTACACTGTTTTCAACACTTAAAGTTACGGCCCCACCCACCTCCATGCATGCGTCGACGCTTGCAGGGTCCGCGAACACCACGTCCGCCGCGCCCGCGCCCGCCGCCACCGCCGCCCTGTCCATCGTGAGCGACCGCACCTGCCCCACGGCCGACACCATGGTCATGAGGTCGTCCTCGCCGACGACGGGGTGTATGTTGCTGATGCGCACGCCCGTGGGCATGGCGGCGGCCGCGGCGGCAGCGGCGGCGGTCGCGAGCGCCGAGTTGGCGGCAGCGGTTACGGCCTTCTCCTCCTTGGCGAGGTAGTTCTTCTCGGCCTCGCTCGCCTTGACCATGATGGGGAAGCGCTGGAAGTCGGGCACGGCGTTGTTGTACTGGAGCGCCATGGGCACCTGCGGCGGCGGCGGCAGCGGCGGCGCGGCGCAGCGGGTGAGATGAGGCGCTGCTGCTGCGGCGGCGGCGGCGGCTGCAGCAGCGTTGCGGCACCTGCGCAGCGGCTGCGGCGGCCGCCGCAGGAGCGTTGCGGCATCTGCAGTGGTGCAACTGCGGTTGGAGTGTAGCAGCAGGCAGTCTCCGTTTCACTGCAAGAGGCGCTGGCACTGCAGACATCCTGGGCATCATACGGTGTGGACAAGGACTAGCGAGCAGCCAACATTACAGGTGCACCCCTCAACAGCGGTACTAGCTATATGTACTGCGCACTAGCTTCGCGTAGAGGGCAAAACAATGCTATGCTAATCCATTCCGCGGCGATTCGCAGCAACGCACACGCACCAGGGGCGAAACCCTGACGACCGAGATGTAAGTCTGTCTAGCCGCAGGACAGCTGCATGAAGTTCCTGCTACATCATGCATGATATTTGAAGTGGCCTTCACGCAATTTGCAGGGCCGCCCTATATCATGATGTTTTGCACGCTGCAGAGGAGCGAGTCTACCCGTGCGGGGCCAGCGCCTTGCGTACGTTGTGCTGCTACTGTAGCCATACTGATGACGATGATCATCTCCGCAGGGGAGCACCACACCGGTACCACACTTCAACCTCAACTTCAACTCACCGAGTCCAGCTGCTGCATCTCCACGTACGCGAAGCCGCGGTGGCGGTTGGTCATCTTGTCGCGCAGCATGATGACATTCTTGACGGGCGCGCCGGTGGCCTTCTCGAAGAAGCGCTTCAGGTCCTTCTCGCGCACCTTGGCGGTGATCTGGTTCACAAAGACGGTGCGCTGGTCGCGCGTGAGCTCGTCGATCGCGGCCTGCCGCACCGCCGCCTCGCGCTCCTCTGCCGTGAGCGGGCGCGGCCTGCGCGCGCGCGTGCAGCAGTGCTCAGGTGAATGGGGCGTAACTGCCGCTACAAGAGGTGCAGTGCCGCTCGGCATGTCTACAGCTTGCGCGTGCACCACTTACAAGACGGCGCTCATAGTGTAACTGCCACACAGCGGCGTTACTGCTGCTTAGATTGCACCGCGGCCTCGCGCTCCTCCGCGGTGAGCGGGCGCGGCCTGCGCGCAGGGGCGGCGAACATGCACGGCAGTGCTCAGATAAGGGTGCGTAACCGCCACTCATCGGGTAGCTGCATTCAGAGCAAGTGCCGCTCGGCGATGGACTACAGCCCGCACGTGCACCACACATGCGACAGTGCTCAAAGACGGTTAGCGGTGTAACTGTCGCGTAGATTGCACGGCGGTCTCGGGCTCCTCCGCTGGTGAGCGGGCGCGAGGGCAGCGATCATGCAGGGCAGCACTCAGATAAGGGGGGCATAACTGCCACTCATCGGGTAACTGCCAGTCATCAAGTGATAAGGATACCTGCTTGCTGCTGGTGCTGTGAACAGCAGCCAAGAGGTCACTCGCTGGAGGCCTGTGGCGCTGAACACCAAACAACCGTGGCACTTCAGAGTTTGCGCACATTGAATAGAAGGAACAAGGCAATAGCACTGTGGTGCACACTCATGCGCACTGCGGCCTATGCTGCCTTTTGTACTCGGGCATGAGACTCTTGGTCTGCTGATTGTATGTAAAAGATTCTCAGTCTCTTGCGCTTCCTCGCAGCGTGGTGAAGGTAACACAGCGATGACCACCTCGCATGCGATTGGGCACCTCATCTCATGGCCCAGTAACAGCGACTCCCACGCGTACGTTGAACCACACCCGTCTCCTCCCACTAGGCGCCAGGCGCGTAACAGCCGGCAAGTGCAGCGGAACATCACCACCACAACCCGCACTGCGCCGGCACCCGCGACCCCGGCTCTGCGAATCGCGCCACACTCACCTGCTGCGCGAGCGGCTGTCGCTCTTGCTCTTGCTGCGCCGCCGCCTGCGGTCCCGCGATCGCGACCGCCGCCGCCCCGCCCCCGCGCTGCGCGACCGCTCCCGCCGCTCGCGGCTGCGGCGCCTGTCGTCCTCGCCGCCGCCGCCGCCGCGGCGCCGCCGGTCGTCGCCCCTGCGCTCGCGGCTGTCCGCGCGCCGCCGCCGCTCGTCCTTGCCCCTGCTGCCGCTGCGCTCGCGCCGCGCGCCGGCGCCGGCGCCGCCGCCGCCGCGGCTCGCGCTGCGCTCCTTGCTGCCGCCGCGGCGCGCCGACGGGCGCTCCAGCAGCTCCTCGCCCTTGGCCTCACCAGCGTCCGTGGCGTCGGATGCCTGCCGCCCCAGCAGCGGGACGCCCGCGCTCGGCGACCGCGAGCGCTCGCGCCGGCGCCGCCTGTCGTCGCGGCCGCCGTTCGCCGCGCCGCCGCCGCCGGCGGCGTCGCCGTCGCGCCCGCGCCCCTCCACGGCTGCCGCGGCGGGTTTTTCTACGTCCATTGGCTCCGCCGCCGCTGCCGCCTTATCCGCGTCGCGCCTGGCGTCGTCCTTGGAGGCGGCGCCGCGGTCCGTAGAGGCGCGGCGCTCGTCCTTCGCGTGACCGTTGCGCGGCTCCGAGTCGTCGCGGCCGCGCTCGGAGCGCCGCCGCCTGCCGCCGTCGCGGTCCCTGTCGCCGTCGCCGCGGTCGCCCCTGTCCCTGCGCCTGTCGCCGTCGCGATCGCGCTCCCTGTCACGGGGCTCACCGTCTGCGTCTCCACGACTCCGTTTGCGGTACCGGTCGCGATCTGCATCAGCGTCGCGCTCTCGGTCCTTGCCACGATCCCGGTCGCGGTCGGCGGTGCGATCGCGGTCGCGCCGTCCGTCCCTGTCGTCCCTTTCTTTCCGGGGCGGCTGCGCGTCTTTGCCGGACGGTTCTCTGGCTGGCGACCTCCTGTGGTGGGGTGATGCGGCGGTGCGATGCGAAATGGGGAGTGACTGAGCCATGGAACAGCATCAGCGAATGGCAGGTTCAAAAACGCCGATGGGAGACACGGCAGCAGGGGATGCATGGCCCTGTGAGAACAGTTGTCACGTGCCAGCAGCCATCTATGCCATTGAAAGCGGCTGGCTGATGCGTGTCAGGTGCGTTGCCCGCAATCAGATGTGTGTGATCGTGCTATTCACAGAGCGAACGACGGCTACAAACAAGATCAGCCTGGACAAGCAGCAGCACGCCTAGCGGACGGAGCTAATCAACCAAATGCACCACAAACGTCCATGTACCTGTCTGACCGCGCCGGGCTCTGCACTTTCTGAGGTCCAGGGCCAGACTTGACACCCTCTAGCTGTGCGTCAAGATAGTCATCTATCCCGTCACTCATAGCTGCTTTACGCCCGCCAGAGCGGTGGCGAATATCCAGCTTGCGCCTGGGCAAAGGGGAGAGGCGGAGCCCGCTGATGCCGCAGGAATGGATTGGGGCTCCGGTCTCTCTGCAAAGGCTTGCGCTTAGTGCTGTTTCCTGTTTCACTTGAGAGCAGAGCCTCTCCAACTTTTACACCGCAGCTCAAACCAGGCACTTTGAAGTTTCGGACCAGGTTTGAAGTTTGCACGTTGAAGTTTATTCGTAAAAAGAGGTAGTGAGCTTGCTTGGCAGTCACCACCTCGGTTTCTCGTGATGCCGTCCCCCTAGATACGCTCTCTCTTCGTGACCCTCCTGCCGGCGCTCCACCACCCCGCGCGCCGCCGCCGCAGCAGCAGCAGCAGCCTAGATCATCAGATGAGCTGCAAGATCTCTTCAGCGCTCACCTACAGCGGCAGCCAGCTCGACGTTGGACTGAACTACTTCGGTCTTGTTGTCTGCACGACAGCAGTGGCGGTGGTGCTACGCCCTGCTTCCAAACACTGCCGGCGATACAGAAACTACGCTCAGAGCTCATGGATACCCTTGACTGCTGGGCTGTTCGTGCTGCAAATTGGCGCTGACTGCGGCGCTGATGCTGAGGGCATTTCGGCAGTGTGGGCTGCGCAGGCAGGGTTTCTAGCGGTAGGGTGGAGGCTGATGCCGGCGATGTACAGACCAAGGCCAGCGCGACTCGCGACTGCAGCTGCGCTCAGCACCGCGCTGGGATTGACCGTCTACTATGCCATGGTTGAAGACGCCATCACCTCCGTCGCGCACGCGGTCGCGTTTGGCGTGGGTTGCGCGTTGAGTCGGCTGCACCGGCGCTTCTTTCAGATACACGACGCCGGCGGCGACGATCACCAGGTGGCACACAGCAGCCCCCTGCTGCCCAATGCAAGTGATGTTGACGGCAGTGACTAACAGGTAGTGAAACAGTGCTTTTTACAGCAAAGGAGCCCCAGCTTACCTAGCACCACACAACATAAGTATTCAGCCATTTCGGGGCTAGCATCATGTCACTTGTCCTCACCAAAACAAGTACAACAGTGCATCCATGCCGTCGGTGGCAGTTTGAGCTGCTTAATGCCATCCCAGTGCAGCGGCTGCTGACCTACCTCAACGGTGCCTCAACGTATCATGAATAGGCGTGCGTAGAGTATGACTGTTATCGAGCAGCATCCGGCTTGCACTGCTGACACTACGGCATGAAGACCTGTGTCTGACAACGTTATCTTGGCCAATACTTGCAGATACAAACAACACTAGCCAGTGCCATCTTGCTAGTCGCATGATCATGCATTCGCAGCAGCAGTGGACCTGAACAGTCCTTCAGCTGCGTCTGCCCGTGTTTTACCTCGTGTACACCACATATAACCCGACACCTGCAGCCACAACTAGGTTCAGTGTACACATGTGTGCCTGTGCAGGGTCGCACGAAGCCCAATCTGTTGAGGGAGTTCAACCACATGGCCGTTTGCCCCTTAAATGCACAAAGCTTACAACCCAGCGGCTGAAGCAAACTGCAAGCACAACTTATCAGTGCTGAGCTTGAAGTGCGTGCCGCTTCCGCATTTTGTGCTCGTGCAGGACGGCAAGAAACCTCCTCTGCAGACGAAGCTCAACTGATCGACTGCTTCTCGACGACACCGTGCTGATGTGTCACAGCAAGCGTAGCTCTTTAATGCCTGCTTCACGAAGTCGTGGCAGCAGATGAGCAGTGCTGCAGCATGTCTTTTTCGGACTATGATGTAGTCAACATGATATAGACAAGAGGGACCCAACTTGGCTATAGCCAAACAGATCCTGTGTGGAGCAACATTCGAGCTTTACATTGAATAGGGGCAAAAAACGATCTTTTGGCTTTGACAGAACAAGTTTCTGGGGAACCAAAAGTGGCAAGTTTAGCTTGGTCTTCAAGGAGTCCAATATTAAGGACTCATCGCCATGGCCCACTGGAGCCTCGCTTTTGCTGCCTGGGAGAGGCGAGAACAAGCAGCCAAGGCGGCGGAGACCAAGTAGCAGAAGCACCCACCCACTGTGATGTGGATAGGGGCTCCAGGCCCTAGGTGCGAGGTCCTGAGTTCCAGCCCTATGCGGAGTGTCGTCTCCTTGGCCTCATCTGTTAATACACACTTCAATCACTCACAGTCCCTGTCACAGCAAGCACTGCTGTGAAGGCCCCCACCACCACCAATGAACCAGTGTCGGCCTTTCTGCTGCTCTGCTGTTCGCTTGCGACCCCCCACTACGTCAACTGCTCCCTATGGTTTTTGGGCCAAGGATAGGGGAGGAGGGTAGTGAGAGCGGCGCGTGATGTATGAATCATGTGATATGCAGGTCAGAACTTTGGCGTGATTGGCACAGCCAGCTCCTGTGTACATACAGTGGTAGTTGCAGGTGTGTATGCATGTCTTGGACTTGCTTTTGGTATAAGAATATAGAGAGCACTTGTAGTTCAGATTTTGACTTTACCACTTTGTGTGAGTTGAGTGTTCTTGACAATTACGTCAAAACATGCTTCTTGGCAAATTCTAGTCTTGTCAATGCTGCCAGCATTAGACTTAAGTACTGTCTCAGCATATTGACATTGACATTGCATTATCATCTCATCCAGAAGCATGCTACTGAAGCAGGACGCACACCAGATGGACATGATTTGCACTTCCAGCACACCAGATGCATTACTGTTCTACCATTTGGGTATGTAGTAGGTATGTACATGGGTGTAAACTTTTCCACAGACACACGCAGATGTACTTGAAGTGATACATTTGACGTAACAGTCAAGAACTGCTGCGGCATAGACATGTTCCATCACAGTTGACGTTACTGCCCCCACAGCTGGTGAGCATGCAATGTTGCAAGCACACAAGGGGCAAAAAAACAACAACCGCAGTACAGAACATGTAGATGCAGCATGGGCAGACACAAGTTCATAGTGTTGTGTAAGGTGTCATTGCCAGCCCTTTTGTGTAGCCCCTCCCTCTAAACATCACGAGAGCTGGTCCACTGAACCGCTCCCGACCCTGCACCCTCCCAGGGGGGTCTTGTAGTCGGTAAGAACATGACGGTGCGAGCCGCGCAGCGCACCGGCGCGTGCACACGCACGTGAAATTGATCGCCCTCACTTGGTGTCTGAATACTTGCCTTGCCGGCCGATACTTGCGAAAATCACAGCAGCCATCAGGAGAATCAGCAACCACTGCCGCTGTTCGCAGCCGCAGCACCTTTCTCCGGCAACTACGGTAAAAGCCATGTGTGTGCCGTCAGCAGGGCTGGCGGTGCCATGGACCCCGCTCGCGCCGGCTCACGTGTGCTACAGGTCAAAAAGGGTACTGAACAGCAGCGCGCGCGCAGCTCCCGCTGAGCTTGCGGGCGCGCGCGGCGCAACAAAACACTCATGCGCAGCATAGCCACTGTGCTACGCCAGCGCCGCGACTCAGCGCGCGTCGTCTACTGCGATCGCGTCTAGTTGGGGAGCTGCTCGCCAGCCTTCCAGATAGGCTTCTCGAGCGACGCGAGCAGGTCCTCGGGGAAGGTGAACGGCGCGCTCTTGCCAGCGCCGCGCTGGTCCTTGAAGAACGCGATGACCTTGGGCAGGTCGCGCATGTTGCTGATGACAATGTCGGCGCCGCGGCCGTCCTTGGAGCGGTCGCCGGACATGAGCATCTTGGCGTGCGAGTCCTGAGCGATGCCACGACACGCGAGAGGTGAAGATGCATGTCAGATGATGTGCTTATCAAGCAGTGCGTAGATGAAGGTGATGCTTGCGTAAAATCCGCTGAGAGGCACGCTGCCGCGTACCTGCGCTAGCTGCAGCTCAATCATTGAAGCTATTGCTACCGGAACAACTTGCATTCAGAAACCAGTTGCATCAAGTCCTGAGTCCTCTCAATGTTACATAGAATCATGCAAGCTACAGCTGAAGTGGGCAAGGGGAACAGCGTTTGACGTGTGTGGGTAATTAGGCCAGTACAATTCTCAATTACCCGGCTCAAAAAAGGCTACTATCAGCAACTATGTGCAGATAATTCTATATGCAAGAACGAAAGGGCATGTTCACCACCATACTGCGGCATGGCGCATGTGCTTGTACCACATCACAGCTGTGTATTCACAAGCGAATGCCACCCCTCACCTTCTTGTCCTCGCGGATGTGGCTGGCGCCCACGTACCCCACTATCATCCCAACCCCCGCATTCGCCGCGGAGCCAACGCCAGAGCCGCTGTCCTCCACCGCCACGCAATCGTGAGGGGGCTTGCCCTCAGACTTGGCCGCCTTCAGGTACACATCCGGGGCAGGCTTGAACTTGGGGGGCGTGAAGTCACTCTCTCCGCTGTGCACCTGAAGTGATGTGACAAGAAATAGGACCGCACTATGAGCATTCTCTCCGCTGTGCACCTGAAGTGATGTGACAAGAAATAGGACTGCACTATGAGCATTCTGTGTGTTGTAAGGATGACTGAACCTACCGCCCTGTACATAAATTAACATAATGCAACAAAGTGTGAGGTACAGTGGACAAGATGTGAGTCACTTCCAGAGCGCCACAGTGCATGTGATGCCACTCCTGCGTCCCGCAGGCCGTACAGCAACAGTGCTGATCGACTTGCACCGTTACTTTGCAATGCATCGACACACGTCGAGGCGACACGACAGGTCTATGAACACAGCTCGCTGAAGGCCCGCCCTTGCACCTTCAAAAACTTTCCCACCAGCATCACCGACACAACAACCCCCAGACCAGGAAGATAGCGCTCCCCAACTGTAACCAAGGACAAAACCATCAATACACATTTGAAGTTGGCAGTGAGGCACGTCACCTACAGCCGAACCTCACCTTGTCAGCGGGGAAGTGGTGGTCAAGGCCGCAGGACGAGATGCTCACGGGCACGCGGGGCTTGGGGCTGGTGGTGGAGATGCAGAACGGGATGCCCATCTTGACCAGCTCATCCAGGGTCTCCGGGATGCCGGGGCAGGGCTGTGCCACCTGTCAATGTAGCCAAGACATGGATATGGTGATGCGAGGTGAGTTGATAAGAATATGCCTGAGGAAAATTGCTGTGCAAGGTCAGTGGTGACCGTGCTGGCTGGGGCAAGCTCCTTCCTTCCGTTTTTGCTGTTACAGAATGTCCCCGGGCACGTTCCCGGAGACCATGATTTGCGAGAAGGCGGATGCTGCTGTGCAATTGTCAGTCAGTGAAATCGTCAATGAGCACCAATACCCTTCACTGCAAGCCTACCACAAAAAAACTGAAGTGCCGACCGAGTACAACAATCACAGCAACCCACCACCAGAGATTCTGCCCTCCTGAAGCGTATCTGGACATTCTTAGGCAATGCCGAAAGACCAGTACCGCTCACTCCACCCACCTTGGAGAGGGCCTCCACGGTCTCCAGCTTCTGCTGCTCCAGCAGCGTCGCGTACTTGCATTCGCGCAGAGGCGGCAGGCCAAACTTCTTGCGGTACCCGTCAATCACCTCCACGGCCGCAGGGTCCTCGCGCTTTGCCTGCATGGGCGGCAATTGTTTGTTGCGCATTTGAGAGGTCAGCATATGTGGTAAGGGCATCAGCCGCATCTTGTTGATGCATGTGATGTGCACTTGCAAAACAAAATTTGAGGGCACGGGCGACAGGTGCTGGGGGTGATGATGATGTTGGGCACAGCTGAAGAAAGCTGCTGCGTCGCTGCCATTGACCCTTGCTGGTGTGAAAACAAGTCACTGCCATTGACCCTTGCTGGTGTGAAATCTCACTCGTTCGGTGAAATCTCAAGTCATCATGTGAGTTGAAGAGTGCTAAAGGTCATGTAAAAGATGGCCCTCAAGGTGGCACATCATTCGCCGCGGCTGCCCCTTCTACTTGACAATGGCACAGGTGCCGTTTGAAGTTTGAGAGGTTTAGCAGCATGGTGTGAGCATGCGCACACAGATGTCAGCAACTGATGTGGTCAGATCACAGATTCGCAGCACTCCAACATGCCTGAACCTCGTGGTCCACCCCAAGGAATCCGACAGGTGCACACCTGGTCTACAAATTGCTTACTGAAAACTCAGGGGCGACCGAAGGGGCTATGGCGAGATACGGGACATAAAATGCTGCTGAAATATATTAACCTACCTAACATGCACACTCAAAATGTTTGATATGATTGGAGTGGGGCTGCTCTCGCACCTGACGCATTTCCTCAGCGGTGTCGAGACCGGCCTTCTTGCGGTCCTCATCCGTGGCCTCCATCATGAACTCAAAGGCCTTGCCAGCGTTGTTGCGGATGTACTCAGGCAGCTGGGTGATGAGGTCGGAAGGAGCTGCATGTGCAGCACAGCAAGAGTCGCCAATCACAGTTGAGGCAAATGATGCGAATGACGGCGACAAAAACACATGCCGCCCTTCAGCACATCAGCTGGTCCTTGATTGCAGCGCAATGCAGAGAACAGTAGTCAATTGAGCACAGAAGTGATTGAGCTGGCCATGTGTGCCGATGATGTGTCTCTAGCGTCTTCCATGCATCTCGACGGGTCTCGGAACACACGACGAAGCTCACCGATGTTGGGCAGGTAAGGCGCGGCCTCCCAGAAAGCAACCTCCATGGCGGGAGTCTCCGTGTCACCCACGGTCCCGTCGAAGTCAAACAGGACAGCGATGCTGCTGGTGGTTCCGTTGACGCACATGATTGCTGTCGCACGGGGTCGAGAAGGTCAACAACGAAGAGCGCTAAGACAAATGACTTGACGCGCAGCTCCCTGCCATGATCAAATCACGATTGCATGTGCACCGACCATGAAGGCCTCAGAGGAGCAGCGGCCTCGCAGATTGCACATCAGCAGAGCAGGCGCCTGATACAGACCAGGTGAGCCAGGGTTCAGAGACACTTGCCGAAAGATATGAGATTTCTCACCTGTTGACGAAAGCTAAAAGGGTCGATGTAAGTTGATGTGGCGGGAGAGTGTGGCTCTTGAGTGAAGCTGGTTGTGCACGCTGACCACGATGCGTTCTGAGGGCACACGAGTTGCAAATTTTCTGAGAGAATGTCTAGTTCCTACTCGCTCGGTGACTCTGAGTGAAACGGTTGTTGAAGTCTGAACTTGCAGTTGGCAGCGTTGACGAGGTGCACCTGTAGTGCTCAACTAGTAGTCGATTGTGACGATGATCTTACGGCTGTCTCAGTAATGGGGGCTGGAGAGCTCACGGACTTCATTGCGTGCTCGTAGGCAGATTCAGGCATGGCAGCAGCAGCAGAGGAGCAGGCGCTGCTGATGTCTTCGCAGTTTGATCCGCTGGGCCGTCCAATTGCAACCATGCACAATGGCGATGCCACCGCGGAGCAGCCGCAGTCACAGGAGCCTGTTGGGGTAGGTCATGCCTAGCTATTGAAGTTGCAAGAAACATGAGTTGAGGGAGAGCTTTGAGATGACGATGCCTGACATGCAGCGACAAGGCAACATGTTTCTCATTCGTTACAGGTCGATCACCTACAAGCATGTCATTGGGACACTTCTGCTAATCAGGCTTGCTGCTGCTGCTCGTGCACCTGTCCTCCGCTGAACATGGCTTGGCCGTGCGCAGCAGCTGAGTGTAGACGACGTACTATACGCCGCACATTCCTTCATGGCAGTGGCCAAGCCTGTTTGCCTGACCATGGTTCTGGCAGCGCTGTGCACTGCCTACATTGATGCCGGAGGGGGGGGCTCATCGGGGATGGGCGCTTACGAGGTGTACTCTATGGATCAGACCACGTGAGTCGTCAGTTGCTGTGATGACGAAACATTGTATCTTGACATTTTGTCTTCGGATTCACGAGCCTGCTAGCCTCCTGAGGGCCACCATCTGCACGTGTATCGGTGTCGTGAAGTCGTGCAGCAGCACAGCTCAGCCACACCTTCATGGACAGCAGCTGCCTGCAGACACTTCACGGTTCCCCTACCTTTATGTAGTGGAAGACCGCGCCCAGCCAGCCATGGGCCATTTGACACTTGGCGTTATGCTTCCAAGCGCTTCGCAAAGAAGTTGCTGAGCAGGCGCACTGTAACCTGTCACATTGGCCGCAATTACGCTCATGATGGCCCTGTCGGCGCGTTTGGCAGCAGGTCTGCTGTTGGCTTCATCTTGTGGTTTCACGTGCAAACCATACCCCATTGATGGACTCTACCAATCATTACTCACAAATGTCTCCTTGCATGCGACCTCTGCACAGAGGCAGGTGTCAATGGTGTGTCTGGGACAAGTCCATTCTTTGAACTGCCAGCACTAAGCACAGAGGCCCAGGCATTGTATGTGTTGTATGTGTGTGCTCTGATGCCGATTATACCATGCTGTTGTCAAGTGCTACGTGGTCAACTGATTTTGACCAAATGGGTACGGCCATATCATGGTGACAGCACCAGCTCTCGTCCGATCGCTGAAGTTAAGCACCCTTGAGCGGAGCTAGTACTACGGTGGGGGACCACGTGGGAAGCTTCCGTGCCGTACTCTTTTTGACTCAAAGAGGCTCTGCAGCGCTGACTTTGTCTAAGCTTTTCACATTGGCACGTGCTGCTGCTGCTGTTGCCTCGGTGGAGCTGCTCATTTGGAGAACGTGGCACCTTGCCAAGCAGTGGTTGCTACGCTCCTGACTCCCCGTCCCCTGTACCACCGGCAGCGGCGGTGCTCATGTGCCGACACCGCCGCCCCATCGCGCGGGCAGCGACACCTTGAAGTCCACGCACATCACCTGCCGCGTAAACAGTATTACTCTGCCGACTGGAGCTGACAGCGCGCTCGCTTGCTCGCCCGCGCGTTTGCGACAACAGCGGCAACACCAGCTCCGCGCTGCTCGGCAAGAGCCTCGTCAACTCGCTGGTGATAGTGGCGGTGCTCGCGGTCGCGACGACGCTCATCGTGCTGCTCTACAAGTTCCGCTGCATGCGCTGCCTGCTCGGCTACATGATGCTGTCCTCAGTGTCGCTGCTCGGCCTCATGGGCGGCCTCGTCTTCCTCACGGTGAGCGCTGACGTTGCTGAGCTCTGCCGCAGTGCTGCACGCGCGCGCCGCAGCAGTGCTTGCCTGCGCGTCAACAATCCGCATGGAAATGAACCACGAGATCGTAGAGCGCTAGGTGACAAGGTGTGGTGAGCCGCAAGTGCCTTCCATCGTGGTCGCCGCTGCTGCAGCCATCAGCCACGAGTTAACGATCCGCATAACAGGTACACTCGTGACAGTACTGCGCACGCAGACATGCCCAGTAGGCGCATTGCTGGTCAGTCACGGAGGTCAGATTTCCGCGACTGCCGTGTCATACATCACAGTCACCTGTGATATTATAAGTGCTGCCGAGCTGGTGCGGGCGCCGCAGCGCTTGCGCTGCCCCGCGCTCTCTGTAGGCGGCAGCGGCTGTCCGTGTGTCGTGATGTGTCAGTGTGATGTGATGTGCCGCGGTGTGCAATGACGGTCGCGCTGAGCGCTGCTGTGACACGCGGACTGCTGCAACGCTCAGCGGCAAGTTAGTATCGTTCGGCAGTGCTGAGTTCAGCCTTTGAAAGCTGCAGTGTCAGACTCCTACACTCACCAGTGCTTTGAGACATGCATGCTATCAAGGAAGGATACGTTTGCAAGCCGCATCGGTGTGTATGGCGAACTGCGCCTCGCTGTTCGCGTTCGCCGGGCTAAGCGGTAGCCCGCTGACCTGTTGGCACCTTCCTTCTTGCGCTTGTGTGGATCTCAATGATGGCATTATCTGTGGCTTGCCAACCATCTAGGGAAGAGGACAGATAATTATTGCAGCCTGCCTGTGGACACCGAGCATCGATAAGCTCACGCATCAGGATGCCAGAGTATTGCTCCTCGTGTAGATGCGGCATCAAGTTTGGATATGCTTGGCGGTTGGCTATGCAAGCGGCATCATGTTTGGATCTGCTTGGCTTTCGGCAGATGTGCTGCTCTTTCGGGACTCGTGACACGCGCGCTTTGCATGCCTTGCTGCGCGCCACACCTTGTGTGCAGGCTTTGGACATGTGGCAAATACCCATGGACATGTTCACGTTCATAATGTGTCTGTGGAACTTTGCGGCGGTGGGGGTGATTGCCATCTTCTACCAGAAGGGGCTGCCGACTGTGGTCACACAGGCATACCTGGTGAGTTGTGGTGCGTCACATTTGAAGTTTTGAATCAATGTTCAACTCATTGAGCACTGTCACTAGCTGCTCTTCTGTTTCCACACGTAATGCTGCACTTTGCTCCAATGCAGAACAGCATCAACTGCTGCGGTTCGTCGTGGCTCACAAAAGAGGTCAAGGCACATGGACCCTGCTTAATTTGAGAGTAAATGTCAAGCGTTTGTTTGACATTGGCGCATCAACATTGCAGCCCGCATGTCTGTTGCAGACACATCATGTGACCGCATGCCAGCACCGACACTTTGACTGGTGTCGCATCAATCGCTGCTTTCATGGATGCCCCCCAATTCGCAAATCAGCTCACAGGTCATTCATCAACACTTAAATAAAATAAAAGGAGAGTCGTCATCACGTGCCAGGTACCTAGGCTCTGGCCAATAGTTGCCTGACACACCCCTCGCACACAAACAGCTGAAAACCTATATATACCTTATAGTCACGACAGGTATTTGTGCAACATCGCACCAGTGGCAAGCCTCTCACCGACACTGGTCGGCCCCATCCTTTGATGCACGTCATTCACCCGCTACGCTGAACAGGTATATTACAGCAGAAGCGTGTACGACGAATGCCACAGATCTGTGCGCGCTGTAGGCCAAACCCAGAGGTGATCGTACGATGCATGTACAGTCCTTAATAATTATGTTCTGGCCGACACCTTCCGCCCGATATGGTTCGCCTCTTCCACATGCAAAGCCGAACATCATACACTATCGGCGTCAAAATACTATCCCTATTCACCTGGTACTACTTTTGACACACATAGTACTAATCCTCACTGTCCCTGTTGTATTCACCTGATGTAAGTTTTGACACTCATGAGTCATAGTTCTATCCTCTATCACGACAGGTGGCGACCAGCGTGATCATGGCGTGGCAGCTGAGCCGCTTTGATGAGTGGACGGGCTGGGCACTGCTGGTCGTCCTGGCCATGTACGACCTCTGTGCCGTGCTGTCCCCCTGCGGCCCCCTCAAGGCCCTTGTCAACCTTATGCAGGTGATGATAAAAGTGGAGCTGGCCTACTGAACACGTGAGACCTTTCCATACTGAACACCCATGCCTCGAATGCTAAGAAGCTTGCACGCAGAAGTCTTTTGACTGCTGTGGATATGGTGGCACTGGGTGACTAGGGGCCAATTGCCGCAGCAGCGGCGACCACGGTTATTGGTGGAAGGCATTTGCGGCCAACCACACCTTGTCACCTAGAGCTCTACGATCTTCTGATTCGTTTGCATTAGTACTCGTGCACCAGTGCTGTACCGATGCGCCCCCCTCAAGGCCCTGGTCAACCTCATGCAGGTTATCATATCATTACTCAGCATGTCAAGGCATGTACGTGCGGTGCTGTCCGCCCGCGGCCCCCTCAAGGAGCGTTTTCGTCAACCTCATGCAGGTGATGGAGATGCTCAGGGGATTAAGCGTAGGTCTTGTGTGCAGAGAAGGCGAGGCACTTCTTGAATTGATGCAGACGATGGTGATACTCCGTTTTCTGCAATGTGTAGGAGCGTAGGATCTGATGGACTGACAGTGTATCCACCCGTGCCTCCCTCACAGTGGCTGTGAACTCCCTTGCCAATACAGCGCAGTTTTTTTGCAAGGTGTAGGTGCGGCGGAACCCGGCTCCGCCTAGGTCAGGATGAAGAGATGCATTTTCGTGCTGCACCCAGCCCAGGCTGAAGGCATCAACACTGACAAATCATGGAGTGCATACATAATACAACGCGTTTCTGCCCTGAGACACCTGCCCTGAGGCAACTCAGGTGACTGCTATGTCAACGCTCGGACCTGCAGTCATTGGAGCCTCATCCTCAACCTAAACCTAACCTTTACGCTCACTGCCACTGCTGTGCCTCGCGGCGCGCTGCAATCTGTGGCGGTAACTTCACAGCGCTGGTATCTTCAACTTGGCACTAGTTTCGTAACCAGCGGTGACGCTGCATGCCGCCCTTTCTCTACACTATGAAACGATCGCGTTATCGGATGCGATTCAACTTCAACTCGCACAGCGCTCACCCTCTTTGCGTCGGCGGCCCGGCAGGAGTACAACGAGCCCATGCCGGGACTGCTGTACGAAGCGGAGCTGCCGCGGCCGGTGGCGGCGAGGGCGGCGGCGGCGGCCGCAGCGTCGCAGGCAACTTCAACAAGGGGAGCGTCATCCGCAGGGGCACGTCTCGCCAGCGAAGACCCCCAAGACTACGACGTGGGGCCAGGTGCGGCGCGAGTGATTAAGTTGATGTTTTGAAGTTGCAGTGTTGAAGTGTTGCGTGTCGCGCCCAGAGGTGTTTGCGGGCTTTCTGGGAGGCGACATCGGGATTGCTGCCTTGTCAACCGTGACAGCTTGCGAGGGGGGTCCATACAAACCCCGACCCTGACCCTAACCCTACCCTGAAGCTTAAGGGGAGGAGGTCTACGTGATCATGATGCAGGCCAGCGAGCGCCGCGTCAATGATGACGTTGTTGGGCGTGAAAGAGGAGCTTGTTGTGGCCAGGTTCCTGAGCGCTGTAGCAGCTTGTCGGTTTAGAGCGCGGTGCGCATCCAGTCCAGCCTGTTGAGCAACCATTGCAGCCTGCTGGGGTTGGTGATGCGAGCAGGCACCCGCGCGCTGAGCGCTGCTGCTGAGCGCTGCTGCCTCTCCAGCGGCTGCTCAAACTGCTGCAGCGCGCGCGCGCGCCGGCAAACAGCGGCATCACGCAGGGCGGTGGCGCAGCTGGTGCTGAGCCATGCTACAATTTTCTGGTACCGAGCGACCCCACACCTGCCAAAGCACTGAGACGTCTTCACGAGCACTCAGCGCAGCCAGCATCTGCTGCGCCGTGCCATATCCTACTGAGCACTGACGAGGTATTGCTGAGCACTGAGCACAGAAAGACAGTCGCTGAGCCGTGTCATATCCTACTGAGCACTGATGAGGCATTGCTGAGCACTGAGCACAGAAAGACAGTCACTGAGCCGTGCCATATCCTGCTGAGCACTGATAATGTGCTGCCTGCATCGCTGTCAGGCGTGGGGCTCATGGCGTCGGCAGTGGTGCTGATGCTCAACGAAGAGGGGGCGGCGGAGGCACCGCGACAAGGCGGAGACTCAGGGGGCGGCACCGGCGGCGATGCGCATCGCAGGGAGAGTGGGGGGGCAGGCGCTGGGAGGGAGGGGGGGCATGCGCACGAGGAAGAAGAACGGAACATCAAGGTGCGGCTGTGGGTGCTTTGTGCGCGTGGAGCATATACATGGCTGTATGCTACGCTATCTGTAGAGCGGCGGAACGGATCGCTTCAGGCAAACAGAGCCAACCAGCCTGTGCAGGCTTGTACGGCTGCGGCGTGCTCCGTGTGAGTGGAGATGCCTGTGCGGGCTTGTTGCGGGTGTGGAGCGCTGCTGCACGGCGCTGAGGGCTAGTGCGTCGCGTCGCGTTGCACGTCAAGCGCGCACGTGGCGCCGCTGTGATGCGTGGAGCGCTGCTGCCTGACAGTATCTGCGAGTCTGTG
This sequence comes from Tribonema minus, assembly GCA_017506865.1. NCBI lineage: Eukaryota > Xanthophyceae > Tribonematales > Tribonemataceae > Tribonema > Tribonema minus. The sequence goes on along the minus strand of JAFCMP010000017.1, from coordinate 224,763 downwards.
GCCGTGCATTGAAGCGCGCACTGTATCGCATACGCGCATGTCATTTTGCGCCGACAGCTGCGTCTCTGTGCTGTCGCGCGCGCTTGGGGGGGTCAAAAATAGGGCTAGGAGCAGGGTCAAGGGGGCAGGGTGGGGCGTAGAGCTGCCGCTATTGCTCTCATGCCGGTGGCGCGCGCGCACCTCTATTGCCTGATCCGGCACATGCTCGATTACATGCAAGCCAGCTCTCGGCATTATCTGTACAGCGAGCTAGGGTTGAAAAAAGGATTACCCATTCCACATTCTGTCATGATCGAGTGCTGCCGGATATATGAGTCCTGAGGGAATATGGTATGTGTGTTATCATCTTATACGGCCGCACATTAGCGAACGTATTACCAACTTGATTGTAATTGTGGTTGTTATGGCCGCAGACAGAGTGTATAGCTTACTGATCAGCCATGTCCATGTTTCATTGTGGCTTCTTGGGACAGTCACCAATAATCTAGCTAATCGCTTCTTGCATTTGTTGTCTTCTCATCGTGCAGCTGGGCCTTGGGGACTTTGTCTTCTACTCCGTCCTTGTGTCTAAGGCGGGCCTTTACAGTGAGTGCTCCAGTGTTCTTTGTCTTGTCCATGCGGCGAATGCTGTGCGCATGCATCAGGTTGAAACATTGTGTTCAGTCATCGACTGCCAACAAGGGTTAGATACTTGAAGTGCATGTGTAAGTACATACCTGATCAGGGGGATGTCAACAAGTGTGCCACACAGACCTCGAAGCACCTGAGTAGGGTCGTCACATGTTCTGCACGCGCACTCCGCACGTTTCGATCTGACCCGCTCCGTTGACGAGCATGGAGTTCGCTTCTTTGTCTACTTGCGTGAACTGTGCATGAGGTGCCGTACCTCTGATGCAAGAGGTCACATTGCGCCACAGAGCCTCATTACAGGCGTCACAAGGCTTTTGCTTGGTGGCGTATGGAACGCTGCCAGGTCACTCCACAGCATTCCTCCAGAAGCCGCCGTTGGGCGCCAGAACAATTTCTCGCCATCGGACTTGTGAGCACTGCCTGTCTCTTTTTCCTGCGGCTTTAAGGCGTTCGACTCATGCCAATGCTGCCTATTGCAGAGAGATTGCACTGTGGAACGGTTTGCGTGACAAATGTTGGCGCAACCTCATTGTGCATGAACGGCTGCAGCCACCCGGTCATGAAGTTGGCAATGACGTACTTCAAGTATGCGCTGCCTCGCGCCTGCTCTGCGGTGCAGGCTTCACGGCATTTCGTCGCGTGCCTGTGCGCCGTGCTGTGCTTGTACATGATAATGACGCGCGCCCCATCTCCCGCCTTTCCTGCGGCGCAGGCTTGTCGTGCCTGTGCGCCGTGTCGTACGTGACAGTGACGCGCGCCGCATCTCCCGCCCGTTCCGCAGCGCAGGCTTCACGACGTTCGTCTCGTGTCACTGTTGCAAATTGCACACAAACCGCACTCAGTCATTTCAAATACTGGGCAATGACGTAATTATTGTCTCCCGACTGCTCTGCGGCGCAGGCTTTACGGCATTCGTCTCGTGCCTGTGCGCCGTCCTGTGCTTGTACATGACAACAAGGTACCCATTGTCTCCTGCCTGCTCTGCGGCGCAGGCTTCACGGCGTTCGTGTCATGCCTGTGCGCCGTCCTGTGCGGCCTCATGGCGACGCTGGTGCTGCTGAGCCTGCACAAGGCCGCGCTGCCGGCGCTGCCCATCAGCATCGCGCTGGGCGTCGCGACCTACTTTGTCACGCGCTTCGCCATGCAGCCGGCGCTGGTGCACCTGGGCAGTCAGGGGCTCTACGTGTGATGGTCGCTCTGCAAGCGAGGGTGCGCACAGGGGTCGGTCGTAGACGCGAAGACATCAGTGCCTGCACTACATAGTGGTAGTATGGCGCTCGACGTGCGTTGCCTCGCGGCGTGCGTATGACGCCACACCCAGGGGCTGTACGGGCGCTCTGCCGCTGAGGGTGCGCTGACTGAGGGTTTGGTCGTAGACGCGAAGATGCCAGCGCGCGTGTGGCGCTCGGCATGCTTGCATGGCGGTGTGCGCACGACGCCACACACGCGCGATGCCTTGCATCATCGGCGACACGAGTCGCATCTCAATGTCCTGTACGGCGCTCGAGATTCGTTGCATCGACGACACCTGGGCGCGCACTGGATTGTGGCGCGCGCGCTGTGCCACGGCGCGGAGCACTGACGCATTGCAGCGCAGTATGTACGTACATTGCGCCCTTCAGCAGCTCTAAACCTGACTGTGACCCCCCCCCCCCCCCCCCCCCCGCCCAAGCACGTGCCCATTCTTTTGAAGTTGTTTGCTGTTGCTTTGGGGGGGGGGTGCCTTTGAAATGAGTTCATGAATTCTGTGGGCAATGCCGCTGCAAAGCGGTCGGCGTGTGATGATGTGTAGATGTCTACATGTGTGATTGAATTGATTGTGCGCAAGGCGACTGTTGGTCGCAGCAGAATGAGAGACAGAGAACGCAGTTCAGACATGTCAGACATCTCTGCACTGTTGTTGTCCACTTAGCCTACCTGTACAGCCTAGTGCACGGGATGGGGGGGCCTCAGTCTTGCGCCAGGTGAAGAGGCAACTACTCTCCACTTTGATCAACTGGTTCTAAGGGTGAGAACCATGAATGTGAAGCAAGCTACAGATGTATAGTCATATTCACAACCCAGGTGCACGCGCCCCAGGCCGCAATAGCAGTGCCTGCTTCATGGAACGCTCTGAATATGTAGCAGGGCACATTGTGATGTGTACATTGGGCACAGTGCCAGCCTTGTTTTGTCAAGTCGTACTTCGAACTATGCTGTAATGCCCATGTGTCTGCATGCCTGCATTGATGGGATGGCACAAGCATCGAGGCAGCAAAACTGAAGCACATTTGATTCCAAGCTTCTTATTACTTGAGCAGGACAAAACGATCTGCAACTTGTGATTAGCTATGATTGTTTACCACCAAATACTACATTAAATTTTCTGCCAATCTGTGATCACATGTGGCCGAAAGCGTCACGCACGGCCGACAATGCGTGCTCGTGTCAGCTAGGCCGCCAACAACTTGCACACCCGGAACTCTAGAGGCATCACCCACGACTCCTCACTCAGACCAAGGCCGATCTCACTCACACACATACACGTCCCTGAGACACACATGACACGCGTTTACACGCCGGCACTGTGTGCACATCAGGTACGCGCAACCTCCGTTCCTCCCCTTCCGGGCACCTGCGCCATCCCCGGCGCTGCGCTCTGCACATGGGCGCACTTTCAACCGACTGCGCACCCATTGTGCTCTCACGCACACTCGTCCCCCCCTTCCTGAGCCATGACTTGAAAAAGCCTGCGCATGTGGCTCTGCAGCACGACCTCCATGGCCGCCTCGTGCGCCTTGTCGTGGCCCGCGGAGACATTGTGCGCCAGCTCATGGCAGAATGTGACGAACCAGAAGTTGATGCGGTCCATGGCGGCATCGCACGCGCTGTCGCTGCCGCCACCGCCGCCGCCTTCGCCGCCGCTGCTGCCGCCGCTGCCTCCACAACTGCCGCCGCTGCCGCCGCCACCGCTCTTTAGCGCGTGCTGCCTGTTCCAGTAGTCTATGTTGAAGAAGAGCGATCTGCCCTTGTTGAAGGCGATCACCTCGCTCTCCTCCTCCCAGAACAGGCGCAGCTTCGCAGCGGCGTCGCATGGCGGCAGCGCGAACACGCGCACCGCGAGCACGTCCGTCAGCAGCGCCCAGAACGCGGCGACGGCGCCCGCCGCGCGCGCGACGCGCGCCGCCAGCGCCGGTGAGCACGACGGCGGCACGAAGATCGGCGCGCCGCGCAGCGCCGCCACGCCGTGGCCGTGTAGCGCCACTAGCGACACGCCCCTGCAGGTGTCGCAGACCGCTGCTGCCGGCGGCGGCGGTGCGGCCGGCGCTTCCGTCAGCGCGTCGAACGCGGCGGCGTTGGACCACACGTCGCTGAGGCCGCCGAGGCACTTTGCAAGAATGCGCTGCGCCTGCTGCCGCTGCTCCTCCGCGGTGCCCCACGCGCGGCGGCAGACGCGTGCCGGCGCCGGCGGTAGCGTTGCCAGCTGCTGCGCTGCTGCCCCCTCCTGCCGCGTTCGCGCTGCCGCCGCCGCCACAAACGCCGCCACCGCTGCCACTGGCGCCGCCGCTGCTGCCACTGCCGCTGCTGCCGTGGTGCGGCGCATGCGGCGCTGGCGGCGGCGCCGCCGTCGGGCTACGAGCAGGCTCGCAGGCACTCTTCACAGCGGGCGGCGCCGCCGGCGCCACATCCGCCACTGCCGCCGCCGCTGCCGGAGCCGCTGGCAGGTTTCCGGGCAGCTGGCCGAGGCAGCGGTGCAGCAGCGCGCGCTCGCGGCGGCGGCGCTCCGGCTCGTTGCCGCGGAAGACGGCCTTCAGGACCTCCTCGACGAAGACGGCGCGGACGCAGCCGCACGCGCGCGCGTCGCCCTCGCACGCGTCGGCGCCCTCCCGCTGCAGCTTGGCGTGCACGGCGGCGCCGAAGGGTGCGTCAAAGAAGAAGTCGCCGTTCACGACGAGCACCGCCTCGCCACGCGCATTGGTCGTCTTCACGACCACCGTGTTGGAGCCCGCGCCGAGGCGCCGGAAGAGGATGTCGGAGAAGAATGCGGCGTGCGGCGCGCACACGCGGCGCGCGAGCGCGACCAGCTCGCCGCGGAAGCACCGCTGCGCATCGCCGGCGGGCTCCGCGGGCGACGCCGCCAGCACGGCTTCGCGCCGCTTTGCCCACAGCTGCTCCGCGGTGGTGGGGCACGCGGGCGCGCTCTGCAGCGCGGTGAGCAGCGGCCGCTCGACGTACACCACCTTGAAGCCGAGGTACACGGCGTCTTTGGCAAAGTCGCTGGCGTCGGCGCCGAGCAAAACGGGCACGATGCCGTCGTCCGCCTCGCCGAACTGCGCGGAGACGTGCGCATAGAGTGCGCCGTGGAAGGCATGCGCGTTGCCGCCCGTGTACGTCCCCAGCCCTGCCAGCGCCGACCACGGGCGGTGCAGCTCCGTGCAGATGAGGTCGAGGGCAGGGGCGCGCTGCGCGGCGCGCGGGTCGCCCGCCGGCAGCGCCGCCGCCATCATCGCCGCGCCGCTGACGCCGAACACGATGGCGGCGCTGCCGCGGCGCAGGTCGCTGCGGTCGCGCGTGAGCCCGAGTTCGCGGTACGTCGCCGCAGGGCCCGTGTAGTTGATGCCGAACGCCGCGAGGTGCGCGGGGTCGGCGCGCTTCACGCGGATGCCGTGGACGAAGACGGCGCCGCGGTGGCGCGAGGCGGTGAGAAGCTCCACGGTCGACGCCGGGAAGTCGTCGCGGCTCAGCAGCGACGGGCGCGCGGAGCGCTGCTGCAGAAACAGGGTGTCCTCCGCGTCGAGCCGCGCGCGCAGGCCGCGCGCGGCGAGCGCCGTGGCGTCGCACCCGGCAGCGGCGGCGGCGACGCGCACCACGAGCGTGCGCGCCGCCGCCGCGGCGACGCCGCCGCCGAGCGCCGCCATGTGCTCGTGCGCAAAGGTCCAGAGGTGCGCGCCCGTCGCCGCCACGACGCGCGCGCCGCCAGCCGTCACCCTGTTGATCTCCACCTTCATGCCCTCGCCGAATGCGCCGGCGTGCGCGGCTGCGCTGCCGTGCTCACTGACGCCGAGCACCAGTACGTCCGCCGGCAGCTGCGTGCCGTAGTTCGTGAGCTGTATGGTCCATGTGTTGCTGAGTGCGTCGCGCCACTCGGCGATGTAGCCGAGGCCCCAGCTCCGCTGCTGCGGCGCGGCGGTGGCGTCGGCTGGCGGGGGGTAGTCCTGCACAGGCACGTAGGGGAGTCACGCTTGAAGTTGTGACAATGTTGAGGTGACACGGCTCCTCAAGCGCGTCGGTTGAGGGTTCACAACAGGTGAACGGCGAAACGCATGTTTGCGTGCTTTGACTCTACACCTGCTAGGGAGGGTCTTCTCCCTACTGAAACAGTACTAACAGTAGAAACCAGCACCACAACGGGGGTGGTGCTGCTGGCACCGCTGCTGGTGCTGCTGCTCCTGCTGCTGCAGCTGCAAGCATGGCTAACTTCATTCGCAAGCGATCCATACACCTTGCAAGCATACATGCACGCTGCCGCGTTGCTATTGCTATCAGCGCGGCTGCTATTCCGAGCCAACGACGACAACTCACCGCAACCATGCCGTAGAATACGAACCCTTCGCTGCCACTGTTCTGGTCCCCACAGCCTGACTGTGGTCCCTAGTTGCTGAGACCAGGCACTGCATCTGTCGTCGCGGCACAGGCGCAGAAGAGGGCTTGGTGTGAGAGGCTAAGTCATGGCTGCTGCAGCGACTTGGAGGTACACCATGTACAGCTCAGCCCAGCATCTAGAGGCACTCGGCAGGCTCTCAGCGCACGGCAACGTTAGATTCTGCACTATGAAGGCTTGCCTGTCAAACCAGTTCTGCGTCAGCTCGCGGACGTGCCCAAAACCCTCGCTGTTGGCCATGTAGGTGGGTGCCATGTTTAGGCTGGCGCTGGTGCCGATTTGCAGCTCCGGTTTCCTCTGGCTTTCCGGCAGCGGTATGGGCGGAAAGTCAGCAGCAAAGGTGCTTATGCAGTGGGTGACACTTGCAGGCGCGGGCCCCGCAAATGCCTCTATCTGCCGCACCTCTGGCGGGGCGTTCATCGACAGCCGACAGACAGCTCAACGGGTCGATCACGTGAGTATCCCCTGCCGATGAGCTCGATGTTCCTAAGATTGGCGGCGGTGGTCACCCAAGTGCAGTGGTTCTAGATGTGCAGTCTTGACGTAATAGCAGCGGCATTGAGTCGCCGCGACGCCAGGCAGTCAGCAAGTGATGTCCAAAATACAACCCTCCAAGCAGCGCTTCTGGATCGCGCTTTCCCCTCCTGCTGTTGGTCTAGTCCTGGTCCTGTGATCCAGTCAAGCGGAGCAACGGCGTCTGGCATAGCCCATTTTGAATCGCAGCTAGTGAGCACAGGTGCTGTGGTAGCCTGCCGTCTGAGGCAAATTTGAAGTAGGCGCGTCGCCCTAGGTGAGAACAGAACCAGCACGTGACGCTCCCTTTTCGTGTCCAAGTGCCGTAATCAGTGCGGTGTCAGCTGTTGCCTGGCATGAGAGGAATCAACAAGACTTCTTACAAATTCAGAAAAGTGACTTGGACCTGGATATTTGGTGAGATTGTGCTGAAGCTGCAGCTCATCTCGTACTGGCTGCTTTCTCTTCAGCGACGGAAGTATGCAATACATGGACGCTTTTCAAAAGCAGGCGTGTGTTGCTGAGGGACGAAGTCGACATTTTCAAGGGGCACGGCGCGGCGGCACCGCCTGCGGGGTATGAGTGGATGCGGCGAGAGGTGGGGAGTGCCCTGTAGACATGCGGAGGTGGGTGATGACGTTCGACTTGCAGCGCTTCTGCGGCTTCATGTTCAGGGACACGTACAGGGCGTGGGTCGCCGCGCCTGCTTCCCAGCAGCGCAAGTTCTGGCAGGTGGAGGGGGGCCCGGAGAAACCAAAGTGCGACCTCTGCTGCTGGCGCTGCTGGCGTAAAATTGGCGTGGTAGCAGCACACCCGCAGGCCGACGCGCTCGGCTTCGCCGTACTCCTCAACGGGCGCATTGAGCTGTTCAACGCACGCTTCGTGCGCGGCGCACAGCACCCCTGTCAAAGACCATGCGCCGCTACCGCGGCACCGCCGCGCGCGGCAGGTACCTGGAGGAGGGGGGGGGCAGAACGCTGCTGCGTTCTGCTGCGCGAGCTTGCTGACCGCGACGAGCCGCGCCTCGCGGCTGTCCGGCGCGACGCCGTTCCCCCCCCCCTCCAGGTGCCTGCCGCACGCGATGGTGCCGCGGTAGCGGGGCGTGGAGAGCTGCAGGAAGTGCTGTGCGCCGCGCACCAAGCGTGCGTTGAGCAGCTCGATGCGTCCGTTGAGGAATATGGCGAAGCCCAAGCCGTCGGCCTGCGGGTGCGCTGCTACCACTCAAAACGCCAGCAGCACCAGCAGCAGAGGGTCGCGCTTTCGTTTCTCCAACAGCGGTCCGGGCACCCCCTCCACCTGCCAGAACCGGCGCTGCTGGGAAGCAGGCGCTGCGGACATGGTGACCCACGCCCTGCGCGCGCCCTCGAACACGAAGCCGCAGAAGCGCTGCAGGTCCCACGCCATCAGCAACCTCCGCTTGTCTACGGGGCACTCCGCCACCGCCCCCTCTCGCCGCATCCACTCGTACCCCCCAGGCGGTGCCGCCGCGCCGTCCCCCTTGGCGAGCCAATCACAATCATATTAATTGTCACCATCGCCTCGGTATGGGCAGCATTACCACCATCAAAGCATGGTGCACCAGCAGCTGAGCTGCCTGCTCGCAGATGCAAATGCCACGAGAGACTGCATCAAATGCAGCATCATACCATTCATGTGAGCGTTGAGCACCGACAAAGGATGGAGCTCTGAATGCTTGTTTGGAATGCATTGCCCAGGTATACCTCCCTGGTCCTTGCATGAAAATTTCATCATATTGTAACAGGTCATATTTTTGTTGCATTGCAGTGGCATCGCAGGCCTGTATGCCTATTCACGGTGTACCGCCAGGGACTACTTTCACACTGAAACGTGTGCCACTGCAGTGTGCAGCGCGCAACTGGCCAGCGTCATTGGTAGCGGCAAACCTGCACGTTGAAGTTGAAGCGCGCGCGCGCAGCGGGCGTCACAAACACTTGAAACCGTGCATATATTTAGTGCTGCATTGAGCATGGTGCCTACTTCAGTTGCGCCTGGTACGTCAATGCGTGCACTGACGCAGCTCCACGAAGCTGCACGTTGAAGTTGAAGTGCGCGCACGCGGAAGGATCGCAGCACCGCTGCAGACACTGGAGATTCGCGGCGATGCAGCTAACCAGCACGCCATCTTCGATATACGTACGGCACAGCAATGCCAATTAGTGCAATGGTGCCGCTATGCAGACCTGTATGCGCAGCACCGGCGGCTGCGGCGCCACCAAAACTCTGCAGCTCTGCACACACAGCACTCTGGTAGCGCAACCATGCAGTTGAAGCATGTGAACAGACTCCAAGGACCGCAGCGCCGCACACACTTGAGAAAGGATGCAGCCGAGCGGCGTGCCTTCTTCGATTCGTGTATGGCACATCAACACTCGTGCGTACGATGGTGCCGTTTCTGCAGCAGCTCCTCAATTTCATGTCACACACATCGAGCCACGGCGCGTAGAGGTCGAGTTTTAATAAGCTCCTGGTCATTTGCACACACCCCAAGTGTAGAGGTCCCCTTTCTAAAGCGACGGAGAGGTGTTGACGGAACCATGTTTGAGCGGTCCTAGCACAGCCAAAGAGGCGCGTTCAGGCACGAATTTTGTGACCTGGGCGACGTTGTTATGCAGCTCTTTTTTGGTGGCAACTGCTTGAATGGCGGTGTGGCGCCGCAGATGTGACAGGGTAATCCATTCTCCCCCCCCCCCTCCCCCTTCCCTTCACCGGCCTCGTGCATCACAGTGGCTGTTGCGTGTGCCACTACCTACTGCAGTGTGGCGCTTTGTGTAAGTACTGGCGTAGTAACGAGTAGGGGCGAAGAAGGCGCACTGACCGCAACATCTTCCACAGCAGCTGAGATCACTGCCAGCTGCCGCTTATGTGCACATACTGGCAGCACCGAGGGGACGCAGGCAAGTCGTAATGGCATTGGCATGATGCCACATCCACTGAACTTTTTCCTGCTTGCAGTACTGGTTGGCGTGCAAATGTGCATATCCTTTGCTCAGGGCATTCAATGAGTGACCGGTGCAGATGACAAGCAAAGTGCAGACTGTACAGCCCTTTGAGTGCGCAGATTATGGCAAACAATTGCCAAAGAGCAAGGCTGCACATGACAGAATTGTTGCGCACAGACGGAAACCCATGGCGGTACAACATTTCTTGGATACTGCGACTGAAAGCATGTGAAGACAAGCATACCTACGCAGCTGACCGCCAAAACACGTGGTGCCGCGCGTTCTGTCAACTGTGCATTTGCTGGTGTTCAACAGTCGACAGTGAGATTGGTGTTGAAGATGATGTTGAACTTTTCTATTTTTTGTGTGCCACGCCGCTCAGCCCTCATCGCCGACGCGCCGTGTAGTCCTTGGCCCACTGCTTCATGTCGATGGGGTGCGTCTCGGGCGTTGCCTCCAAGTCCTGTCATGGCGAGCACGCGCGCAGAGTTGAGGGACACGCAGCACACTCAGCAGAGAACCTGTACATAAGTGCATGGATTGTCCGCGCCTGGCCATGATGGCATGCGTCCATGCACAAAAAAGATGCGGCCGAAACGTGCTGCTATGTCTCAATTCATCTTTTGCAAACTGTGGGTCAATAGATATGCGAACGGCGGCAGCGTTGGAACATTTGCTGTAATGAACTTGTAGTTTAGAGTTGTGAGCTTTCCGCGAAATAGCGCAGCCCGTCGCAAGACGCTGTGCAAACTTTCCACGAGATGTCAGCGGGTGTTGCAGGCATTGTGCCTAGGCACCTTGCCCAGCGTGGGCCGCCGACTCTATACTCTGAGGCATGTGCGCGAAACCACCCCCTACTTGGTCGTTCGCCAACCAGAAACACCACATTAGACCTCACCTCCCGCCATATCTTGATGCTCTTGTCGGCCTCCCCGGTGACCAGGCGGCTGCCGGAAGCGTCGAAGCTGCTGCAGAAGATGCCCGCCTCTGCATCAAGCGATCCAGGCTGCACGCCGCTCGTCATTTTCTGCACAGTGAGGGAGGAGGGGTGGGACGGGGGGAGGGGGCTATTGTGAAGCTGATGGGCTACAGTAATTTCGGCACGGGGTGCAGGATGGGGGGGGGGAGGGGGCGCCTTTGCACTGAGCGGCATGATCAATGCAGACAAGGGGACAGCTGCATGTAGCTCAGCGCGGCACGGGAATCATCCTAGTTCGTTGAAGGCTGAACTCAGGGTAGAAGTTAGCCAAATGCGATGACTGAGACGCCGCGCAGAGCGGACACGATGCGTTGCCATTGGTTGCTGCGGCATCATGCGCAGGCGCTGGCGGCTTGGCGGGCTGCGCTGTCGTCGTTTTTGTTGACGCCAGCGTCGCGGGAGAGAGAGCTTGCGCGCCTGTGCTGTGCCCTACACTGCGGGCAATGCAGGTACTGGCGTAATTTACATGTGGCGTGGTGAATCGCCTCTGCAAGAAGCCTGCAACTGCTCGGCAGCCTGCCATTCATTGCGGCTACTATGGGTCCACTGACGTAGTGGGTACGAACCTCAACTTCAACGTACCAGCTGTAACTTCCGTACGTGCGATGCCCAGGTCGCGAAGCGCTTCTGATTCGTTTCCATGTAGATACGTACATGCAAGCGCACCTGGAATGGGTACCCCGTGTCGTACTCCCAGAACGTGATGCCTGCTCAACTTCAACTTCAAGAACCAGATGTCAAGTAGCTGCTCATCAACAAGCGCACACGCGCATTCACAAAGCACGCCCGGAACGGGTACCCTACAAGCACCTCAACTTCAACTTCAGACAAAGCGCACCTGGAACGGGTACCCCGTGTCGTAGTCCCAGAAGGTGATGCTGCCGTTGTCGCCGCCGCTGAAGAGCACGTTGTCCTCGTTGGATGACAGCGTGTTGATGATGGCATTGTGGCCGCGCATGTTGTTGAGGAACATGCCGTCGCGCGCCTGCGGCGGCAGCAGCAGCGCGTACACAGTTCAGATTACGAGCAAACGAACGAGAACAACATCAGGTGCTCCATGTGCGTAGCGTAAGTCTGCAGCAGTACTGAGCAAACGCGGTGAGCGTGTACCGTGCATGCTACAAGTTGAAGAAAGAAACCCATCATGTGCGTCGTGCGCAGCATACGCTGCTGCACTGCTCAGAGAACACGCTCGCGCGCGTGGATAATCAGCCGTTCACAGCGTTTCAAGGGTCCAGCACGCTGCGTGCTGAAGAGCGCACTATCAGTGAGCACGTGTGTGTGACAGGTGACGCTAGCCTTGAACCTAAACAAGTCGGCAGCGCTCATCTTCCGGCGTCATCACAGCGCGGAATCACCATCCTGGCAAATCGCAGGCAAACATGAGTGTGTTGAAGGAGCACATGGAGCTATTCGTCGCTCAACTGCAAAGCGCCCTTGAATAAACATGCTCTTGTGTAGAGCAAACACTGCTATGCATGCAGCAGCGCTCAGATGAAGCTGAGCAATGCCCGCGCCCTGTAAACAACACACAGCAGCACTCAGGGCATTGGCTGAGCGCTGCTGACAGCTCGCCCACACAGCGCACAGCATCACTGAGCTGTGTCAACCCCGAAACAACACACAGCGGCGCTCGAGCTGGCTGAACGCTGCAAAAAACTTGCCCCTGGTACACAATGCGCAGCAGCAGCGCTCAAATGCAGCGGAGCGGCGCGCGACCCACCTGCCAGCGCTTCATGTTGTCGGCGGCGGCGCTGACAAAGGAGAACTCCCTCTTGCCCGCGGCGAGAGCGCGCACGGCCTTCTTGTGGTGCGTGAGCGTCGTGAACGACTTGCCGGCGACCAGGTCCCACAGCTTGATGGTGCAGTCATGGCTGCCGGTGATGACCTGCGCAACGTGGCGGTTACGTGCGGTGTGAGCGACGCTGCTACTTGCAGTACGAATTGCAGTTGATGGGTGAACAGCGCAGCATACTGGTGCAGTTGCGGCTGCCGGTTATGATTGACGTGGTGCAACGTGGCGGTTGCGTGTGTGCGGCGCTGCTACTTGAAGTACGAGCTGCAGTCGTTGGGTGAGCAGGGCAGCATACTGGTGCTGTTGCGGCTGCCGGTAATGATTTACGCAGTGCAACGTGGCGGTTGCGTGCTGTGCTGAGCGGTGCTGCTACTTGAAGTTCGACTTGCAGTCGTTGGGTGAACAGGGCAGCGTACTGCTAGAAAAGTGGTGCAGTCGGCTGCCAGTGATGACCTGCAAGGCGCAGCGGCGGCTGCGTGCTGAGCGCTGCTGGCACGAATTCAAGTGCAAGTTGATGTCTGATGATGAATGCATGCGCCATCTACGTGCTGCACTGAACTACCAGGATGGTGAAGCAGTTGTGGCCGCCGATTACAACCTGCACTGCGCGGCGCGGCGGCGTGCTCAGTCCTGTCGCTAGCTGAAGCGCGCTCAGATAAGAAAGTTCAACTTGAAGTAGAGCATGGAAAATGCACGTGGCAGCATGACGCACGTGCAGATCAGCGGCAACCGGTCTTCAGCAGTGCAGCATGGTACACTGCGCCAGCATCACAGACACGCCTCTCATGTGCATGCATTCGCACACGCTGTCGGATCTACACACGCACGCCGCAAAGTGACGCACCTGCAGCGCTCAGCCTGAAGTTTAATTAATCAACTTGAAGTAGAGCATGGGGGCAAAACGCACATGGCAGCGGCAGCACGACGCACCTGCGGGTCTGCAGCATTGGTCAGCAGCGATCCGACCGCGTTCGTGTGCCCTGCCAGCACGTGTATCTGCGCGGCGCGCAGCGTACAGAAGCGGAAATCAGCAGCGGCAGTTGGCGAGAAATGAGCAGAGGCAAACACTAAAACAGGGTGGAACCGCATACAGTAATGATGGCCGCCTTGGTGCCTTGGAGCCTGGGGCTTGGTGGACATGTGCTGCCGGGGCGCTTGCACATACATACATACCGCGCATTGACATGACGAAAGACCTCTAATAAGGAGTGTGAAAGCTCTTTGCTGCTACATTCCGACATTGGTCATATGTGTGCAACAGTCGATCCGTATAATGATTCATGTTTTGTGAGGGACACATCATTGACAAATTCACACGACGAGTTCAGGAGTGCACTTGGAACTCTCCACGAAACCGTTGAGCTGCTAGCAATGATCGGTCGACAACAACTTGACATCTGTCACAGTGCTTTGCAACACGTTCTTGCTTACCTACGCACACGGGCGTTTCTGACGCGCATGCCCATATGCGAGCTCGCCTGCTGCTCAACGGCCGCCCGGCGCACCAGCGACCGCTGGTGATGCAGCGCCTCTGTGTTCTGTTGCAATGCCCGTCACAAGGAGCATGCCTGCCCACGAGCACGCCTGTCGCAAGCGTTGCTTGTCAACAACATACCTAACTACACATGCGTCCGTGCTCACCTGCTGCTTGAAACGCATATCTCATACGCTTGCGACGCCGAATGCCTCATCTGCGCACCTGTCGCGCATGTTTTCTCCACACGACTACCTACCTAAACTTGCGTCCGCGCTCACATGCTGCCTTGGAGGAAACGCCCCGCCCCACACGTGCATCGCACGTTCCATATTTCTCTTTACAAATACCTACCTACCCACGCGCCAGCGCTCACCTGCTGCTTGGAGCGCATGTCCCACACGCGCGCGACGCTGTCCCTGCCGGCCGTGATGAGTATGTCGAGCGTCGGGTGCAACGCGAGCGCGTAGATGCCGCTCAGGTGGCCGTGGTAGTGCCGGATGACCTGCGCCGAGACGGCGACAACAGCGACAGAGACAACAGGAGCGACACGCATGAGCACAGACACAGAGAAGTGCAACGTTACTGCACTTACTAGAGCGACTGCTTGTTGGTGTGTGGGAAGAGTGTGCATGCGTATGTGCCCTGCGTAGATGCGCTAAGGTGGCCGTAGTAGTGCCGGATGACCTGCGCCAAGACAAAGCCAGCAGTTTCCGGGCAAAAGAGAGCAAGTTCGGGCATGCGTGAGGTCTGACACAGTGGAGCTGCCCTTGTGACGCGGAGGCAGTTTTGAGGCGTGTGCGCTCTGGCAGCCCTACTGCGCCTACCAGAGAGACTGCTTGAAGGGGGGTCAGAGAGTGTGACTTATTGCGACTCATGCATGCACCCCCCCCCCCCCCCCCCCCAAATACCCCCACAACAGACCAGGTACGCACTAGCCCCCTCCGGGTCTGCAGCACACGGCACACGTCCAGAGTTCATGTCATGGCAAGTGCATCCGCTGCATGCGCACACCGTCAACGCCGCCCACACACCTTGTTGCACTCGAGGTCCCAGCACAGGACCTTCTTGTCCTCGCCCGCAGAGAACATGTATGGGTGCCGCGGCGAGACGGCCAGCCCCCTGATGCAGTTGATGTGGCCCGTGAGAGTCAACTTCAACCCGCCCTCAGCGCCCGCCGCGCACTTCGCCAGGTCCCACACCTGGCAGCGACGTGCGCAGTGGTGAGTCACGAGGCGAGGGTTGAAGTTGAAGATCGGCGACGGCGTACGCGGTGCCGTGCTTCATGTGTGGCTGAAAAGGAGTCTGCAATGAGCGCAATGCCTTTTTGCACACACTCTACACAAGGTGCACCCAAAAGATGATGGCAGTGGCCGGCCTGGCACCAGTCAGAAATGTTGACTACCGCAAAAGAGCGAAGAAGATGGCAGACTATGTGCGTTACAGTAAGCAAAGAAAGGCGCTTGAGCACTGCCCTTACAGAACAGCAGCCTGTTGACATCATCGAACCTCGATGCAATGCGGTGCTACCAGTGTGCGAAATGCAAACAACCGCCCGCACCCGACTCCTGAGGGGAGATGCTGAGCTGGTGCGCCAACATGAGGTCATCGGCTGTGCCTAGAGCACTACTACTGCCTGAATGCACCAACGCATGCCTGGTACCATGCAGCAGACGCCAAGTGCCGCCAAACAGGCGACACACCTGCCGACGTACAGCGCTCACCTTGATGGTACGATCGGCGGAGCCCGTAGCGAACCACTCGTTCCCCGGGTCGAACGCTATCGCGCGCACCCAACCCAAGTGCCCGCTGACGACGCTCTGCAGCTTCCAGGGCGCGTGCCACGTGGGCTTAGGGACGCTGGGCCCCTGTCTCCGCGCCACCACCAGCGCCCCCCCCGCTCCCGCCGTCGCCCCTCCGCCCCCAGCGGCCTCTGTGCTCGGCGCATAGAGAACCAGGCTCGCCGAGCCTGATGCCGCAGCAGCCGCGGCGTACTCCTTGGCTCGCTTCTCCTCGTCCAGGCGGGAGACGATGCGAGTGACGTCCTTGTCCCCGCCCCCGGCTGCCGCAGCTGCTGGCGCGCCATTCGTTGAGTTCGATGCTGCTGGTGCCGCTGCTGCACTGGACGCGACGGGCATGGTGGTGGGGGGCTCTCTTACCGCGGCGTACTCCGCGGCCATGCGCGTCGCGATCTTCACCTTCTGGGAAGGCTCAAATTCCGGAGGTGGATTGCCCTCCCTGTCCACGAACATCTCGAAGGTCCGCTTCATGTTGAGGAGCATCAGATCGCTGAGAGCGTTGGCAGCGCCTCCGTCATGCTGCTCTGCCGCTGGGGCAACCTGCGCCATCTTGGCCTGTGTATGGCAGGACTGGATTATGAGTAGCAGCAAGATCCTGGGATTCGAGACTCGAACCACTAAGCTATGCTGTCAAAAGCAGAGGTCAAGGAAGCCAAGAATCTCAGCCCCGTGTAGCTACAATGCTGTGTGTTTCTTTCTCCAGGCGTGATTAGTTCAAGTCGGTGCTTGAAGTTGGTGAAACTGGAAAAAGAAGAAAAAGCAAGATAAGAGTCACGGACCGGCAATGCGTGCGATGCAGGGCGACGCGCTCTGTTGAACTATGCACAACAACTTCTGCGCCTTCGCGCAGTGAGCTGCAGCGATGGCACTCGGCGATGAAGTGGCGGCAGCGGTGCTTCAGCGTTACTCTCAGCTGCCAAAGACTGGCAAGCCTCAGGGTCGGGAGTATACAGTGCTGGCTGGCCTCGTGCTTGAGGTAACTGTGGAGCTGCAATGAGGAACACGAGGAACACATTTGTCTGCGTGTGTTGCTCTCACCACAAATGCAGTCAGGAACCCAACTTCAGCCTCCAAGAGTCGCCTGTGCTCCTTTACATTGAGACAAATGCTCAATACTGCACAGGCTTGCCCGCACCCGTCAACACACACACACATATCACCATCCCTGCCCAAGAACAGCGCCACTGCCTCATCGACTGCCACACATCTCTGCCTGCGCAGCAAACCTCCAGCGCCGACGCCCCGCTGGCCGTGATAGCTCTGGCGACAGGCACCAAGTGCATGGGCCAGAGCAAGCTGCCGCCGGACGGCTCCATCGTGCACGACTCTCACGCCGAGGTGCTGGCGCGGCGGTGCCTGGTGAGGCTGCTGGGAGAGCACCTGCGCGCAGCTCTCACACGCGCCGGTGGCAGCGACGACTCCAGGAACTTTCTGGAAAGCACCGGCGTGGAGGGGCGCTTCAGGCTGAGGCGCGGCCACAGGCTGCACCTGTACATCAGCGAGCCGCCATGCGGCGATGCGTCCATCTACCCGCGCGTTGCAGATTCGCCGCCTGCAGCGGTGGAAGCGGCAGCGCGTGCCGACACGGCAACTGCAGAAGCAGCACTGGATGCAACTCAATTGCCAGCACCAGCGCCACTGCTGGCGGCGGCAGGAGCGCCTGCTGCCGCTGCAGGAGCAGCACACACTGGTACTGCGCTGCCGGCGGCGGCCTCAGTGCCAGCGGCAAGAGCAGTGTCTGTAGCAGCAGCCACCATGGTTCCCGCCCCCGCAGCCGCCTCGCATAGTGTCAACAGCCCTACATGTCCGCTGAAGCGCGCCAACAACAGCGGCGCAGGTGATGCACCGCACGCTAAGAAACCAAAGTTGAACGGGGACAGCACCGAGGGCTCAGGGCTGCCAAGCGATGGCGCCACAATGGCTGTAACTGCAGAGAACGGCGATGTGGTGGCTGGCGGCCAGGGTGGCAGTGGTGCGCACGCAGCGGGTGCAGTGGCGATGGCGTACACGGGAGCCAAGGCGCTGACGCTGGAGCGGGAAGTGCGGCAGGCGGTGGGGCAGTTGCGGTTGAAGTCGGGCCGCAGCGACCTGCGGCCGGAAGACCGCACTGAGAGGTGAGGATGTGCCGTGTTGGAGAAATTGCTTGTGGCGTCATCAGCAGCCAACCACCGAGTGCCTTGGGTACGCTGGTGCGTGGCACGCTCGAGCGCCAGGCTGTGTGATGTGGAGGGAACATGCAGCTCGATCTGCAGCAATGGTGGCGTTCTAGTGGCCATGCCGCCCGCCTTGCGCCTGTCGGCAGTGCCATGCCAGTCAATGTCCTGGACATATGATGTGGTGGTCTACCCATTGCTGAGCATCTTGATGAGCATCTTGCATGAGGGTGTGCACGCTGAAATGCACGTCACACAGCGATCAAAGTCCTCGTCTTCACCATCTGGCAGTGGCCAGTGCGCGGTTCCCCGGCGCTATGCCGCAGTCGCTGCAGCTGCCGCTTTGTCCATGTTCAACATTGACGCCATTATACGGCTGCCACGTAGCACCGCCGCCCCACGCTGCGCCTGTCAGTCACCCAACACCCTCCTAACCACAGCCCTCCCATTACTTTGTGCACGCGCGCCGTGCAGCATGTCCTGCAGTGACAAGCTGGCGCGCTGGGCGGTGCTCGGGCTGCAGGGGCGCCTGCTGCGACGCTGGCTGGAACCCGTGCTGCTGAGCTCTGTCACCGTCAGCGCCGATGCGCGCGCCGCGCCCGACGCGCAGCGCGCTGCCATGCGCCGCGCCATCTGCGACCGCGCCGCCGCCGCTGTCGCTGCTGCCACCGCTGTCGCTGCCAGCACGCCGGCGATCCCTGGTTCAGACATCGCTGATGGCACTGACGCAGCTGCCGCTGCTGCTGCCGCCGCTGCTGCTGCGCAAGCCCTGGAGCTGTACATAGTCGAAGCACAGTACAACCGCGGCAAGCTGCTGGCGCAGCAGCAGCAGGCGGCTGCGCTCGCATCCGGCGCTGATGCCGCAGCGGCGCGCCCGATACCCTGCGGCTTCTGCCTCAACTGGTGGCTGCCGTTCGGCGCCGCCGCCGCTGCGCCGCTGCCGCAGCGCAGCACCGGCGCCCCCGGCGAGGCGGAAGTTACGCTCGGAGCGCTGGGGCGGCGGCAGGGACGGCGCATCAACGCGGCATCGCGCTCGCGCCTCTGCAAGGTGTGCATATTTGAGGGCCTCTGCGGCAGCAGTGGTGACGGCAAGGCGGTCGGCAAGCCAGGCAGCAGCGGCGGCGCCGGCAGCAGCCGTGGCGGCGGCGGCAGCAGCGGCGACAGCCGCAGCAACGGCGGAGCACGCGCCAATGGCGGCGGCGGCAGCAGTGAGGGGACCGCTGCGGCTGACATGATAGCTGCGGCGCTTGCAGGGCTGACGTATGCTGCAGCGAAAGCGACGGCATGCGAAAGCGCAAACGCTCAGCGCCAGGCGCTCCTGGAATCCGCGCCTTTCCGAGGCTGGCTCGTGACAGACCCTGTGCAAGAGGCATTTGTCATAGAGGCTGCTTCTGCGCCGTCAGTGCCTGCGGTTGCTGCAGCAGTAGCAGCAGCGGGCGCCGCCGCTGCAGGCGCCGCTGCGCCTGAGAGCGCGCAATCCGACTCTGGCACTGTAGTGTTGCCGACATCATCCGTGCACTGAGAGCTCTGACAGGGGGAGGCTGTTGGCAGACGCTGCACCATGCTGAGATCGCGGCCACGGTGCCACAATGCACGTGTGTCCGCATGTCTACCCAGCGCGGCATCATGACGTTTGGATGTCAGCAGGGTATCATCATGTCTGCACGTATGTCGCGCGCAGTGACGTTCATGTCAGGACTCAATGAGCATCAGCACACTTGTAAAAAACGGCGTTTTGTCAACGCGCGAGCTTTTTTCCTGATGCCACTGCCAAGATGCAGCCTCACTGCGCATGGCGGGCACCTATTCCACGGCGACAAGTTCCAGCTACACAGAGCAACACAGCACAGATCCCAACACACAACAATGACGACTGAAAGAGAGCTTTGGTGGTACACGAATGCGCAGGGCTGTGTTTGTGTTAACGGCGTGCTCATACGGCGCCTGCTTGCGCCACATGCATGCCTGCGCAAAGCGGAGGCAGGCCATGCAAAGCAGCACAAACGCAACTGACTTGTCCGTGGCGCAGCCTCCCTGTGTGCACTGCCTACTGTACGTCATCATGACGCACTACGCACACAGCTGCCGAGAGCCCTACAAGCCCTAGCAGTGCAGCAATAGAGCGCAGACCGCGAACCGCCGACGGCACGCGAGCGCGCGCGCGCTTTCTGTCCATGCTGGGTCGGCAGCGCTTGGTCAAAACGTGCACGGCGTCATCGAGCGCGCCGCGCCATGCCCCACTTCAAGCGGCCTAAGCGCCCTTTTGTAATACTTCAAGAAGTACTTCAACTGGCCTAGCCCTTGAGGGGCTTAAGACCCAGCTTGGCGCGCTCCAGGTTCCAGTACTCAACGCTGCCCTCCGCGACCTTGCCGCCCGCAGCGCCCCCGCCCCCACCCTCACCGTCCGACGTGTCCCCCTTCTGCTTCTTGAACAGCGAGTGCCCTTTAGGCTTCTTCTCCTTCCGCGTCGTCGTCTCCTTCGCACTGGCTTCCGCCACCCGCTTGTCGCCGCGCCGCGACGGCGGCGCCTCGGCATCGCTGCCGGCGGCAGCGGCGCCCTCCTGCGGCCGCGCCTCGCGCGCGTCTTCCGCGTCCTCGCTGTCGCGGTGCTTCCGCCTGCTGCTGCGGCCGCTCTCGCGCGCGCGCCGCCGCCGCCGCCGCGCTCGCTGCCTTCCGCAGACACCCCGCGCTTCCGCCGCAGCGACCCTCCCCCGTCCTCGTCCTTGTCACGGCGCTTGCGCTGCCGCGATGCGCTGCGGCTGCGGCTGCGTTCCTTGCTCGCGCCGCCGCCGTCGCGCCGCCGCCGCCGCTGACGGTCGTCCGTCGGCGCGCTGCCGCTGCGACTGCGCTCGCGGCGGCCGCGCCGCGTCTCGTCGCGACCGCCTCCGCGCCGCGCCGGCGAGCGCGAGCGGCTGGCGTCCTTGCGCGACTTCCTTTCGCGCCGCGCGCGGCTTGCGCTGCGCTCCTCGTGGCGCCGCCGGCTGCGGCTGCGGCTCCTGCTGTCGCGCCGCGCGCGCTTGCGGTCGTCGCGGTCCGCGCTGCCGCTGCGGCCGCGCCGGCGATCGCGGTCGCGGCGACTGCTGGCGCCGCCGTCGCCGCCGCCGCCGCCGCCGCCACGCCGGTCGTCTGCATGCCGGTCGCTCTCCCGCCGCCTGTCGGCGTGTCTGTCCTTGCTGCTGCGTCGGCCCGCCTCCCTGTCGTCATCGCGCCGCCGCCGCCGGTCGGCGCTCCTGTCGCGCCGCCGCTCCGCGCTCCTGTCGCGGCGCGCGGGCGAGCGGCTGCCGCCGCGCCTGCGGTCGCGGTCGCCGTCGCGGCGGCGGCGGTCGCGCTCGGCCTCCGAGTCCTTCTCCCGTGCACGCTCCCTTTCCTTGGCGCGTTCTTTCTCGCGTGCGCGTTCTTTGTCCCGCGCCCGCTCCCTCTCCTTCTCCTTGTCCCGAGCGCGGTCGCGGCTGCCGTCGCGCTCCCGCGAACGGCCGGCCGCGCCGCTGCTGCTGCGGCTGTGGCTGCGCGCACGTGCGGCGCTGCCGCTGCGCTCCGCGCTGCGGCTCTTGCTCTTTGCGCGCTCGCGCTCGCTGTCGAGGCTCATGCGGTCGCCGCTGGCGCTGCGGCTGCGGCCGCGCGGGTCGCCGCTGTCCACGCTCATGTCGCTGCGCGCGCCGCTGGCGCTGCGCTCGCGCTCCGCGCTGGGGCCGCGCCCGCGCTCCGCGCTGCGTCCGCGCTCCTTGTCCCCCCCGCTCTCGGCAGGGGCGGCAGCGGCGGCGGCAGCGGTGCCAGCGTCCCCCCTCTCCCTGCTGGACTCGCGCCGCTCGCCGTCGCGACGCTCGCCGCCGTCGTCGCCGCGGTGCCGCCGGTGCCGCTCATCGCGCTCCTCGCCGTCGCTGTTGCCGCCGCCGCCGCCGTTCACCGCAGGCTCGTGCCTGCGGCGCCGCTCCTTGTCCCGCTCCTCCCTCTCGGCGGCGTGCTTGGCGCGTTCCGCGTCCTGCTCCGCGCGGCGCTCCGCCTCCGCCGCCGCCTCCGCCGCCTTGGCATCCGCGATGGCCGCGCGCTCCGCCGCCGCCGCCTCCTCGGCGGCCTGCGCGACGAGCTCCTCCTCCTCCCAGGCGTCCTCGAGCACGCTGATGCGCGGCTTGAGCGCGCCCGTCTCCTCCAGCGCGCCCCTCTTGGGGAGGTGGGGGAGGGCGATGTCGAACGAGTGATCGCCGCGCAGCAGCTCGTCGATGATCTCGTCGACGTGCTTCATGGCCCACCCCATGGTCTGGCGCACCCTGACCTTGCGGTAGTCGTTATAGAGGGGCTCCAGGTACTGGTAGATGTCGATGGGCCGGCCCACTAGTCTCATGTAGAAGGCCCCCAGGACGCGCACGTACTTGAACTCCTCGTTCTTGATGAACTCTATGACGATGTCCTTCTCGGGCTGCAACTGCAGCATCTTGAGGACCAGGCACAGGAATTTGCTGGGCCTGGCATTGCCTCCGTAGCTGCCCCCCACATACTTGAGATCCACGGCTTTCTCAACGATGCCCTCAGCTGTGAGGCCAAAGCAGTGCTCCTTCCAGTACTGACTGTTGTAGATCTTGGTGCGGGTGATCTTCTCCACCAGATACTGCGGGTTGGTGCCATGCACGCTGATCGCGAACGGATCTGTAGTGTTCGCCATGGTGCCCTGCTTTCAGATATAGCTGTGCTGCCTGCAAAACCCAAATCGAATGGCGGATAAACCCTGGTGCGCCTCTCAGCGTACTCCAGTGGAAGGAGAAGTCGCCAGCAAGACCAGCTGCTTCTTCCTGCTGCTCAGGCAGCGCTGGAGGGCTCTCCTTCAGCTCAAACTCAAGCCACTTCAAGTACTTGAGGTTTGAGCCAAGGAACGATCTCTTGCAGGGCATGATGTCATTGCCAGATTGAACGCAGCCCGCGAGACGTTTTGTTGTGATGCGCAGTGGGATTGACGAAGAGGATGAGCGGCAGGTCGAAGCGCGCTTGCAGGAGCTGGCGAGCGAAGCCTCATCAAGCAGAGGTGCATCGCATCGGGCGGGCACCTACGCTTTTTGGGGCCTAGCGGGGGCCACTGCCGCAGCTTCAGTCGCTTTGCTGCCCTTCCTCGTGGTTCCATGGCTGCCCAAGCGCGTCTTCGGTGCGCTGCCATGGATGCAAACCCCTCAACATCAGCTCAGTGAAGTATTCGCACTGCTGAGTGAGGCAAGGAGTGCAGGCAGAGCCACTGGCACGTTTGTGGATCTTGGTTCAGGTGAGACAGATTGTTAGCAGTGCCAGCACAGGAGCGCAGCAGTGCAACCATTTTTGTTCATGTGGAAATTTCAGGCACAGACCAGGTTCAACACTTGCTGACTTCCATCAGACATGCTCGGTGTCAGGGCATGCAGAGCAAGTCGCTCAACGAGTGCGTGTGCATGCATGCACCTGGCAGCACCTGCAATGCGGCCACTACCCAGGATTCCAGGCCGCACAGCCACTTGCACGCCAACGGACATCAACGCCGCATCTCGTTGTGCACAGGCGACGGCTGTGCGGTAATAGAGGCAGCGCGGCGCGGCTACGCAGCGCATGGAGTGGAGCTCAATCCTGCGCTGGTGCTCTGGAGCCGCTTGCAAGCGCGGCGGGCGCGCGTCAAAGCGACGTTCTCCTGGGGCAACATGTTCGCGGTGCCCCTGGCGCCGTACGATGTGGTCATGTGCTTCGGCGTGCCGTCGCTGATGCCGCGCCTGGCTGACAAGGTGATGCTCCGGTTCATTTTGGCTCTGTTTATCATGACAAATTCCCTAGCAGTAGTGAAACTGCACGCCGGGGGTCGTCTGCATGTGTGCGTATAGGAGCAAAGTGAATGTTTTTTCACAGTTTTGCGGTTGCTACCCGTCCCCAATTACGAAACGTGTGCGTGTGGCAGAGCAAACCCTCAGCAGGGATTGCGTGTGCGCTGATACACAGCTGGGTGTGGTGCAATACTGACAATACTGCAAGGACTACCTCAAGACCCACCTACTGCACATGTTGACAGGAGCACATAGCTTTTCTCATTATTACATGGCTTTCGTCACTGTCGGAGACGCATCGGCACTAGACTTTACATAGCAGAAAGAGTATGTCCAATTTACTTATGTATATTGTATCTGTGACGCAAAACATCACCTTGGACTCAAACCGAATGACCAGAATCTGTGTAACGTCATGGTGCGCATGGCCTGCCGTAACGGCAGCTCACCCAGCACATGCTAGTGACTCTGTAGTACTCCCGCTACTAGGAAGTACAGGCGCCCAGTAATGCACAGTTTTGCATTCACGGCGGTGTGCAGGTTCGCGGCCTTGCTGCAATTGCCAAGTCGCAGCAGTTAAAAACACATAGCACCATCCAATTGCTGCATGCTTGCGCAACTCATTGCTCTCTGTCTGCTGCTGCTTCTCCTGGTTGTTCCATGTATGCATGCAAGGTGCGGAGAGAGATGCGCGAAGGAACGCATGTGGTGCTGTATCGCTTTGCGCTACCGGACTGGCAGCCCGTGGCGCAGCGCGGCAATGTCCGTGTGTACAGACATCATGTACAAAAACCTAATGGCACATAGTTACGCTGCACACACCCTGGAAATGTCGTCACTGGTTTGCTTATCTGTGTGTCTTGTTTGCTGTGGCATGCAGATGTGAGCTTTGCATGACAAGTTGAGCTGGGCATAGAAAATATGCGCAGGACGGCCGGATGCCTCGACATTCTATATCTACTTGCTCCATATCACCAGCAGCACATCTGAGGGGGTATCAAGTGCATAGATGACACTACTTGTGGTTGATTTGCTCACACGGTACTATCCTGTGTGGCCGTTGCCAATACACCACTTCTCATCATCCCAATGCGCAAATCCGCATCATGGTGCACGACACCCGAATCCAATAATCCCAGCGGTGTCGCGGTGTCGAAGTTGCAGGCCTCCAACTTCAACAGTTTTTGGCAGTTGGTCGGTGATTCAAATGTCAGGCGCGAGCTCAGCTGTGGACAGCAGATAGCATGGCATGGTGTAGCAATCGGTAACTAGTGACAAGGATACGAATTCACATTCTGCCTGCCATCGCGCCGTTGACCCTACACCAAGCCTAAAGTTCTCGCACAGAAAATGGTCGAGGAGGTGCAAGGCGGCAACTTGTCGAAGCGAATGTCGGATCTGAGGGAGCGGCTGCAGGCGGTGGAGTACGATGAGCCATTCGGGCCAGACTCGATGGCGTTGGTGACTCGTCTCTTCTCGGACCTGCTGGCCACCACGGAGAGCTATGAACGGCTTCATGCCAAAGAGGAGGCCACAGCACATGACTTGGCGATCAGTCAGGGCCAGCTATTCCCTCTGAAGAAGGACAATGCCAGGTACGTTCTGTCTGCGACTAGTGATAGCGACCTTTCTTACAGCCCATCGATGTCAAAGCCAAAAAGATCATGCTTTGCACATGCGCCGGTGCGCTTCTTGGAAAAGTCGCCTCCTCTCTAGAACGCCTGACAAACGATGGCTTGAACGACCAGCAGAGCATGGACTTGGTACCTCTCGGGTTCTGTCTTGTCATTTACTTCGGGAGGGTCAGCAGGTTCTGCAGCAGCAGCTGCAGCAGTAGGCACCAAGCGGCTTGCAGCATCCGCCTTGCCTCTCTTCACCCGCTCTAAGCAAAAAAGCATGCATCCCATCCAGCGCTACGCTCACGCCTACACACCCTGCGCACACAATGCACCGAACCCCCACCCATTTCTCTGCAGACTCGTGCGAGAGAACAACGCGCTGCACCAGCGCCTCATCAAGGCCGCGGAGGACGCGAGCGCGCGCGACCGCGCCGCGCTCCTCGAGCGCAGCCGCCTCACCGCGGAGCTCGCCGAGCTGCGCGGCGCGCTGCAGCAGCGCGACGCCGCGCTCGAGGAGACCAAGCGCCGCTGTGAGGCGCTGCAGGGGGCGCTGCGCCGCACGCTGGACGGCGACGCCACCGCCGCCGCCGCTGCCGCCGCCGCGGCCGTCGTGGGCGGCGACGCCGCCGCGCACGCCGCCGCCGCCAACGATGACGGCCGCGCCAGCGACAGCGAGAGTGCAGGCGCGGCGACGGCGGCGGCGGCGGCGGGGCGCGCGGCGGCGGCGGCGGCGGAGGACGCGGCGGCGGCACTGCGGCGGCAGCTGGCGGAGGCGCGGCGGAGGTGCGACGCGCTGGAGGCGGAGGCAGCGCGCGCGAGCGCGGGGGCGGCGGCGCGCGACGCAGAGGTCGAGCGGCTGCGGCGGCAGCTGGACGGGGGGAGGGGCGCGGCGGCGGCGGGCGCGCGCGACGCCGCCGCCGCCAACCGGCGCATCGTCGAGCAGCTGCAGGGGCACGCGGACTTCCTGAACGCGCAGCTGGCGAACCGCGAGGCGCAGGTGCGCGTTTGTTACGCAGTAGTATAATGTTGTGTTGGACCTGATGTGCTGCTGGCAGCGCGTGCGTGTTGCGTCCCCGGCGAAGGTTGGTGCTCAGACTGGGTGCAGCGTGGCACCGGTGCACGGCGCAGCCTTCGCTTGCTGTCGGGCTTTCTGGACGCATCAGGCTTGCTGGTAGTGCTTGGCGGATGGTAGCATGCGCAGGCGGGCGGGTCACGCGCGTCAATGTGGATTGGCAGAGCAACCAAGTATTGCGGATAGCGCCGCTTTTGGAGCGGCTTCGGAGCTGGCTGTTGGATTGTGAGTCACATTGAACTTTTGACTATTTCAAACCGGCACGGCCACCGCCACTGCCCCCAGAGCTATACAGGCTGTCACCATCTCGCCTGCTGGCACTGACAGGGACAGGAGCAACGCGCTTTCATGCCAACTATGTCGGTTGTTCTCAGTGCATTTCATTTGGGTAATCGATGGGAAGCGCAATTTCACCTTTACGTTTCATTCAGCCTTCACAACACTTCAAGTAGCAGATCCGCGCATGTGGCGCAGGTGACTGCGCGCCACGTGCGCGCGCTTCACGATATTGGGCGGACCAGGATGCTGCAAGCGTGCACAGCTCAGCAATTGGTAACACGCTTTACATGTGCGGTGACACACGCGCACTCTCACACACAAAAAACATACGCATTGCGTGTAACTTGCACAAAACATACGCACTGCTTGTAACATGCAAATGTACATATTATGCTGACGCCGTGTATTCTCAAGGATCAGAAGCGTGTACTCGAGCGTGTGCTTCACCCCCCCCTCCCCCCCCCCCCCCCCCCCCCCGTGCGCGTGGTGCCATACACCTGATGACCTCACGCACACAACCTGTCCGCGCACGCGCCGCCGATGCTGCAGCTGACGCAACTACAGGCAGAGGCGCGCGCCGCGGAGCTGGCGCGCTACGAGCACGCGCGGCTCAGGGACCGCGTGCAGGCACTTGAGGCAGCAAACCGCGCGCTGGAGGCTGCGCGCTCCGCCCTTGCGGCGCAGCTGTACAAGGGCAGTGGCGGCGGTGGCGGCGGCGGCGGCGGCGGTGGCGGCAGCGGCAGCGGCGGCGGCGGCAGCGGCGCTGCGCGGTGAGCGAGCGGTGTCTGCAATGTGTTGTGAGCCAGCGAAGGCGGTGCTGTTGTGTAGTGAGCGCGCATGGCCGGGCGCGCGCATATGACCAGCAGAGTTGTGCTTAAGCGCCAATGCTGGGGTTGTGTGGGCGCATCACAGCCTCCCTCCCATTGTGTTTCCCTCGGCAGAGCGTTGGAAACGGCACGGGCACGGAGGGGGGCAATGGCCTCCTGTCCCGACCCTGGCACCGCGGCTTGCAGGCGCACGCGCTGCAGCACCGCGGCGATGCGCGCGCTCAACTGCCGCACGGAGCATACCTACGCACCATACACCTGCACAGTTCGAAGATGAACCTGCTTATAGATGAAGCTGGTTGTTGCCGCCATTTTCGATGCCAGCACGCACCTGCAACGATGCGTCGTGCAGATGCCCTCTTAAGCCCCCCTCCAGGACCTGCCACCGGTACCCGCCGCACTCAATGCCTTGTGACACACCGCCCCTCAGCCGCAGTTCGATGAATCGTTACTCTGCTCTCCTGCAGCAGCGCTCAACCACCGCGCAGCGGCGCCAGCAGCAGCAGCAGCGGCGGCAGCGCGTCGCCGGCCTCCGACGACGAGCGCAGCGTGGCCTCGTCGACGGACGCTTCACTGCCGCGTGCACAGCGCTCAGGAGGCGATGACGACGGCGACACAGGCGCGTCTGGCGCGGAGCTGCTGGGGGCGTCCAGCGGGGAGCTGCTGGCGGAAGTGCAGCGGCTCAGGTGAGGACGCGCAGCACGATAATTAGGGCTAGGGTTTGGTAATCGGGCTTGATTTAGGGTTAGCGCAAGAAGAGGATGAGGTAGGGGGGGGGCAAGAGGGCATGTTTGTGGGGAGTTGCTGGGGGCGTTTGGCGGAGAGCTGGTGGCGGAGGCGCAGCGGCTCAGGTGAGGACGCGCAGAATTAGGGTTTGAGAGGAGGGCTGGGACTAGGGCTAGCGTAATCAGGACTGTCGGGGATGAGGTGGGGGGGGTACGTGAGGCCATGTGGCGAGGAGTTGCTGGGGGCGTCCCGCGGAGAACTGCTGGCGGAGGTGCAGCGGCTGAGGGGAGGATGCGCTGTGCTGCGCAGAAGCGTTGCTGTCGAAAGCATCACATTGCGCAGGGTTGGGGTCTGGGTAAGGGGTGGTGCGGCGCTCCGCTCACGGCCTGCCCGTGAAGTAATGGCGGAGGTGCAGCGGCTCAGGCGAAGATGTGCAGCACGGGACTCAGGGCAAGGGTTTGAGAGCAGGGCTGGGACTACTTAGGGGTTGGTGTGAGCAGGAGAGTCGGGGATGGGGATATGGGGGGGTGCATGAGGGCATGCGACGGGGAGTTGGTGGTGGACCCCAATCGGCGAGCTGACAAAAGTGCAGCGGCCCAGGCAAAAGCGAGCAGTACAGGGGGGTCGGCGTTAGGGCTAGGGCTAGGGTGGCCCAGCCTAGGGCTGGCATCGGGATAGGGGTCACTGTAGAACTAATGTAACGTAGGAATCAGGTTAGGGATGAGGTATGGGGGTGCGTGGGGTTGGGATGAATTTGAGGACCAGGGTACGCAATGAGGGCTGTGATAGGATGGGGTCTCGGTCAAGTAGGGTCAGGGTTGGGGTTAAGGGTCAATGGTGCCGCGCTCCGCTCATGAGGCGCCTTCCGTCCTTGCACAATGATGATGCCTCATGCTAAGCTGGAAGTTACTGAACTTCAAAGACTGAACTTCAGCATGTTGTCAGCCCCCTTTCTCGCTGCCACGTGCACATGATCCCCATCTGAGCGTCGTGCAGATCGAGCACACCTCGTAACACCTGCAGCCCCTTTCCACGCCGCCACTTGAGTATCAGTCGAACGCACACATGGCAGCTGGCCGCGGACTGCGGCCAACTGTGCGCTGAGAGCATAAGCGTGGCCTGCGCATTGCTCGCCCGTCAAGACTTGCCTCGCCATTCGCCCCGTACTCGCGCTATGCTTTTAAGGTTACATTAATGTAAGTGCCAAATACCCGCGTAACTGCCACCTGCGCGTCGCACTGCCGTGCCGCCTTCTCCAGTGTGTGACTGCGTGAGGTGCTGGCAGGGCGCTATGCTTTGAAGCTTACATTAATGTAACTGCCAAATGAGCGCAACTGCCACCTAAACGTCGCCCCGCCGTGCCGCCTTTTCCAGGGTGCGACTGCGCGAGGCAGTGGGGGCGCGTGATGCGCGGACCGAGGCGCTCAGCCATCGCGTCGAGCAGGCGGACGAGGAGTGCGAACGCCTGCGCAAGGTGCGGTGCGCGCTGATTCCTTTTGAAAAGTATTGTGAGTGCAATTTAATAAAGCAGTGACGTGCCACATGCGCTCATTTGTATGGGGCAAGATACCAAGAACATCATTCAATGGCGCGTCAGGTCTGCCGGAGTTGCTTGTGGCTCTTTCAATTCCGCATTGTCTGCACCCTGTGATTGTTTGTAGTTGTGTACAATACAAGTGATGCTATCAAGGTTCTACGTAGGTGACATGCAATCAAAGCAGCGCTGACATGGTGTGGTTCTCTGCTGTGATACTAGCAGCCGCCCAAAAATACGCTGGCGATGAACCTCTCAGTAGGTGTTTTAGTGAACACTGAAGAGCGTTGTTTACACTACACACCCCTGTGGGGTGTGTACATGCTGCATTGCATCAACGATGCATGTCAGCGTGTGCCATGGACACGGCTGCACCAATGTCAACAGGATGTGGCCCCCGCACTATAGGCAGCGCGGCGTCGCTGTACGCGCTAATACTGAGCGTCAATCGCGCTAGACTGATGGCACATGCAGTTGAACTTGAAGCTGATGCTTGAGCGCTGACACGTGCCTGCTGTGCGCTGCCGTGCAGTCGCTGAGGGAGCTGGAGGGCGCGCAGCGCGGCCTGCGGGCGCAGCTGGTGAGTAAATTGCGTGAGTAGTTTGCAGGCGCAGCCGGTGTATGGTGTAAGTCTTGCATGGCGTGACCTGGCGAAACTCGAAGCCTTTCAATCTCTGAATTCCCAGCTCCATGTCCTGATGAGCTGTACGTGGGGCGCCCTGATGTTGAAGTTTGAGGTGCTTCAACTGTGACGCGTGTCGCTCCGCCAGCGCAGTGACCTGCTTCACGGCGTGCAACGCTGACTCATCGCATACGGAAACCGCTCACCGAGGCGTTGATGATGGCAATGCTCATCAGCAAGCTATACCATGCCGCTCCGCAGCAGCGCTCCGCATCCGCAGCCCCCCCTTCCAGCCCCTCCCCCCCCTCCCCCGCACTACGTCCCCACACATGCCTAGCCATAGCCTAAACCCCACTTGCTGTAGCTGTCCCTGCCGCTTCGCAGCAGCGCTCCGCAGCCCCCCTCCCCCCCCCGCCCCCCCGCACCATGCCCCCCCGCGTGTGCCTAGCCCTAACCCAACCCTACTTCCTGCGCGCGCACGCAGGCCGACGCTGGACGGGAGGCGGACGCACTGAAACGCGCTGCACGCAGCAGCGCCGCGGCGGCAGAGGCGGCGGACGCAGAGCGCGCGAGCGCCGTCGCGCAGCTGACGCGCGCTCACGCCGCCGCTGCAGACGGCCGCGCCGCCCCCCAACAGGTATGTAGGTACAATGGTGGTGGCGGCGAGGGAGTGAGTTGATGCGGCAGCGCTCTGTGTGATGTGGCAGCGCCGGCGGTGTGAGCGGCGGGCGCGTGAACGTGGCACGTTGTGTGCTCTCTGCGCGCAGCGTCGATTGCGGTTTGTGTTGGGTGGGCACGTTGCGGGAGTCTGTGGCATGGGCGGTGATGGCGGGGGTCATGACGATGCAGCGCCTACCGCACGACCTGCTGCCCCAATGGTCGTATCCTGTCTGGTGACGCCTGCGTGAAAGGTGTCTTGTCTGCAATACCTATGAATGTTCATCGGCCTCATGTGAGCATACGCTGTCCTTGCCTCTCGCAGCAGGAGCGTCGACAGCAGCAGGATGACAGAGCCGCCAGGGAGTCCATGGCGGCTGCCGCGATGTCAGGTGAGCGATCATGTGGCGCACAGTTTGTCAAATAGAGCGCTGCTTCAGTCTTGACGCTGTGGCGGGTGTGGGGGGATATGGCACATGTTGCACAGCAACAGTCTCGAGTCAGTCACCTTCTGCCGTCAAGCACACAACGATTTGATGGATAATTGCACAGGAACGAACGTTTCAGATTTGAACCCCAAACAGCGTAAGAGTCATCGGGTATGCCCATGTCGTTGACTTTTTTCTCCTTGAAATGTATCTGGTAGATCATGCAAACGGTTCAAGTCACTGACCACCACAGCATATGTAGATGCTGCAGCAGTGTTCAGCAATAACTCAACACTACCGTGTAGTACCGTAGGGTTCGAGGGCTTCTGCGGCACGCGACGCGGCAGCCCCTGCACATGCGCTCTTGCCCCCCCCCTCCCCAGTACACCACTGCTCAGCCCCAACTTCCACACAGAGCACTGCCACCCTCACTCACACGCTGCGCGCACGACACCTCTCGCTCCCCAGGCCGCCACACACGCCAGCTGCCAGAGGTGGAAAGCGCGGCAGCCCAGTCATCCGCCCTCGAAGCGCGCCTGCCTCACTACTTCACAGCGCTGCTCGACATCACCCACTGAGCACTGCCGCCCTCACGCGCTCCGCGCACCCCCCCCTCCCCCCCCCCAGATGCGGCGGCGGCGCGAGAGTCAGCGCTCAACGCCGCGCGCGCCGCGGCTGCGCGCGCCGACGTCGCGGAGGCACGCTGCGCCGCGCTCGAGCAGCAGCGCGCGGCGCTGGAGCGCGCGGCGGCGGCCCGCGCCGCGGAGGTGGCGCGGCTGGAGGAGGCGCTGAGCGCTGCGCGCGGCGCGGCGGCGGCGGGGGCGGCGGAGGGCGCCGCGGGCGCGCGCGCGCGGCAGGTGATTGACAGGCCGCGGTGTTGAAAAGTGGCGCTGCCGACCGGCTATTGCACAGAGCGAAGTGCTTCACGGCGGCGGCGCGTGCAGGGGGGGGGGGGGGGGAGGGGGGCGCGGGCACGCGCGCGCGGCAGGTGAACGCAAGGAAGTCGGCGGTCGTGAGTATGTGTGTCACCGGTGGGATGCACACACGTCGGAGGAAATCACGTGGCGCGGTAGTCAGTAAAATTGGGAAACGTTTGCCGATGTCTGCTTCACCGGTGTGCCGGTCTGCTTCATGGGCGTGCCACTGCGGTGCGGCGGAGCTGCCCGCAGCCCGTTCCACTGCGCCCGGGCCGGGGCACTTTCAGGGATGGGTATGATTGTGTTAGGGTTAGGGTTAGGGTCCGCTGCGCACGGGTCAGTGCGACCTTGGGTATGGGTATCGCAAGGTAGCATCTTGTTGGGTCAAATGGATGCAGGAATCGCATCCGAGGATTTGGTCACAGCACGCGGGCGGACGCGCCTCTTTGAGTTAGGTCAGGGTAGGGTTAGGGTTAGGTTAAAGGTAGCGGCCGCAGCGTCGCGCCTACCTCCTCACGCCTCGCAGAGCACGACGACCCTCTGCCATTGTCAGTCCCTGTTTTGCTGACTCGATACTCACGACTCGTTCCGCTGCCGCTTGCGTGCACTACAGCTGGAGGCCGAGCTGGCGCAGGCCGAGGAACGCGCCAGGGCGCAGGCCCAGGAACTGTTCGCTGCGCGCGCCGTCGCCACGCAGCTGGAGCGCGACGTCGCCGCCAAGGCCGACGCCCTCGACGTGAGTGGTGATGCTCAGCGATGATGCTCGCGGCGGCGTCCGTTTATTGGTATATATCTATAGAAGTATTACTATGATATGTGTGCCTTTAGCAGACGCGATGCCGCCGCGCTGCGTGGCGGCGCCTGTTGGTGCCATCAGGGGGCGCGATGCTGCCGCACTGTGCAGGTGCCATCTTAAGGGATGGAGAGCACGTGTTGCATCGCTCAGTTGGACAGCGCGCCTCTGGCACTTGATCGCAGCCCTGACCTAACCTGAACCCTGAACCAGTTGTCGCTGTCGCAGGCGGGCGCCTGTGAGCGCCCACGACCGGCGGGCGCCTGGGGTGCTTAGCCCCAACCCTCACTCATGTCTGATGCTAAGTGGGAGTCCGTCCGTCGCCTTTGCAGGCGTTTGCCGCGGAACGCATGCGGGTGGGAAGCTGGGCCCTAATCCCAAAGTAGCCCCAATGCAACTCAACCCTAGCCCTCACTGAGAGCCCGTCTATCGCCGTCGCAGGCGCTTGCTGTGGAGCGCGCACCACTGGCAGACGCCGCGGGCACGTAGCCCTCACCCTCTGTTAGCCTACCCCTAAGTTAGCCCCAACCTCTTAGCCCTAACCCTAACTGAGACCCCGTCCGCCCCCATCGCAGGCGCTTGCTGTGGTGCACGCGCGACTAGCGGACTCCCTGGGGATGTCAAGCCCTGACCCTAACTTAGTCCTATCCCTAACTAAACACCGACCCTACCCAACATCCCGTCCATTGCTGCTGCAGTCGCTTGCCGTGGAGCGCGCGCGACTGGCAGATGCCCTGGCGTCGCGCGACGCGGACCTGCGCGCGCTGACGGGGCAGAAGAGGGGGCTGGAGGGGGAGGTGGCGGATGCTCAGCGCACCGCTCATGCCGGGGCCCTGGAGGCCACGCTGCGCGCTCAGGTGCGTTGTGATGCGCCCTAAGGTTAGGGTTAGGGTTAGGGTTAGGAGGTGGCGGATGCTCAGCGCTCTGCGCACGCGGGGGTCCTGGAGGCCACGCTGCGCGCTCAGGTGCGTTGTGACGCGCCTTAGGGTTAGGGTTAGGGCTCAAGTAAGACATATCGGCACAGGGGGCAGGCTGGCCGTTCTTCCCAATGAGATGCATCTTGGTGTACTGCGTGGAAGCGCTTCCACCTAACCCTAACCCTTGGTGCAGCCGCCGCTGATGTCTGCATGTTACGTAGCTGCCGTTGTAATGTACATTGCATCGCGTCAGCGGACAAGTGCGGCCATGAGCTAACGTGAACAGCCATGAGTGATCGAGAATTGCCATGTCAGAGGCGCACAAGCTTTTTGGAACTGCTGAATCTGAGTGAAATTGTGGCGAGCTCGCATGAAAGCAGGAGCCACGCGATAGGCACTTGTATGCCACCGTCACCCTATGCAGCTTCCGTGATTGCCGTCAGATCACATCAGGGCATCGTTGAGCTCTAGCCTGATCCTCTCGTGATTCTCGAGTGTCCGCACTGCCATCACCCCCATGAAGCTGGTCAATCTCTGCACCAGCATGCCGCTGCCTCTCATTTGCTCGATTCGTCAAAGTTGGCGCGAGTCATACATACGACACAGATGTCAGACGTCACCATTAAAATGATTATATGCGGCCCGTGTGCCCTGCCGCGATGCCCGTGTCGGCCAGGCGGAGCAGCACGCGCAGGCGATGCTGGAGGAGAGCGCGGCGGAGGTGCGCAGCCTGCGCGCCGAGGTGTCGTCGCTGTCGAGCCGCGTCATGGAGGAGGAGCGCAGGACCGCCGACGCCAGGTACGTATAGCGATACATACCCCTAGCCGCCCCCACCAGATACATGCCCTAACATGTGGCATGTATGTACCTGCCTACCCCTGATCATCTCACACGTACACATATACCCTGGAGGAGGAGCGCAGGACCGGCGGCGCAAGGTATATGCACGGATACATACCCGTGGTCTGCCTATCACCTACCCCTGGTTGCCCCACCAAATACATACCCTACTACTTTGTGTGCGTATACCTACATACCCCTGGTCGTCATTGCGCCAGATGCCTACCCCTGACCACTCCTGGCTTGCTGTCTATGTGACGCGCTGTCCGCCCACATGTATGCGTACAGTGTTTTTGCAAAAAGTGCTCGTCGATTGCATGTGGGGCGCGCCATTGGCGTCGGGTATCGATACACCGCAAGATACATACCCCTGGTCACCCCCACCAGGGACATGTCCTAACATTTGGTGTGCATGTGCCTATATAACCCCTGGTCGTCATCCACACGTACGCATATACCCTAGACAATGAAATGTGCCTGTTGACGTACCCCTGATCACCCTCCTACGTACATACCCTGAGATGTAAGGTACAAACATGCCTACCCCTGGTCATCCTCCTCATACATATCCCCAAGTATATGGCCCGCGCACGCATGTGGGCTGCCGCGCTCGCGCGACTGCTCATGGGACCCCCCTCCCCCCTCCCCGCACTCCCCGTACGGCAGTGTGCCTACGCGAACCCGGCGCGGGCTGCGCCGGGCATTGCAGCATACAGCGCAAATTGATCCTGCTATCGAGTAGGTACGAATGCCTGCGCCGGCGCGCGAACACCGACACGCGCCTGCTGCCCCCCCCCCCCCCCCCCCCCCTTCCCCCCCCCCCCCTCACACAACCCTCCTCCCTGTCCCCGCTCCCCCCCACACACACCACATGCACACGCAGGGACCAGACGGCGCAGGCGGCGGTAGAGCTGGCGGCGCGGCGCGCGCGCGCCGACGCCCTGGACTCCGAGCTGCAGCATCTGCGCGCCTCCGCGGCGGTGCTGCGCGCGCAGGTGCTGGAGGGGCAGACGGCGCTGGCGGCGGCGCGCGCGGAGGCGGACCGGCAGCGCTCCGCGGCGCTGAGCGCTGAGCAGCAGGTGACGATGATGAGATGATGGTGCTCAGAAGGTGACCATGATGATGATGCTCAGTGACAGACTGGCAGCAGCGCTCCGCCACGCTGAGCACTGAGCAGCAGGTGATGACGGTGATGATGATGCTGACAGCAGCGCTGCGCCGCGCTGAGCACTGAGCAGCAGGCGATGACGGTGATGACGATGACAGACTGACAGCAGCGCTCCGTCGCGCTGAGCGCTGAGCAGCAGTTGTGGTGATGATGCTCAGTCCTGGCTGTGGCAGCGCTCCGCTGCGCTGAGCGCTGAGCAGCAGGTGATGACGATGATGCTCAGTATGTGGCGATGATGATGCTCAGTCTGACAGACAGGCAGCGTTCTGCCGCGCCGAGCGCTGAGCAGCAGGTGAGAATGATGCTCAGTCTAGCTGAGGCAGCGCTCCCCCGCGCTGAGCACTGAGCAGCAGGTGACGATGGGGGGCGCAAGCGCAGAGAGAGAGAGCGACACCCGCTGGCGAGGTTGCGAGGGCTCTGCTTGGACTCGCTGGCCTGGCGCTGACGATGATGTGCTCAAGGAGTATGCGATGCTCATAGCAGCGCGCGATTCTGTGGCGCAGCGCGTCACATTGCCTAGCGTGGCAACAGGGTCGCGTCAACGCTCCACGCGTGTGGCGCTGCTCCATGCAGCGCCACATTGTGACACTGCGTGTGCCCATGCGCCTGCAACCCTTGTCGTGCTCCACTTGGCCAATTTCATGCTGACCATGTGCTGAATCCCCACAGCCTCCCTGTAATCCATCAGCTGACGTCATCAGCGGCGGCAGGTTATATGGCACACACGGTTGACAGGGCATCAGCGCCTCGGTTTCAGCCATGGACTGCAAGGGGCAGCTGCTGATGAAAAAAAAACACACCCTAACCCCCAACCCTAACCCTAAACTCACCCCAGCAGCCCTGGTGCCGTCCGGTTCCACACTTGAGATGGCCTCGATTGCAGTCCACACACAACGGCGCGCTAACCTGAACCCTAACCTCAACCCGGCGCCTCACAAGCATCGTCAAAACACCTACTTCAATCCACACTTCAATCCACACTTCAAGCTGATGCGCCGCCGCCCTCACACCGCGCCGCCACCCCCCTCACTGTTTGCCAGAGCACGCATGCCGGAATCTCTGTCAAAGCATCGTAATAAAGCACCTACTTCAAGCAACAGAGCAACACCTCTCTCGAAAGCATCGTAAAAGCACCCTCCTTCAAAGTACTTCGATCAACAGCGCAACGCTGCCGCCCTCACCCTGCCCCCCCCTCCCCCCCCACACCGCGCCTCCGCAGCTCGCGGCGGCGCGCGCGGCGCTGACGGACCGCGAGGCGGAGCTCGAGACGGCGCGCTCCGCGGCGCGCGCTGCTGCGGGCCACCACGATGATATGGCGGCGCGCGTGGAGGCGGCGCACCGGCAGGCGCGCGACGCCGAGGGGCGCGCCGCCGCGGCGGCGGCGGAGGCGCAGTCGCTGCGCCGCGACCTCGAGGTGCGCGAACGCGGACTCCGCGCGCGCCGGCGCGGACTGAGATGATCCCACTTTTATGAGTATGGGTTGAAGTTCAACTGCAACAGGTGCATGGCGGCGCCGCTGAGCGCTGCTGGCGTGCGGTGCGTCGAGGTACAGAGGGTTTGGCGTGTGTACTGGTGCTGAACTCGGCAGGCTCTCCTCGGCACCGTTGCAGGCAGGCGGGCGGGCTCAGCGCAGGGCGCGGGGCGCACCGGGCGCCATATCCTAACCCTGACGTCAACCACTGAGCTCTCACGTGCCTACATAAAGTACCGACATCACCGGGTCAACCCCCCCCCCCCCCCCCCCCCACATCAATGCCCCACACCATACCTCACACCCCTCGGCCATATGCCCGCCGCACCGCTCAGGCGCGCAGACGCCATATGCGCTGCCGAGCGACATGAATGCTAGTGTCCAGCGGTGGTGTGTTGAGCACTGTGACTGCACACACCTACATACAACCCCTCTTCACCCCCTCACCCCATCCCTCACCCCCCCACCCCCCATCTCCCCTATACACCCCCCACCCCACACACACGCACCCCCGTCACCCTCTCCACACCCTGCGATCGCCATACTGCTCAGGCACGTGAAGCGGAGGCGCGCACGCTGCGCGCGTCGCTGCGCCAGCTGGACGCTGATCGCGACGACCTGCAGCACGATCTCGTGACGAGCGCAGAGGCGGCGGCGGCGGCGCGCGGCGAGCTGAGCGCGCGCGAGGCGGCGCTGGCGGAGGCGCAGGCGCGCGCGGACGCCGAGGCGCGCCGCGCGGCGCAGCTGGCGGCGGCGCTGGAGCAGGTGAGCTTAGCGCTGCTGCTGGTGGTGGTGCTGGTGGTGGTGCTGGTAGTGGTGGCGGTGGTGGTGCTGCTGCTGCTGCTGCTGGTGTTGGTGGTGCTGATGAGCTGAGTGCTACTGCTGC
The DNA here is from genome assembly GCA_017506865.1 of Tribonema minus. Taxonomy (NCBI): domain Eukaryota; class Xanthophyceae; order Tribonematales; family Tribonemataceae; genus Tribonema; species Tribonema minus. The sequence continues at coordinate 186,295 of JAFCMP010000017.1, read as the reverse complement.
TGCTGGTGGTGGTGGTAGTGGTGGCGGTGGTGGTGATAAAGAGGAGGCTGGTGCTGCTGCTGATCTTGGTGGTGGTGCTGCTGCTGGTAGTGGTGCTGGTGTTGGTGGTGAGGGTGATGGTGGTGATTGAGGCTAGTGCTGCTGCTGGTGACGTGCTTGCACGTGACAGTTCAGTAGCGCAGGGCGCAAAATCGAGCGACAATGCACGTGGCGGAACCCTCAAGTGGCGCCTCGTGCATTGAGGCGCACCAAAGTGTGTTCGGCAACACCAGCTCTGAGCAATGCTGCGCATGCTGTACGCACCAACGCCCTGGCTCTGGCGCTGACCGCGTGCAGTCGCAGGCATTCAGTAGGGTTAGGGTTAGGGCTGGGGTGGGTATGCACCGCAGCTTCTCTCGCGGACATCCTGCCGCCGCCGCTCGCTGCACACACGCTTCCGCGCGCGCTCCCACGCTGTTGCGATGACAGAGGGAATTGCGGTGCAAGCTCACTGCGCCCCTGCGCACCCTGCGTTTGCGATCATGGAGGGATATGTAGTGCAAACTTGCCATGTACTGCAGCTGCTCTCGCGCACGTTCTCGCGCACGCTCGCAAAGCCGGCTGTTGCGATGACGGAGGGACACGTGGTGCTGACTCACCGTGCGCCCCCGCCGCTGCGCGCTGCCGCGCAGGCGGAGAGGCGGCGCGGCGCCGCCGAGGAGCGCGCCGACGACGCCACGGAGCGGTTGTCGGAGCTAACGGCCGCGTTCGAGGGGCGGCAAGCGGAGCTGCGAGCGGCTGCAGGTGCGGCGGTAGTAGTGAGTGGAGCGCTGCTGCGGGGTGGCAGCGCTCAGGCGATGCGCTACACGTTGTCGCAAGTGCTGTCGTTGATTATTGACGTTGTTGGGGGGTTTTGAGAAGCGCCGCAAGGCCGCGCATGCTCGTACATGCATGCGCAAGTGTATACTTCAGAAGTATGTGTATGTTTGTATGTGGCGCCTTTGCGTGGAGCGCTGCTGCCGGTGCAGCGCTCAGGCGATGCGCTATGCATCTCTCTTCTCGACTCTGTTGGAAGTTCAATCACTGCAAGATGCAGTTGAGGGGTTCAGAGGCGCGCTGCGGGGCCGCGTGACCGCACGTGCATGATGACTTGATGTGGTGCACGTTGTCTCGTTTTCAGTGCAACACTGAGGGAGTGCCACGTTGCGTTGCTGCACGCTGCGAGGGGCTCACGGGGTCACGTTCGTGTACAACGCAGGTGGCACTTGTGACGGCAACTGGTGCTGCGCACGCCCGTCACAAGGCGAGCCACATTTAATGTGGCCATGCGGTTGAAACCCCACGACTGTGCATTTGTGATGCAGTGACCGCATGGGTTCACCACTGTACCCGCACCAGTTTATCAGCGCACTCATGTGGGGGTACACGCAGGAACCACGCCGGCAGTGATGACTAGGGCGCAGCCTCGCCTAGCCACTTGAGATCTAAATCCTAACCCGAACCCTATCCCCTTGTTGATCAGTGGATTTGAGCTCATGGCCCGCGATGACCACGATGTGAACAACAACACAATTCAGCCTGACTCAGCCACTTTACCCTCGAGTTATGATTCTCAAACCCCTAGTATTCACACCACCCTTGCCGCGCGCGCAGAGGACCTGGACCTCATGGCACGCGAGAACCACGCCGCGAACAGTCACACAGTGCAGCCTCGCTCAGCCAGTTCACAATTGAAATGTGATTTTACGATCATTTAAACAATGAACAACAAGTGGCGTCACCCTAACCATGCGCGCAGAGGACCTGGAGCTCATGGCGCACGAGAGCCACGCCGTGACGAGATGAGCAATGCAGTGCGGCCTTGCTCAGTGAATTCACACTCGACATTTGAAATCTTTAAACCACTCATATCCTCACCACCCCCTTGCCATGCGCGCAGAGGACCTGGAGCTGATGGCGCGCGAGAACCAGGCCGTGAGCGGCGAGATGGCGCGCGTCGCCGCCGACAAGCGCGGCGCGGAGAAGCAGCTCGACGAGGCGCGCGCCGCCGCCGCCGAGGCCGCGCAGCAGGCGCGCGCTGCGCAGGTGCGTGCACAGTGGCGAGCGCTGCTTACTGATCGATTGGTACTGCCGCTTGGTGGCTCTGGCAGCATCGCTCCGCACAGCGCCAAGCGCTGCTGACGATTTCTGCATGCGCGGCGCAACGCTGAGCGTTGCTGACTTATGGATCGGTGCTGCCGCAGCGTCGCTCTGCACGGTGCCTGACTGGGTGTGCGGCTGACTGAGTGCTGCTGCTGCTGCTGGCGGCGTCGCTCCGGCGCGCAGCAGGCAGTGTGTTGCGCGCATGTGCACATGCGCGTGCAGCGCCGTGCGGCCGAGCTGAGTGCTGCTGACACATCATAGGGCGCAGGATCGCAGACGCATCAGCAGTGGCCGCCGCTTCGTTACTGAAGCATCCTCGCCATGTATACACTCATCAGCTACGAGTACGGCGCACATGCGCAATCACTCATGAGCGCCGTCAGTGACAAATGCTTGCTGCATTAGCCCGCCCCCCCTCCCCCGTTCCACCCAATTTTTAAAGTCCTCGTCCTGCCCACAAGTGCAATAGGCTGCAGCCCATGTTGACACAGTTGACACACCATGCTTATTGCATGCCGCCCCCCTGCCGCCCCGCCGCGCCAATCGCAGTTTGAGCGCGACGACATTCTCAGCTCCTACAAGGCGCTATTCGAGGAGAGCAGGCGCCTGGAGGCCGGCACCGACGAGCTCAACGGCTCGCGCAAGCACCTCGCGCAGGTCAGCCCTTGCTCAACGAGCGTTTGCTGCCGCTGTGTGTAGCTGTGCGCCTGGTTGCCAAAAAGTGCGTCCGGCATGGCCGCTGTGGCAACGGTCACCTGAAATCAGGCCGGCGCTGACGAGCTCGACCGCTCGCACAAGCACCTCGCGCTGGTGATCCCTCGCTCGACGAGCGTTTGCCGCTAGTGGTATTAGGCGTCAGATTGGTTGCTGGGCACAGACGGCGCGCCGTATTTCGCACAGGCGCCGCGCGAGCGCGCGGATGTCACTGTCATGCAACCGCCAACCTTTGACAGTGCCCTTGACGACACGGAGGCAGGCGCAAGCGCTGCTGACAACACCACACCTGTATCAGCGACTGACGTGCTGCCGCCGTGTGTGCTGGTGTGCGCGCGCAGACGCTGTCGGAGCGCGAGGGCGAGGTGGCAGCGCTCAGGGCCAGGGCCAGCGGCGCGGAGGTGCAGCTGCAGCGCATGGCCGCGCACAACGGAGCGCTGCAGCGGCAGGCAAGGGCCCCATTCATTCATTTTCATGAATGCTTGTGTGAATGCATGGGCACTGCGGTTGTTGGGGGCTGTGTGAGCAGTCGCTGGTCTCTTTGCGAGGCTTTGTGCCGAGGGCTGTACCGTACCACTGCGGGGTGTATGCGCTTTGAGGGTGAATGGTAATGTCAGCAATGTCAGCTGCTTTGAGCAAGCATGGGCATGGGATGCCAGTGGAGCACCTGGATCGCTCTGTTGTGGGGACTGGTGCCCAATTGAGAGTGACTAGTGCACAAGCACGTCTGCCGAAAACACCGTCTGGTAGTATGGTAGAGCTCTACAATCTTTTGATTCGTTTCCCTGGTGCTGTCCTGAAGGGTTGCCACTGTGGGAATTGCCACAAAACATACACGATATAATTGTCATTTTGAGTGCTCGTGGCAATTCAAGTCTGCACTTGCAGCCCTCGTCAACACAAGTGCAGCTGCAGCTCGTGTCAAGCATTTGTGACATGCCGTAGCCGGCGGAGAGCCAACAAATCTGTCCTGTTGCTTGCGGGCAGCTGCATGTAAGCTCTAGAGGTCATCGTGCAAGCGACAGCAGCGGCTGATTGTCACCTTGCACCCTGGTTGTGCCGTCTTGGCGGTTACGACGGTTACGTGACAGTTACAAATGCGATCGTGCGCTGTGCGGCGCAGGTGGAGACGCTGAGTGCGCAGCTGCAACGAGCGGGCAGACAGATGGATGCCAGCCAGGCAGAGGCAAGTACTGAGCAAGAATTATATTTATAAAAAGTACTAGGGGTAGGGCCCGGTCAGAGCAAGGGCAAAAATAAGGGTGGTGTTCGGGTCAGGGTTTGGGTCAGAACGGCAGCATCTCAGCACATGCAATGTTCATGCAGGATGTCGGAGCTACAACAATCAAGACTCAAACGTATATGTACGTCATATTGTTCCCAGGCAGAGGCAACTTGATTCAATCACCCTAACCCTAACGTTAAACCGGATCATGTAGGGGTAAGGGTAGGGTCGAAATACGAGGCCACGATACATTGAGCAGCAGGGTCTCAAAATCAGTACAACAGCAGCGCAGCACATTCTGCTGTGCGACGGCGAAGCGTCAACGCGTTGCAGCGCTCAACCTGCGTACATACCCGTTGTGCCAGTTTCAAGCTGCTGAGCAGTGAGGGAATCGGTGCACGTTGAAGTGCAACGGATTGAATTGGCGATAATGCGTGTTGCGCGCAGGAACAACCTTCAGAACCTGCAGTACCACACCATCAGCATTTCATGCGCAGCGCTTGCTGTAGCCAGCAGCAGTTGCTGGTGCAATCAGTTGCCATGTACTTCTGGAGACGCGCCGCGCCAGTGACCAATCAGCATCGCTGAATCAGGAATTGATTGCCAGCACTGCGCTATGTAGGTGCGATCTCAAGCGCACCTGAAATGAAATGTGCTTAATGTATCAGGGTGAGTGTCAGGTCCAGGTTCAGGGCCATATGAAGCAGCATGAAACGTGCATGTTGACCGGAACTGCTGCAGTCCACCTTCAAGCGTACGCATCTGCATCAGCGCGTGGGTGCCGCTGCGCTTGCCCAAACTTCAACATCAAACTTCAATACACCTTTGGCCCTGAGCACAGGGAGCCTCGCAGGTATTCACGGCACGCATGTCCGCCACCGAGACCAAGCATGCCACAGGTTTGCTGCGCGCATCTCGCGCCGCTCGTTGATGTTCAAGATCCGTGTGTACTTCAAGTTGGCGGCGTCATCTCATTGGGGCGCAGAAGGCGCCGACGGCAGGTGCTGACGTCGCTGTCGCTTTCGAAGCAGCGACCTAGAGCACGGGCACTTCGCACCGCCCTTAGCGTTAGAACTAGGACCAATTAGATTGCAGCGGTATGCATTACATGGACAAGTTTTCGTACCTTCTTCGCTCAGCCACACCCTCATGCTGGGGCTAACGAGTGATGCAGCCCTACTCTGAGAGCCGTACGTGGTCCCTTGTTATCGCATGCCATGCACACAAACAGGCGTGGCAATATCAACTCCTCCACCTTTAACCCTAAGCAGCTTCTCGCACCTTCGTCAACATGCGCAACGCGCTCATCATCGCGCCACTGCATCATGCCATTGCGCATCTCTCGCGCGCAGGGGCGGCGGCTCGCGCAGCAGCTGCAGGGGCAGCAGGCGCACACCGCCGCCATGATCGAGCGCGTGCACGCGCAGCAGGTGGCGAGCGCTGCCGCGGCCGCCGAAGTAGGCGCGCTCAAAGCGCGCCTGGCCGTGGCCGAGCAGGCAAGCGCTGCACTGTGTGCTGTACTACTGCTGTACTACTGCTGTAGCATGGTGTTACTGTACTGCAAGTATGAGAGTCAGGATTAGGGTAAGGCGGCGAGCGCTGCCGCTGCCGCCGAAGTTGGCGCGCTCAAAGCACAGCTATGGTGTTGGCCGAGCAGGCAAGGCTTACGCAATGCGACACTGCTGTGATACGTGCTGCACTTGGCGTTTGCAACGCGCAGTGCTGTGACAGGCACTGTACAACTGCTGTACTACCATGTTGCTGTCTTTTGGTTACAGATAGGGCAGCGAGCGCTGCCGTCTCCAAAGCAGCTCGCTCGAAGCGAGTCTGAGCAGGCGATACCAGCACCACCTTGTCCTCTTTAGCTGCCTTGAAGTATTGTATGACGAATGAGCTGAAGTGCTCATCGCAAACCATCAGTCAATGAGTGCTTCGTCACATCCTGTGAATGCAGAACCACCATCATGCGTGTTGAAATCATGTACGGGTGGAGATATATGTATACATGCAACCAGCATCTCATCGTAGGCGAGGCACAGTGCAGCGCATCATGGGGGCTGGTGGCACTGCATGCCCTTGGCGCGTGTCGTTAGGGTTAGGACTAGGGTTAGGGTTAGGGCGTCGCCGCAGATCGCGCGACTGGCTGAGGTCAGCGTACGCATGCCACGCCACCTCGCAACCTGGCAGCACGCAGCACCGCTCAGCAGTTGAGAAACAATTCACAGTGTGCGGGGTGCCGCGGCATCAAGAGGCAGCGGGCAGCGCTGCTCAGCACAGGGGCGGCAACCTGCATTGACGAATGATGCCACCGCAGCAGCAGCACCGGCGGCGGCGGTGGCGGCAGCACTAGCAGCAGCAGCAGCAGCACACAGCAGTGCTCAGCATTGGGTAGTGCCCACCCACAATTGGTATATGCCGCGTCACCATGTACAGCATGCGCGTCTGACCCCGCTGCGCGCCCCCTGCTGCTGACTCTGTGCCGTTGCAGGAGCGGGATTCGGTGGTGCGCATGATGCAGGACCAGCAGCACGGCCAGACCGGGCTTGAGCAGGTCAGTTAGGGTTAGGGCTAGGGTTAGAGTCAGGTTGAGGCCAAGGTTAGTTGGCCCGCGCAGCAGAGCTGACCTACTGAAAACAAAACTGTGCGTAGATGTTGCATGCAAGTCGTGGTGCACTTTAGTGCGCATCACGATACAGCAGCATCAGATCAGGCGCAACGCGTCATGTGTTGTGGCGTCTCCCTGCTGCCATGTGTTTCGCCGGGCGCGCGGGCGGATACGAACAGCCCGGCAAAGTGCACATGGCCTGTTGTTTTTAAACGAAATAGTATGCTGGACTGCATGTTACGCATGTTTTTGCACATTGCCATACTCCATGCGGATTTCGGAAGCATGCAACGCACCGCGCTCATGGGTTCTGAAATGCACGACCGACAAATGACAATGCCTGTATTCACCAGCGTTCAAGTCACTGAGTCGACAGCCTGGAGGTGTCTGACGCAAACATGCGCCTGCTAGTGAAGCCATCTTTGGCATAGCATCAATCACTTGCGATTCCACCTGGCATGTTGTCAGCGGTGATAGTCGAAGACTTGTGTCACTGGACCACCCTTCCAGCCCAGAGAATCGTGCGCTACGCTTACCATTGAAGTTTGTTCCGCTGCACACGACGACTGCGTTTGCGCGCAGTTGATGCAAGCTGCGCGCATGCGCGAGGCAGCGGCTGCGCAGGAGCAGGCGCGCGTCATGCACGAGAGAGGCGCCCTGGAAGAGAAGGTATGTCAAGTATGTAGGTATCCTGGAAATTGAGGTATGAAGGTAAGGAGCAGGCATTTGTGTACCCTGGAAGAGAAGGTATGTCGGTATCCTGGAAGAGGAGGTACGTAGGTATCCTGGAAGAGAAGGTATGTAAGTATTGCGGAAGAGAAGGTATGTAGGTACCCTGGAAGATACGATAAACAGGTATGCTGATGAGATAATTTACACTCCGAGGTCATGCGAGGGGAGCAGTGCGACGCCGGACGACATTTGGCGTGGCTGAGCTCTTGTTAGTGGGTCGCTCAGTGACATAACCATCCATCTCTCCAGCAACGTGCTCTTGAAGTATCAATCGCCTGGGTTTGTTCGGCTCCATGTGCGGGAATTGACCAAATGTACAACACACTCCTGCAGCCTTCTATGGCGCATGATGGGGCCACTGTACTTGCGATTTGTTTATGTTGGTGCTGCAATAATAAGCCCGTTCTATCGGTCGCAATGAGATCCCACCACAATCACAAACCCCACATCTTATGTCAGATGATAACAACAGTAACCCTGCCCGTATTGCAATCAGCACTATTGTTGGCATTTGACATGGCGCGCGACGCGCAAGACCGGACTCCTCAATGATCCGACAAACCTCCCGAGGCAGCCTACTGATGTGTGTTGTGAGCTGTGTGTGGACAATGTTTGTGCTGTGCATGCCTTCAGTAGTGAGCGCGTGACGGGCACCACCCAGCCGCAGACACCTGTCACATGCGAGCTGCAACGGCGCGCCGCGTGAGGCACGCAGCTCGTCATGGCGCTCGCTCCTGACACCACCAAGCTGCGTTGCGTGCATCACGCGTCCATAAATGCCACCACAGCACCGCAATCGCCAACTCATTTGAACTGTTGACTGTGCCCATCAGTCACACGATCATCAATGTCACAAGCCAACGCAACGCAACAGCTGATGCCTCTGTAATCGAAATTCTCTGATTGTCTTGTGTTTCGTACAGGTGCGCCGCCTGCAGGGCGAGCTGCACGCCGCGCGCGACACGCTGCGCAACGCGTCCTCCTCTGGCACCCTGTCCGACATCACCGCCACGCCGATAGGCCGCAGCGACTTTGGTGCGGCATCAGCATCGCGCACTGGCGGCAGCGGCGGCGCTGCTGCTGCTGCCACCGCTACGCCGCTGCCGCGGGCGCAGCAGCGGCGGCGCGAGCAGCAGCGGCACGGCGGCGCGCATGGCTACTCGTGGGGGGAGGGGCGCGGGGGAGGGGACGCTTCACCGCGGCAGGTATGTATATTTGTGGGTCTTCGGTCGTGTAGGTAGGTATTCGCATCCGCGAACATGGTGTGTCGTGTTTGGCTCATAGGGCTGGGCACTTGAACATTGCGGCCAGCATCACGTTTGAGCTCATGTGCTTCGAAGCACAGGCTTTTCATTCACTGTCCATCCTAAAGGTGCGCAGCAAAATGCCACATGTATGTGCTTCCAGGTACGCACTTTTGGGCATAATTGTCAAGACCAAATGGTCAAAGAGCGCATCGGCCAGCCACGCACCACCCTTCAAGAAGCTGAGACAGAAAGATGCTACCTGGACTGACCTCGAAGACAGCGCGCACAGCAATGAAGAGCAAACATGCGGCAGCAGCAGTGGCAGCCTGCTGCTGCCCATGCTGTCAAGCACCACCCTGTATCACCCCTCGTCGTTGGAACAAAACTTCTCATCAGTCGCAAATAGTGCATCATGACGACAAAATTGCCACAATCCAACTGCTGTGCGCCTAGGTGTCTGGTCAGCTGGACATTGCCGGCGGAGAGCAGGAGGAGGAGAGCGGCATCTTCACGCCCGCAGCGCTGGCGGGCATCGCTGCGCGCGCGGACGGCGGCAGTCGCGGCGGCAGCAGCGGCAGCGGCGCGAGCGGAGGCCACAGACTGTCGCCAGAGGGTGCATCGCGCAGCGGCGGCGGCAGCGGCGCGCGCCACGACAGCGAGCGGAGCGTCACTTTGAGTGAAGTCCTTCAAGACGGTTCCTCAGATGGTTCCATGGGCTGAACACTTGACGCATGAGTGGTTTCAATGTTGTGTTGGCGTGTGTGTACGTACGCATGAAAATTATGTAATGAACGTCATGGTGTTTCATACTCAAAGCAGCCGCACTGCTCTCTTTTCTGGGCACCAACTTGTGAGCCGCATTTGCTAGTCACATGCTGTCGTCTTTGTTTTTGTGTGTTTGCGGGCAAACATGTTGTGCATGGCTTTTGTGCACAAGCCTAATCAACACAATGGAATAAAATGTGTGCACACACCAGGTGCTTCATGCCAGTAGTTTATGCATAATTTGTGCTCTGAGCCCGCACATTATTGAGCGTATGCACACACTGGCATGCGCAACGGCCTGCTGAGCCGAACGCAACAAGCACCAAATGCAGAAACAGTGTGCAGCAGGAGCAGACACCAATTCAGGTCGCGCCCTACAGGCAGCAAATCAGCATTTCCACATGAGCGACACGCACACAATGTAGCACCGCCTCTCTTTGTACACTTTTGCGTGTGCGCCGCCGGCACACGCACCGGCACACGCACCCCTTCCCCCCTTCCACCGACGCACCACAAAAATGTGTGTTCTTGGCATTGAGCGACCCCCCCCCCCCCCCCCCCCCCCCCCTGAAGGCTTCCTTCCACACCCTTCACCATCAGCGGCACAGACCACATAAAGCACACGCACCCCCCGCCCCCATGCAGCGAGCGCCGTCACGACAGCTTGTTCCCCTCCCCCTGGAACGCCCCCGTCTGCAGCTTTCTTTTCGCAAACTGCCCCGCCGCCGCAAACCGCCGCGCGGGTGCGGGCGGCGCCTTCCCCGGCCGCACCGCCTGCGCTGCTGCGTCGCCGCTCGCTGCTGCCGCGCCGCCGCCGCTGCTGCCGTTGCTCATGCGCCGCTCCGCCGCCGCCGCGCGCGCCGCTGCGAGGTCTGCGGCGGACAGCGGCGGCGCCGCCTTGCCGTCGAGGCGCGCGCCGCTGCCTGAATAGGGGGAATTTGGGGGGGAGGGGGCGACGAGGTCAGGTATGTTGGTGATGTTAGGGGGGGCCGGTGACATTGTGAAGTGTCGGAAACTTTCGACGAAGAATAAAAAATGGCCGGAACAGCGTCCTTCACGCCATTGAGTTTCGCCGATATGTGCACACAGCGCTGCGCCGCTGCTGCTGTGCGCGTAGGCTTGCTTGCGATGAGCGCACAGAGCTTCTTGCCACCAATGTCATATCAACAGGACCCAGACAGCACGTTTATCGCCGGTGGTGTTTACTGACAGGGGTCCCATACTCCTGCAGCCCGCATGACGCCGTGGCTGACGCAGTTGCATCTTGATCCACCGCTGCCGTGCTCAGCACGGGCGCAGCAGGCATCATCAACACAGCGCCACTGCCGCTGTCGCCGTGCAGGAATGAAGCGGGCAGTTGGCGAGCGCTGCTGCCGCGGCCGCTGCTGCTCGTCCCCCATCACCCCCAACCGCATCGACACAAGGTGTACTCTGCCGTAGATGCAACAAGGCGCGCACACAGGCGCAACAACGCACCAGCGCCTGCCACACGGCACGCCGCGCATAACGTCAACTCACAACTTGAAGACGCAAGCACGCGCTACCTACGCACCGGCAAACGGCACGAACGCCGGCGCCGCGTCCGCGTCCCCCTCCGGCGCCGCCTTTCCCGACATGGGCGCCGGTATCGGCAGCGCGCCGTCGCCGCCGAGCGACGACGCCGGCGACGCCGAGCGCTGCTGCTGCTGCTGCTTGCGCAGGTGCTCCTCGTAGCCGACGGGCGCGTCGAAGTCGACGTTGCAGTCCGTCTCAATGATGCACGCGGCGTCCGCGGGGCGCACCTCGCGGATCTCCAGGTAGTACTTGCGCGCGTTGTACGGGATGCAGAGCTGGTCGCCCTTGGTCACGCACGAGAAGTGGCGCAGCTGGCGCTCGAGGACGGCGCGCGGGTTGGAGATGTCAAGGAAGTCCACGGACTGCGGCTGCAGCTTGACAAAGTTGGCCTGCGGCGCGGGGGGGGGGGGGGGGGGGGGGGGGGCAGGGGGTGAGGGGTCAAGGGGGTGGGAGGGGCCGGGGGGGGGGTCAAGGGGCAGCCAATATGAGACCGCTGCTGCTTTGCGGGTTAAAGGTGTCGAGAAAGTACACGGACTGCGGCTGCAGCGGGGGGGGGGTGTCAAGGGGGCAGTTGATGCAAAAGCTGCTGTTCATGGATGAGAAGTGTCGAAAAAGTCAACGGACTGCGGTTGCAGCTTGACAAAGTTGGCCTGCAGGGGTTAGGGGGGCCGGGCTGGGGGGGTCAGGGGGCAGGCAGCGCGAGCCTGTGCGCAGCTTTTCTGAACTGGCGTCCGCTGATACCATCACGCTACGCCTGCGAGCATTCTGAGGCGTCATTGGTGGCGGTGTTCAATGTAGACCGCCAGCCTCAAACAATGCTGTCTCCTGTAATGTATATAGCGCATTGAGCTTGGGGATGGGGTTATACTCGAACCATTACATGTAGAGCGTCACCTGCCATCAGCTGGGGGTGCCATTACGCTGAAGCTGGTGCACTGGCTCACAGCTAACGCTAAACCTCACCCTAACCCTGAACCCTAAAGACATGCTGCGGTGACTACCAGAACCAATGTGCAGCTTCATAGGGGCAGCCGCACCTTTTTTCTTTGTGACGCATTCGCTACACCAGACTGTGAACAATGTCTGTCAGAAAGCACACGATAATCCTCCCACCTGCCTGCTGATCAAACTATGCTGCCTTCGTTTATTCAGCCCCGCAGCAAAGGTCATGGCTGTTTTCGCCGAGTCCATCAGTAACAATTACTCACAAAGTCACATTATTGGGAGGCCTGCAGTTCGTGAAAACCACTTGCGATATCGTAGTGCGCATTGTAGACTATGCATGTAGCTCAAAAACGGCATAAACAATGGGTACTAGTCCTCAATCATGCTGCCGACCAGTCCCTGCCTACTCCTGGTGCCAGCTACACCTAACCCTAACCCTAACCCTAACCCTATAACCCTAACCCTAACCCTAACCCTACATCATCCCCACCACATCAGAGCCGCGTGTGCATGTACAATGCGTTGTATGTACACCATGGGCCATGGTACTTGATGTTGAAGTTTGAAGCACAAGACTGTATAAGGTTCAAGTGCCTTGTGCGGCTCGGCGCTCACATTTGCCGGCCATACATGCATACTGGCGACACGGTTATTGGAGGAAGGCACTTGCGTCTAACCATCCCTTGTCACCTAGACCTCTACGATCTTTTGATTCGTTTCCATACATACTGTACATCCATCCCCCATACATACATGCTGTACATCCACTTTGTGGTGCGCAGCGCTCACCTTTGGCAGCGACACGTTCTTAATAGTGATCAGCCCCCCCGGCTCCAGCAGCAGATTTGACATCATCCAGAAGGGTATGTAACAGCTGCCCTCCGGTGCCGAGAACTCCAGCACGCCGCAGTGCGTTGTTTTGCCCTGCAAGGCAGTTTTACAGTTGTGAAGCAGCAGGTAATGAATATGACTGGATGCCCTGGTTACCTGCGTGAGACATGTGACAATTGGCTCAAACGCTAGCGCTAGCTTTATTCTTCGTGTTATCACAGAATCCAGTGAACAAAGAGTTGAGTGAACACATTCTGAAACAGCCAAAATGCAGCCAGGAACTGCCGTTTCACACAGCAGCGGCAGTGGCTTTCCGTCCGATGAAACCACTTACTTGTCACCTGATGAGCTGTGTTCTAAGTAAAAGTGCCCTGGTTCTGCATGCATGGCATTGTGTGATAACAAACAGGTGAATCCGCGCACGTGCAAACCCCCGTGCCAAAGTCACAGCCATCGTCGTGGGAAATTGCTACAGCGGTCGACCAGAGAGCATGCACTTGCCGCCATGTACTGTGATGCAAGCACAGCAATCAACCCTCAGTGATGAGATGCACGTGTGTATGCCGCGCCGCCATTCAAAGCAATTGGTGTTTCAGTCAAAGAGCAGCTGATACCTCCATAATTTGCCTTTGAGAGCTGCTTTTTGGCGGTGACAAGTTCTGCCAAGCTCAATTTTAAAGCTATTGTCTGTGTCAGAGTAGGCTCTGCACAGCTTGACTTACATTACATGTCAGGCAAGCATGACAACTGTAGTGTACAACAATGTCTGATCATTGAGTTATACATGTACTACTACTCACACAGAAACGCTTTTCACTCACTCTCATCGTAACAGCAAATGTGGGCAGCAGTGCGAAGGCAAGAACCGGCCGTATGAGCTCTCTCACCTCTGCTTCATTTGTGATCGAAAACAGCATGGGATACTCCACGGACAGCCTCGCAAGCGTGTCCAATGCTGACGATGGCAGCAGAATTTTGTCGCCGTCTTCAAGGTGCTCCTTGTCTTGGAATGACACAGGATAGCAGTGGTATTGCTCCTCAAAGTGATTGGGAAAGGCCGCTCGTGCGCCTCCAGCTCCATTGTAGCCACCGCCATAACCCATCTCCCCCCCAAAGCCGAACATGGCCGGCGTCTGGTGCTCCAGGCGCGAGTTGATTTTGCTTTACAGACTAGAACTCCAGAGAAGGACCGTGTCCCTAACTAACCGGAAAGATCACGCGACCAAAAATCGGCAGCAGATGGATTGTAGAGGTGCAGCGACCTTGATGCAGCCTCCTCAATGCTTGGTTCTGCTCGGCTTGCCAACACTTTTTTTTGCCTGCGTGGGTACAATGGAAGTTTACCGTACACGTACGTTCACCGCTGGTGACGCGCCAGAGTTTTCTACGTGGAGAGAGCGAGCATTATGGGCAGCTTGTAAGCCACTGCAAGGGTTGGCTGATATTGTCTACACTGCAACAGGCTAGTATTTTGGGCGCACGACAGCGTTGTAGTGGCTGGGAACTGAGCAACATTCAGTGGGGAACATTTTCAAGATGCTGCGACAATACTTGGTGGTGATACTGCTGGTCCTGGCGCATGACTGCTGCGCAGTACTGTATCAGAATGCGACTTCGTTGTACAGCGGCGCTGGCTCCAACTTTGGCACCTATATCGAAGGGTGTACCGTGGACAAGGGGGGCAAAGTGTACGCTACAAACTATTTGGTTGCCTTCGATGGCACCGTTCTCAAGGATGTGGACGCGCGTGGAACCCTTGGAATGGTCACTGGAAGGTGAGCCAGCTCTTCATGTCTATCGCCAGCTGGCATGGAGGTTTGGCAGAGTCGCGGCTGCTGTTCTACTAAGGGGCATTGCGGGACATCATCGATTGCCTTGCGCTAATTGCATGTTGCGCGCTAACAAGCATGCAGAGCACCCACCACCCTGTGGCAACTGCTGGGTCAAGAGGATACTGCAGCATGCATCACTTCTGCGACCATTTTGACATGCACAGCTTTTGCGGCTCTCTCTCTCTCTCTCTCTCTCTCCACAGTCACCCAAACACAGACGCCAACAGCGCAACCAGCCTTAGAGCCGACGGCACAGCAAAGTCGTCCTGGAATGGAGCGCGCTTCGTCCCGACCTCCATAGTGCCGCGGCACCCCGGCGGTGGCAAGACCTACAAGACAGCGCTGGTCACAGACGTTGCAGCGCACAAAGTGGTGCAGGTGTGGCTCAAGCCCGGAGCGTCACCGGTGACAAGGGACTTCTGCGGCAACGCAGACATGGCGCAGCCGAACGACGTGGTGATCGCGAGCAACGGGCGCGTGTTCGTGTCGGGCCAGCGCTGGACCTCAAACACGGTCGTCGGTGAGCGTGTGCGCATACTTGAGAATTGGGAGCACTGGCGCGTGAGTGTTAGGAGTACTCACCGTGTCTTTCGGTGACGGATTGCGAGCGTTGCGGCGCGATTGGCTTGCTGGCAGAGAGGAGGCACCCTGCATTGCACCAATGATGAATGCTGCAATGCACCAAGACCACAGGGGCATTCACATGCCCCATGACGCGCGCAGCAAAAACGCGGTGGCGGCTGCAAGGCAAGCGTTCACATCGCTGCTGGCTCAGCCAGACCACCGGAATCGTACGTCAGACACTCCCCGCTGAATGCTTGCATTCAGCCCGACAATCACATGATGCGATGCCTTGCGTGTATGGCAACTGCGATCGCCAGAACGGCAGATTCCCGAGGACCGCATATGCCACAGCGACTCAGCCAATCAGCGATCGGACCGCTCAGAAGTTGACCTGTAGATTGACCCCTGTGTCACATGACCTTGCAGCATGACGCTCATCGCGTCGGCGCTGCAAGCGGTCCTTTCCTGCTACATACTTCCAAAGCGTCGACATGCCATGACTGACTAGCTGAGCTTGTCGCCAACCCGTGCGCCCGCGTTGTGCCTACTGTTGCTCACACTAGTACCCATCCCCCCCCCCCCCTTGCCCTTCGCCGCTCGCTGTGCGTGTGTCCAGGCGACGGCGACCTGTGGACGTGCTCGCCGACGCGCACGGTGGGCGGCAGCAAGGCAAAGCTGCTGGCCACGTTAGGCCGCACCAACGGCATAGAACTGAGGTAAAGTATTGCGGAAACGAATCAAAAGATCGTAGAGCTTTAGGTGACAAGGTGTGGTCAGCCGTCGAATTGAATGCCCTCCACCAATACGCTTGGTCGCCGCTTCTGCGGCAGTTGACCACGAGGCAAAAGTGCCACCAGATCCACAGAATCGTACTGTGCAGGCGCGCTGCAGCAGCAGCACACGGCAGAACGTGTATGGGCCGTCGCTGAGTATGAAAGAGGTTCTGTACTACGCGAGATGGGCGAGTATGTATGCGAGTGCGTCGTAACCTCTGAGAGAGCGCTGATGTGTGACGCGCTGTCACCGCGTGCTTCACGCTGCGTTCCGGGAGGGCGGTTGCAGCAGCGCTCAGGCCAGGAGCATGCAGGATCTATGCTGCACAGTGTTGATGCGCTCTTGACCGCTTTCTGCCGCACGTGCGCGCTCTCTCCCTCTATGGATGCAATCCACAAACACCCGGTGCGCCTGGCTCGCGCGTGATCTCGCAGCCAGCACAGCGCTACGTACCTCCAGGTAGCTTGCAGGGATGTTTTGCGGTCGTTGCGGATGCTCACAGCACGCCCTTGTCTACTGTCACAGTGGCGGCTGCACGCGTCATGCACGGCGGCATGCACGGTGGGCCTCTCGCCGAGAGCGGAGTCGAGCGCTGCGACGTGTCATGAACCCATACCCACCCTGTGACGCTGAGCACTGATGCGCACTGTTGACCCCCCTTCCCGCCCTCACGCAGCACAGAGACATCTGATGCCTCATGCAGCGCTGCATACCTACCCTGTAGCGCTGAGCACAGATTCGCGTTGCTGATCCCCCTCCCTATCCCCTCCCCGTTACACACACTTACGCAGCCCCGACGAGAAGACCCTGTACCTCAGCGAGGCCTTCAACAAGAACGGCAACCCCGTCGTGAACAGGGTCTGGAAGTACGACGTAAATGTGGCCGCAGGCACGGTCGCCAACAGGCACCTCTTTGTCGACTTTGAGAAGCTTGACAAGAGCCAGGGCGCCGACGTGGACGGCATACGCACGGACATGGCGGGCAACGTGTACATTGCGCGGAACGGGGGCTGGCAGGTGAGGAGCGCCGGTGCGCGCTGTCACATGCATTGGCGCTTTGCAGAGCCTGTCAGGCTGTTTTGTTTTTGCGCTCACGCTTGTAGAGTTGCTTTATGTCGAGAGGAAGGCGTGCTCCTGTCGCCGTGACGTGCCCGTGGTCCCTTAAACCTAACCCTAATTCTGACCCTGACCGTCGTGCGGTCGAGGACAAGTGGGTTGCGCTCTGCGCTCGCTGCCACTTCCGGAACACGCGATGTGAAGGCAGCAGAGCCTGCGGCGCGTCAAGCTGTGTGACACTTAGCCCTGCGCTTCAAATGCCTGCACTTGAAGTACAGCAGATTCGTGCTGGCATTTCTGTTCCAAAGAGAAGAGGGTTCGACTGGCATCAGTGGTTGTGCCCGACGCTTTGATTTAACTGGACTCTCGGAAGTCTCGCATTTGAAAAGTGTTTTCTCGAAGAGGCTGCCCCAAACTTACGCTCTCGTCACCATGAACTGCTGGACTCAATGTGTGCGATGGCTACTGCAGCGTGCATCATTCTGCACTATCGATATTGCGGCTCACCATGGCTCATCGTGAGTCACAACTCTTGACTCATGAGTCATGACTCGCACGCATTTCCATGTACGCACCCAGGTCAGCGTGTTCTCGCCCGCCGGCAAGCTGCTGCGGAGCATCCGCCTCACCACCAAGTACCCCACCAGCCTAGAGTTCGGTGGTTCTGACGGCAAGACCCTGTACGTCGTCGGCAGGTGCGTGACTGACTCATGAGTCGTGAGTCATGACTGACAAGGCCGTTTGCATTGCAGACTGTGGTCTATGAAAACGCAATTTTCATTATACAGGCGTCACGGGGTCTCTGTACTCCGCTCAGTCACATCTCGCCATCCCTGGCCATCCGTCGTATGGCAAAGCCACGAGAAAGGGCATTCGTCAACCATGCAGGAGCTGTGACCAATCTGTATGAACATTGCATGGCGCATGGTGCCGTTGGTTGGTGCCCACTGTTGACCCGTACTTTCGCTGATGTTGGCCAGTACGCATCCGGTGAGCATTCAGAGTCATGACACCTTCAATGTACATGCAGAAAGTCTCTCTCTCAAGCTGAACTGCATGGTTTTTTGCTACACAACACAAGAAGAAGTGCCTGAAGTGAACAAAGAAAAAAACAAAAACAAAAAAATGTCTACCAGCGACGCAACCGCACTCCATCTTGCATAACAAACTTTGAAAGCACGTCACGCGTCAGCGGCTGCGCCACAGTCACAAAAGTTCACGCGCATTTCTTTGTCCACTGCGTCACCATGTCCCCCCTCTTGCCCGCGCCCCCCCCCTTACAGGTGCGGCGATGCCAGATTCACAACTGGCGTCGGCTGCGTCGACGTGTACGGCTCGCCCGCAGCAGGGCGTGCCTGGACCATGCTGCAGCAGCTGGCGTGAGAAACGCAAGCGCGCCTCTGAACGCTCTGCGTGGCTCCGCCAAACTCTCCTCCAGTCACTTTACAATACCTTATGTCCGGTCGGTGCTCAGTTGCAAGAGACGGGGACAGAGTAAGAGGGGCGATCTTGCCCTTTCTGGCCACACGCAGGCTGGTTTAGGGACACAGCGTCACGCAGGGTTCATGCAGCATTCGCCATCAGCCCTAACGCAAGGGCTTGCCGTAACCCTTACCCTGTTGCAAGGTTCATCGTTGCAACCCTAGCGGCGGCATCATGGCGAGCAGGTTTTGCAAGATTGGCATTGGTGATGGCGCGCTGGCCCTTCGTTTCTGATTTATTTAGTGGACGTTTTTGCGCGGCCAGCGGCGCGCAGGCGAGTCTGAGGCTGAGTCATTTCGGACCAGCATTGCTACCGTAGTTGCATGTTATGCGGGCCCCGAATGCCTCAGGTATGTAGAAGCAGCAATGCGTGCAACTGCATAGGTGTACAACACTGTAATGCGGCGTACTGGTGAAGTCGTCTTGCACATTGATCAGTAGGTAATGGAGTAGCAGATCACCTCCTGTGTCAGAAGTGAACTTCAACACACACGCACACCTCGCTCAAGGGGGGGGCGCAATGATTGCATTGGTAAGACTGAAAGAGGGTGACATCAAGCGGCGCGGGGTGTGAGTATGACAACGTGCTGCGTTTTACTGCATTTATGAAGAAAATGTCTCAGGATAATACATGATGTGCCAAATCTGCTGCCGTTGATCTGTGCTGCATAGTTTAGTTTGCACGCATGTGGCCTCAAGGCAGCTGAAGAACAGCGTGCACTGGCTTGAGTGGGCCAGCTTGAATGTGTTGTTTACAGCGAATGGTGCAGGCGTGTTGAAACCAATGGCTGCTCCATCTCAGACTGCAATGGCTCCTGAGACAAAATTCAATTGTGAGCTTTTCTTCCTCCTCAGGAGGACCACACTTTGAACTTGCTGAGATTCAATGAGGTACGAAACGCCGTAGTCTATGCTCACGCACATTTTTGCGCTGCGATTGCCTGGCCTGCTCGTTGTTGGAGCCTGGCAGCACCGCACCAGCACGGCGGAGCACTGCTGCATGCCTGACAGCGAATTTGCCATCACGTTAATGGGAACGTCAATCTTCAGGTTGCTCCATCAGGCCAGTGCAGCCTGCCAGCGGCGGTGCTGGCACGCCGGCACAGCGACACGTGGCTTGCAGACCTGTGCGAAGCGTTGCGCGGTGCCTGCGCGTGCTGCCACCGCAATGGCTTCATTTGACATGGTACTGCCCGCTTCTTCTGCACCAGGACGCCTGACATCTACTTTACAGTGTGGCCTGTATGAAACGGTTTCACATGCTTAGAGCTGATCTCGCTCCAATCAGGGTTCATGACCATCCATTGCCTGCTTTATGTGGACTGGAGATGTTTCAGCAGAACACCGCTCATGGTTTCATCATGCTGGCATCAGCATCGTTGAGCAGCGACAGCAGTGTGTATAGAGGCGGTCAGCGTGTTGTAAGATGAGTGCAGAAGTGCCCTGTGCAACATGCTGACGCGGCGCTTGCGGCACTTTCCATGCTGAGCGTGTTGGTGCCATTCCATCTCATTCTAGCTGCCGATTCCAATGCGGCTGATGAAGTACGCCTCCCTACCTCAACTGCATGGATGTGCTACTTAAAAGTGGCTGTGTCTGCAAAGCTGCAGTGTTGCCGCTGTGCGGGTCTGCAGAACCGGCACCATTGTACAAATGAGTGTTGATGTGCCATACGCGAATCGAAGAAGGCACGCCGCTCGGCTGCATCATTTTTCAAGTGTGTGCGGCGCTGCGGTCCTTCGTGTCTGTCCACATACTACAACTGCATGGTGTGCTACCAGATTGGCTGTATGTGTGCAGCGCTGCAGAGTTTTGGTGGCAGCGCAGCCGTCGCTGCCGTGCATACAGGTCTGCATAGAGGCTTCATTGCACTAATTGGCATACCTGTGCCGTACGTACATCGAAGATGGCGTGCCGGTCAGCTGCACAGCCGCAAATCTCCAGTGTCTGCGGTGGCGGCACTGCGATCCTTCCGCGTGCGCGCACTTCAACTTCAACGTGCAGCTTTGCGGAGCTGCGCCAGTGCACGCATCGATGCTGCCGTACTAGGCGCAACTGAAGTAGGCACCCTGCTCAATGCAGCACTAAAAATGCACGGTTTCAAGTGTTTGTGACGCCTGCTGCGCGCACGCGCTTCAACTTCAACGTGCAGGTTTGCTGCTACCAATGACGCTGACCAGCTGCGCGCTGCACACTGCAGTGGTACACGTTTCAGTCTGGAAGTAGTCCCTGGCGGTACACCGTGTATAGGCATACAGGCCTGCGATGCCACTGCAATACAACAATAATGACCTGTCACAAAATGATGAAATTTCAATGCAAGGACCAGGGAGGTACCTGGGCAATGCATTTCAAACAAGCATTCAGAGCTCCATCCTTTGTCGGTGCTCAACGCTCACATGAATGGTATGATGTTGCATTTGATGCAGTCACTCATGGCATTTGCATCTGCGAGCAGGCAGTTCAGCTGCTGGCGCACCATGCTTTGATGGTGGTAATGCTGCACATATCGAGGCGATGGTGATAATGAGTATAATTGTGATGGCTCGCCAAGGGGGACGGCGCGGCGGCACCGCCTGCGGGTTATGAGCGGATGCGGCGAGATGGGGAGGTAGCGGAGTGCCCCGTAGACATGTGGAGGTGGGTGATGGCGTTGAACTTGCAGCGCTTCTGCGGCTTCATGTTCAGAAACATGCGCAGGGCGTGGGTCACCATGTCCGCAGCGCCTGCTTCCCAGCAGCGCAAGTTCCGGCAGGTGGAGCGGGGGCCCGGACCGCTGTTGGAGAAATGAAAGCGCGACCCTCTGCTGCTGGTGCTGCTGGCGTTCGGCGGCGTCGCGGCGCACCCGCAGGCCGACGGCTTGGGCTTCGCCATACTCCTCAACGGACGCATCGAGCTGCTCAACGCACGCTACGTGCGCGGCGCACAGCACTTCCTGTAGCTCTCCACGCCCCGCTACCGCGGCACCATCGCGTGCGGCAGGCACCTGGAGGGGGGGGGGAACGGCGTCGCGCCGGACAGCCGCAAGGCGCGGATCGTCGCGGTCCGCAGGACAACGATAGCGCGGTGCCGGGGCACACCGCCTGCGTGCCGCCACTGAGCACGGCCATCAGCAGCGCGCGCCCCGGCACCGCGCCGTCGTTGTCCTGCACGAGCTTGCTGACCGCGACGAGCCGCCCTTGTCCAGCGCGACGCCGATTCCCCCCCTCCAGGTGCCTGCCGCACGCGACGGTGCCGCGGTAGCGGGGCGTGGAGAGCTGCAGGAAGTGCTGTGCACCGCGCACGAAGTGTGCGTTGAGCAGTTCGATGCTTCCGTTGAGGAGTATGGCGAAGCCCAAGCCGTCGGCCTGCGGGTGCGCCGTGACGACGTCGAACGCCAGCAGCACCAGCAGCAGAGGGTCGCACTTTGGTTTCTTTGGGCCCCCCTCCACCTGCACAACTTGCGCTGCTGGGAAGCAGGCGCTGCGACCCACGCCCCGTGCGTGTCCCTGAACATGAAGCCGCAGAAGCGCTGCAAGTCTAACGCCATCACCCACCTCCGCATGTCTACCGGGGCACTCCGCCCCTCTCCCTCTCGCCGCATCCGCTCATACCCCGCAAGCGGTGCCGCCGCGCCGTCCCCCTTGAAATTGTCGACTTCGTCCTCCAGCAACACACCTGCTTTTGAAAACCGTCTATGTAATGCATACTTGCGTCGCTGAAGAGAAAAGCAGCCATGTACGAGTTGACTGCCAGCAATCTGCTCACCAAATATCCAGCTTCAAGTCACTTCTGAAAGTGCAAGAGGTCTTCTTGATGCCCTCAATGCCAGGCTACAGCTGACACCGCATCAATATAGTGTGCTGCGTATTGCTGTCAACTTGAATCGCACTGCAAATTGTGAAGGGGGGGAGCGTCACGTCTGGTCTGTTCTCACTGTTAGCGGGTGACGCGCCTACTTCAAATTGTTTCAGACGGGCAGGGTGCCACCCCGACCCCTGCTACTAGCTGCGATTCAAGATGGGCTATACCAGACGCCGTTCCTCCGCTTGACTGGATCACAAAACCAGGACTAGGCCGCCAGCAGGGGGGGGGGGGCGCGATCCAGAAGCTCTGCTCGGAGGGTTGTATTTGGACATCACTGCTGACTGCCTGGCGTCGCGGCGACTCAATGCCACTGCTATCACGTCAAGACTGCACAACTAGAACCGCTGCTCTTGTGTGACCACCGCCGCCAATCTCAGCAACATTGAGCTCATTGGCAGGGGATACTCACGTGATCGACCAGTTGAGCTGTCTGTCGGCTGTCGATGAACGCCCCGCCAGAGGTGCGGCAGATAGAGGCATTTGCGGGGCCCGCGCCTGCAAGTGTCACCCACTGCATAAGCACCTTTGCTGCTGACTTTCCGCCCATACCGCTGCCGGAAAGCCAGAGGAAACCGGAGCTGCAAATCGGCACCAGCGCCAGCCTAAACATGGCACCCACCTACATGGCCAACAGCGAGGGTTTTGGGCACGTCCGCGAGCTGACGCAGAACTGGTTCGACAGGCAAGCCTTCATAGTGCAGAATCTAACGTTGCCGTGCGCTGAGAGCCTGCCGAGTGCCTCCAGATGCTGGGCTGGGCTGTACAATAGTCTACCTCCAAGTCGCTGTAGCAGCCATGGCTTTCAACCTAACAGCCTCTCACACCAAGCCCTTTTCTGTGCCTGTGCCGCAATGACAGATGCAGTGCCTGGTCTCAGCAACTAGGGACAACACTTAGGCTGTGGCAACCAAACACCGGCACCGAAAGCTTCGCGTTTTACGGCATGGTCGCGGTGAGTTGCTGCCAGTTGAAGCAGCAGCAATGAATGACAACAAAAGCAAGGCGGCAACATGCATGTGTGCTTGGATGTGTATAGACTGCTCGTGCATGGGGTAGAGCATGCTTACAGTAGGAGCAGCAGGAGAGGCAGCTCTAGCAGCAGTGCCAGCAGCACCACCCCCGTTGTCCGCGGGGGCACCTGGTGCTGGTTTCTACTGTTAGTACTGTTTCAGTAAGGAGAAGACCCTCCTAGCAGGTGTAGAGTCAGCAGGTAAACGTGTGCTTCAATGTTCACCTGCTCAATCAATAACCGCCGCGCTTGCAGTGCCTTGTCACCTCAACATTGTCACAACTTCAAGCGTGACTCCCCTACGCGCCTGCCATTGCAGGACTACCCCCAGCCAGCCGACGCCGCCGCACCGCAGCAGCGGAGCTGGGGCCTCGGTTACATCTGCGAGTGGCGCGACGCGCTCAGCAACACATGGACCATACAGCTCACAAACTACGGCACGCAGCTGCCTGCGGACGTCCTGGTGCTCGGCGTCAGCGAGCACGGCAGCACGGCCGCGCACGCCGGCGCATTCGGCGAGGGCATGAAGGTGGAGATCAACAGGGTGACGGCCGGCGGCGCGCGCGTGGTGGCGGCGACGGGCGCGCGCCTCTGGACCTTTGCGCACGAGCAAATGGCGGCGCTCGGCGGCGTCGCCGCGGCAGCCGCGCGCACGCTCGTGGTGCGCGTCGCCGCCGCCGCCGTCGCGTGCGACGCCACGACGCTCGTCGCGCGCGGCCTGCGCGCGCGGCTCGACGCGGAGGACTTCCTATTCCTGCAGCAGCGCTCAGCGCGCCCGTCGCTGCTGAGCCGCGACG
Organism: Tribonema minus; assembly: GCA_017506865.1. NCBI lineage: Eukaryota > Xanthophyceae > Tribonematales > Tribonemataceae > Tribonema > Tribonema minus. The sequence continues at coordinate 162,196 of JAFCMP010000017.1, read as the reverse complement.
ACTTCCCGGCGTCGACCGTGGAGCTGCTCACGGCCGCGCGCCACCGCGGCGCCGTCTTCGTGCACGGCATCCGCGTCAAGCGCGCCGACCCCGCGCACCTCGCGGCGTTCGGCATCAACTACACGGGGCCCGCGGCGACGTACCGCGAGCTCGGGCTCACGCGCGACCGCAGCGACCTGCGCCTCTGCAGCGCCGCCATCGTGTTCGGCGTCAGCGGCGCGGCGATGATGGCGGCGGCGCTGCCGGCGCGCGACGCGCGCAGCGCGCAGCGCGCCCCCGCCCTCGACCTCATCTGCGCGGAGCTGCACCGCCCGTGGTCAGCACTGGCGGGGCTGGGGACGTACACGGGCGGCGACGCGCACGCCTTCCACAGCGCGCTCTACGCGCACGTTTCAGCGCAGTTCGGCGAGGCGGACGACGGCGTCGTGCCCGTTTTGGTCGGCGCCGACGCCAGCGACTTTGCCAAGGACGCCGTGTACCTCGGCTTCAAGGTGGTGTACGTCGAGCGGCCGCTGCTCGCCGCTCTGCAGAGCGCGCCCGCGTGCCCCACGACCGCGCAGGCGCTGTGGGCGAAGCGGCGCGAGGCCGTGCTGGCGGCGCCGCACGCGGAGCCCGCCGGCGACGCGCAGCGGCGCTTCCGCGGCGAGCTGGTCGCGCTCGCACGCCGCGTGTGCGTGCCGCACGCCGCCTTCTTCTCCGACATTCTGTTTCGGCGCCTCGGCGCGGGCTCCAACACGGTGGTTGTACTGACGATGCGCGTGGCGCGGCAGTGCTCGTCGTCAACGGCGACTTCTTCTTCTTCGACGCGCCCTTCGGCACCGCCGTGCACGCCAAGCTGGAGAGGGAGGGCGCCGACGCGTGCGAGGGCGACGCGCGCGCGTGCGGCTGCGTCCGCGCCGTCTTCGTCGAGGAGGTCCTGAAGGCCGTCTTCCGCGGCAACGAGCCGGAGCGCCGCCGCCGCGAGCGCGCTCTGCTGCACCGTTGCCTCGGCCAGCTGCCGGGGAACCTGCCAGCGGCGCCAGTGACGGCAGCAGCGGATGCGGCGCCGGCGGCGCCGCCCGCTGTGAAGAGCGCCTGGAAGCCTGCTCGTGAGCCGACAGCGGCGCCGCCGCCAGCGCCGCGTGCGCCGCATTACGGCAGCAGCTGCAGCGGCTGCAGCGGCGGCGCCAGTGGCAGCGGTGACGGCGTTTGTGGCGGCGGCGGCAGCGCGAACGCAGCGGGAGGGGGCAGCAGCGCAGCAGCTGGCAACGCTGCCGCCACCGGCGCGCGTTCGCCGCGCGTGGGGACCGCGGAGGAGCAGCGGCAGCAGGCACAGCGCATTCTCGCAAAGTGCCTCGGCGGCCTCAGCGACGTGTGGTCCAACGCCGTCGTGTTCGACACGCTGATAAACGCGCCGCTCGCGCCGCCGCCCGGCGGCGGCGGCGGCGGTCTGCGACGCCTGCAGGTGCGTGTCGCTGGTGGCGCTGCACGGCCACGGCGTCGCGGCGCTGCACGGCGCGCCCATCTTCGTGCCGCCGTCGTGCTCGCCGGGGCTGGCGGCGCGCATCGCATCCGCGCTTTGGGCGCTGCTGACGGACGTGCTCGCGGTGTGCGTGTTCGCGCTGCTGCCACGCGACGCCGCTGCGCCTGTTCTGGGAGGAGGAGAGCGAAGTGATCGCCTTCAACAACGGCGGCTCACTCTTCTTCAACATAGAGTACTGGATCAGGCAGCACTCGCTGGAGAGCAGCGGCGGCGGCGGCGGCAGCGGCAGCGGCAGCGGCGGCGGCAGCGGCTGCAGCGGCAGCGGCGGCGGCGGCAGCGGCGGCGGCGGCAGCGGCGACAGCAGCGGCGGCGGCAGCGACAGCGCTCGCGATGCCGCCATGGACCGCATCAACTTCTGGTTTGTCACATTCTGCCATGAGCTGGCGCACAATGTCTCCGCAGCCCACGACAAGGCGCACGAGGCGGCGATGGAGGTCATGCTGCAGAGCCACATGCGCAAGCTCTTTCATGTCATGGCTCAGGAAGGGGGGGGGGGGGGGGAGGATGAGCGTGCGTGAGAGCAATGACTGCGCAGCCCATTGAGAGTACGCGCAGAGCGCAGCATCGGGAACGGCCCAGGCACACGGGAAGGGGACCGACGGAGGTTGTGCATTGCTGATGTGCGCGCACGCTGGCATTGCCGGCGTGTAAGCGCGTGTCATGTGTGTGTCATGGGGATGTGCGCGTGTGTGTATGTGTGTGATTGGCCTTGGTCTGAGTGAGGAGTCGTGGGTGTTGTCTCGCAGCGTTCCGGGTGTGCAAGTCGTTGGCGGCCTAGCTGGCGCTTACACGCAATGTCGGCCGTGTGTGATGCTTTCGGCCACATGTGAGCACGGATTGGCGGGGAATTTCACGTGGTGTTTGGTGGAAAACATTATGGCGGATCACAAGTTTCTGGCCAATTCCTCCTTCTCAAGTAATGGGATCCTTTGGAATACAAGGGGTTTGATGTCGTTGCTTGAATTTATTTGTCATTGCATTGAAGAGAACACATGGCCACATGCAGCATGCGACTTGAAAAAGCAGGCTGGCACTGTGATGTGCATGATACAATGCTCCCTGCTACATATTCAAAGCCTTGTCACCAGGCAGGCACTGCTTTTGCGGCTTGAGGAGTATGTACCTGAGTTGTGAAGATGACTACTGTATATAATTTCCAAGTGTACACTATCTCACATTCGTAATTCTAGCCCCATGGCCTAGTTGATCAGAGCTGAGAGCGATTGCCACTTCTCTATGTACCTGGAGCTAGACTGACGGGAGGCCCCCGCCCATGCATTGGGCTGTACAGGTAGGCCAAGTGGGCAACGACAACAGCGCAGAGGATATCTGCCTGAATTGTGTTTTCTCTCTCTTGTTGTGTTTCTTGAGACGCCGCAATCAACGTGTAGGAAACTACGCATCATCGAACCGCGACCTGCCAACCCATTTGCAGCAACATTGCCCACAAAGTTCATGAATTCATCTCAAAGGCAACCCCCTCAAAGTTGCAAGCAAACAACTTCAAAAGCATGGCACGTGCTCGGGAGGGGGAGGTTGGGCGGTTCACGGTCAGAGTAGAGCTGCTCAAGGGCTCAAATTGCCTGAAATGGAGCTGGTGGGCAACCGAGCTGGCCGACACTCTCAACAACAGCACACTTGAGTTTTTCAGCTGTCAGAGAACAATACGGAGCCCAGCACCAACTTGAAGACACCTGCGTCGCGTCAACACAGACGAGGATTATTCATCACCAGAGACGCGGTGGTGGTCCAATGTATTTTTCTAGAGCCAGTGCAACCACATCAGCTTGTCTGCATGCCACGTGCGTCTGACGCTAGCCTATGACACACTTGAGAAACTCATTACAGTAGCACAATGTCAACGATAATCAGATGTGCTTGGAGCGCAGCTTTGGCTACAACAAGTGTGTCGCTGGTGTCCCAAGGATACCCAGCTAGGCAAGTGAATTGCAGCTTTTCTAAGGACGCCCAATTGTCGCGTCATCATCATCAGCGCTCGGAGTTCTGCGCACACATCTGCAATTTGGTGTGCGTCATCAGAACTCCGCTCTCTACGCAAGGGATTGCATGAAGTTTTCTTGCATTTTGAGTGCACTGTCAGTGTTCGACCATCTACACAACTGCAGTTTGGATATCATTGCTTTGGTGTCGGCGCCCGACGTGGAGTTCAGGCCAAGAAGAGCATTGCATGACATGCAATGACAACAGTAAACGGTACTTCAAGTGTGGCGGGCATGTTCACATACAAGTCGCTTTCCGAAAGCATGCAACGCCGACAGCAGCAACCGCGGGCCTCAAACCACAGCAGAACAGAATCGTTTTGTAATGCGCACTGTCATCTGCTACCTGCAAGCATTGTGGCACCTTCTCCTGCTTTTGACGCTGTATTTTCTCCCAAATCGAGCTCCTGTTTGTTGTGACACCACTGCGAGCGCACATTGGTATCATTGCTGGATTTTGCAGACTTGCGCCTGCGGGTGTATGCCCGGTCACAAAACGATTGCCTGAAAACAACCCTCTTTGGCTATGCTTGTGTAGGGTAGCGTAAACACACAACTTCGGAGCCTCGTGGACACCAACCTCTGTCGGAGCCTCGTGGACACTCCGGCGCTATCCGACAGCCACTCGACGAGAAGTTGCTGCTGACACGACCTCTGGTGAGTGTGCGACTCACTACCACTACCACTACAGCATTTATTCTTCGGTGGGGACTTGAAGTAGCGAACTTCCTGGAATCAAGGTGCACAGCAACGTGTACGTAGTACAAAATGGAGCTTGACCTGTTCTCGGCCACTGTGGATGTGGATGGTGCGGCATCGGAGCGAGGGCGAGTGGAAGGGGAGCGCGCAGGGCGTGCTGAGGGTATGACAGAGGGTCGCGCCATGGGAAGGCAGAAGGGCCACGAGCTGGCGGCTGAGATGGGGTTCTACAGGGGATGTTGCATGGCGTGGCTGGCGCTGCTGCGGGACAATGACGGCGTGACGTCGGCGCTGCGGCCAGAGCTGACGAAAGCCAGCGACAAGCTAATGGCATCCATGCAGGTGCCCTTTTTGAAGTAGCTCTGTAGCTAATGAGGAGAGATTTGTGGCCTGCTGATGGTGTTGCTGCTGTCATGTGTTGTTGCAAGCGATCGCCTTTTCAGTCTGGGCTCATTATAGTTTGGCGGCATTGTGATCAGGCGTTCTCCCTGCAGGCCACCGGTACCTGACCATCACTTGCCCAATTATGCCCAATTGCAAGCCAGCAGGTCACACAACAGCGCCATGTTCACGCATTGTTTGCCTGCGTTCCCACTGGTCACATGTGCTTCCCCCAATGTGGACCCCACTTCTTGCCCTTCACGCCTTCGCCCTCTCAATGCTACGAGTTCAAACTGTTCTTTTGCGCGTCTGCTCTTGGAATGCCCTGGGCTCAAATTCTTGGGGCGGCGGCCTGTGTGTTTACAGGCGGTAGCAGACATGGCCATGGCGGTGCCACGAGAGAACACCATGGACGAGGACCTGGTCGCGCGTGTGGCGAGCTGCCGCGCCAAGTTCAAGACCGTCACAGCGTTGCTGCGCGCGGACGTCAAGTTTGACAGGGCCGCAGACGCCACAGCGCGCGACATGACGTTCTGACGCGTCGGCGCTACAGCAGCGTCATGTAGCGCCGGATGCGCGCAGCAGCAGCAACAGCAGCGTGCAGCAGCAGCAGCGGTGGCAGCGGCAGCAGTGTGCAGCAGCAGCAACGGCGGCAGCGGCAGTAGTGTGAAGCAGCAGCAGCAGCAGCGGCAGCAGCGGGGCAGCGCGCTCAAAGCGCCAGTGCCCATCCAACATCTGGAGCAGCTGCCGCGCGCTGCATGCATGAACGCTTGCCACGTTTCTGCCGCTGCTGCCCAGCATCCAGCGGCCAGCCACAGTGCTCACAGCAGCACACACAGCGCAGCAGCAGTGCACTGATAGTTGCCGGTGCGGCAAAGGTGCGGTGCCATCGACAGGTGGCGCGAGAAATCCACAAGCAGCCTCACGCCAGTCGCGAGCACCAGTGATGGCGCATCATCCACAGTGACGCACGCGCGATCGCTGGCGCATGTGCTGCACAGCGATACAACGCGCGCACGCCACGACGCAGAGCACGCCCCTACACGGCTGCAGCTTGAGCATCAGAGAGTGCGATGCCGGGTGCGCTACGGCACTGAGCACGCGCTCACCACACACAGTATTCGTATGGGGGGGGCGACGAGCTGTGGAAGTAGCCAGAAGGGGGTGGGGGGGCAAGGCGGTGGTGAGAGGTCATGCAGCGCGCTGCGTCAAGCATGCAACCTGATGTGAGGGCTGCTTAAGGATTGTACACCGGTGCGAGCCCTTGCGCGAAGGGGACCATGGTGCGAGTTTCAATAGTGATGTCGCTGACGCCTGCAGAATGCGAGCTTGTGGTGTTGCTGAGCGCTGCTGTGCTGCACAGCGACGGCGACGGCATGCATCCTCCATCAATAATTACTGTTTAAAGTGCCGCTGTTCATGTGAGGAGAGTCAGGTTGTTGGTAAGTATACGTTCGTTGCACCCACAGTCCCAGTTGTTCTGGCATCTACGATCATACATGTGCTGCGTGGTTCTCCAAATCTCAAGACACTGTCTTCACGGGGTGCACCACATATTTGCAGCGGCAGGCAGCAAGCAAGCCGACCAGATTGCATGGTCATATGTGTGCCATATCGGGCATCATGTGATTGATGGTGTGATGATAATGTGAATGTGTGTAATCCTGAAGGCATGTGCGTGCCTGTGTGCATCCGTCGACGAGACAACTTGGCACTTAGAAGTATACCTCAGCGCAGCCACTTCGAGACGCTCTGCTGAGCATGGATGCAGCAACTGATCGTCACCACGCCCATGGCCACATCGCCTGGCGTAACGACAGTGTCGCCATGACTGCGCACATGCGGCGCCATGCTGAATCGCACGCAGCGCAGCGTCTATGCGCCCATATGTAGCGCTTTGCAACGACACATGAATATGTGGGCGTCTAGTCCAGCATATTCATTCCCAGGCTTGAGAACTCGCTCTTGGCCTCGTTCCAGCCCTTGCGCTTGAAGAGATTTGCCAGCGCGAAGCTCTTGTCTAGAGCCTCCGGCGACCAAGCCGCCGCTGCACCGGGGGTGAACCACGCCCCGAATGAGGGGGGTATGTTGCCGTTGATCGGCGCCCTGAGGAGAGCGCCAGCAGCACGCATGCGCAGGGGCGCGAGAGTGGTTGCGCGTATGAGGAGATGTCGTTTTGGCGAAGTAATTGGGAATGATCGTCAATGAGCACTGAGACACTTTGTCACCACAACGGTACATGAAGATTCTAGTAGCAAGCTTGACATACGCACCAATCTGAGCGCTTTTGCGCCCTAGTAAGCGACAACGAAAACACGTTCAGACATGTACATGCACGTTACTAATCAAAGTATATGCAAGTATACACGTTGTCACCTGCATGGCTATGCCAACAACAGTATATGAAGAATACACCGTCGTACCTGCATACGGGCCCCGCCGCAATGTCCAGCGCCCTCAGCACCACGAGCTCGCTGCTCCTGGCCAACCCGTCCGTCAGAATGCCAATGACGTACCCCCCATGCGCCTCGTCGCCGTCGCGCGCGGGCGCGTGTGATATGGCTCCCAGGAATTCTTTTTCGCCCGCCATCCACACGCTCTCCGCGCCCGTCTCCGTGTCCACGCTGCAGACGCCCTGTATCGGCGACGGCCTGCGGCGCGGCGGCGGACGCGGAGTGCGCGCGTGCGGTGAGCTGGCGTAGACACGGTGCGCGCAGCCACGCTGACGCCAATAAATCAGCATGGACGTCAGCGTCCGCATTACGCAAGAGGCATACCTTTCTGGACCTGATGTAAAGCAGTGGCTCCTTACATGCATCAGGAGAGTGGTGACAGAGCGGCGCGCATGCAGGCCGCCCACGCGCGTGCTCCGGCACTCAGCACTGGCGTCGCGTCGCGCCGCACGCAAGTGCAATATCGGGCCCTGCGGCGCACGCATGTGCGTTGCGACCGCCGCAATGCCCGACCTACCGCCACGGTCACGGCGCGCATGCATGCGCTGTCGCGTGGCAGTGTGTGTACATCAGCGTGCTTTCACGAGAGGAGCGTGCTCAGCAGCACTTGTTGAAGTGCGCACACGCAAGACCGACTGCATGCGCGCAGCGCCACCTCACCCGCCCGCCGCGTCCGCGCCGACGCCGCAGTACACGTAGCGGTGCCGCCGCGCGCCGTCGCGCGCCGCCACCGTCGCGTAGTCGCAGTGCCGCGCGCATAGCTCGCGCTGCTGCACCGCCGCTGCACCGTCGCCCACCGGCACCGTGTAGCGCACGAGCCGCCGCGGCGGCACCGCGGCGGCGTACGAGAAGGCGCCGCTGTCGCCGCTGATGCCGGGGGCGGCGCCGGCGCGCGCGGCCGCGGCGCCGAGGTGCAGCGGGTCCATGCGCACCATGTCTATGACGACGGTGTCGTCGTCGCCATCAAAGGCGTTGGCGATGCCCCAGCAGATGTGCGGGTCTGCGGGGATGGTGATGGGGCGCTGCGCGCGGGGGGGGGGAGGGGGGGGGATTGAGTGGCAGCGCTCCGCGCAAAGGCGGGGCAGGAGGTTTGCCTATGTAGCGTGGTCACTCAGAGAGGCGTTCAGGGGCAGTGGCACTACCCTGAGGAAGTATACCGCAACGACACCTGGAGCGCAGGAGTGATGCAAGCCTTGGCTGCGAGCGAGCCGACACTGGGTGTAGAGTTGGCGCTTTGCGAGGGAGAGGCGCCATATTCAGGTTCGCGCGCGCGCTGCTCGGGCGCTATGAGCACATGCAGCAGCGAAGCCATCCGCGTTTGCAGCGCCGACTGCCACTTGACCTGCGCATTCGATCAACGTAATGCGATGACAAGTAGCACAAGACAAAAGCTGCTCCCAGCGGAGCTGTGCGATGTGATGGTGGCGGGGCCATGGCTCACCTGCGTGCACGTCTCCTCATACTGTCAACTTCAATCTGATGTTCTCACAAATCCCAGCTGCAGGTCCACTGCTACTTCAAATCTAAACTTCTGGTCGAAGTTGCACTACTTACATGCACTGTAGAAGTAAGTGCTCATGTGCTTCTCATCAGCAAAACTATAGATGATCATGAGAGATCGCTCACCGACATGTGGCGCCTCTAGACAATTACCAACCAGGACGATGCTGGTGAGAGCATCGCTCGACCAACTTCAACTTCAAATGAACTTCAAATGGGAAATGTGTGTGACTCACCAGCTTCGTGTCGGCGGACCGTGGGATGAGGACAATGCTAGTGGGAGCATCGCTCGGCTGCGCCAGTGCTTCATCCAGACCCTTGAGCCCCAGCGTGTAGGGCAGCTTGTCGAGCGTCACCTTGGGCACGGAGAACACGTAGTACCTGCGCAGTTCACGCGGAGTACAATGTTTGAGGGGTTTTGCGGCTCTTGAAGTATAGAACACGTAGTACCTGCGCAGTTCACACGGAGTACAGAGTTTGACAAGTTCTGCATGGTGTGTACCATGTAGCCAGCAGGCGCAGTCCAGCTTGACCTTGGGCACAGTGAACACGTGGTACTTGTGCAGTTCACATTCACACGGAGTACAGAGCTAAGGGGGTTCTGCGGCTCGTGTACTGTAGCCAGCAGGCGCAATCTAGCGTTGGGCGCGGAGAATGCACACGTAGTACCTGCGCAGTTCACACGGGGTACACCATTGAAAACGCGTGCGCGTTCTGTGGAAAGTGCACACGGGGCGGCGCTGCAGAACACGCACCGCTGCCGCCGCAGCAGCACGCAGCGCTGCCGCTCACCTCGCAGCAGCGCTGCAGTCACTGCGTGTCTCAAAGCCTGCACCCGGCAGCGCTTCTGCTCGACTTGCCCTATTCCTACCCCCCAGCTCACCTCTCGGTGATGGCAAAGGTCGCTGATGAGCGCGAGCCCGCCCCGCAGCGTGAAATGAAAAGGCGCGGCTTGATCTTGCCCACGCCTCTCGCCTTCCTTGGTCGCATGTGTGCCTGCTGGTCATTACATGCACTGCACCTCTCAAACTTGTGTAACCAGCCCGACCTCACCTCTCGGTGATGGCAAAGTCGCTGATGAGCGCGGGCCCACCGGGGAGCGCGTCCTCGCGGATGCGGCCGCACTGCAGCTTGTCGTCGAGCTCGTTGAGCACACACGTCGAAACTCGAGCTTCATCATCACAAAACCAGCATACCAGTGGAGCTGCGCGAGAACTTCCACTCATCACCCCCCCCCCCCCTTACCCCCCAGCTCACCTCTCGGTGATGGCAAAGTCGCTGATGAGCGCGGGCCCGCCGGGGAGCGCGTCCTCGCGGATGCGGCCGCACTGCAGCTTGTCGTTGAACTCGCGCACGCACACCTTGGCCGCGCCGTCGTAGCCAAAGATGACGAGGCGGTTGTTGGCGCCGTCCACGCGCGCGCGCGACGCCATGGTCTCGCCCCCCTTGTCCTGCGGTTTTGATTGGAGGGAAGGGGGGGGGGGGGTCAGGCTCCAGTAACACGAGTTAAGTTAGGTGAGGGTTTGAGGTGATGTGAGGAGGGGGGGGGGGTAAGCTCAAGAGTATAGACGCAGTCACACGAGCGCGATGACATGCGCGATGACATGGTCTCTCCCCTCTTGTCCTGTGAGCGTGTGCGCATGCGAGGGGAACACGCCCCACAACGAAGTGTTGGAATGAGAGTGTGAGGGGGGGAGGGGGCTTCTTCAGGCTCAAGTGAAACTGTGAAGGTGCAGCTGATGGCGCGGGAAAATCGCTATTGTGCTCAAAGCCTGCATGCTATGGCGTCGCCGCGCCTTTCGTCACCGGCCACCGACAGCGATGCAGGTGAGGGCTTGATTGCGTGGCAATGCAAGTGTACATCTCAGATCATGGCTTGTGAACGGAAAGCACAAGAGGTCTCGGTTGCGTGGCAATGCGTGTGAACATGTGCAGATTTCAGCTTGTGAATGAAAGCGAAAGTGCATGGTGCGCTGGCACATGAGACCACGCGGCAGTGCGCGCGCATGCGCAACTGTTGCCCAAAAATCCGGTCCAAACCCTAGCCCTAGCCCTGGCGCTGAGCCACAAGCGCCATCCTCACCCACTGCCGCTGTGTGCTCGTATCAAATCTCACTCACCCTCGTACAAAATCTCACCCTGCACGTTGTGCGCAAGTTTCCCGCGCAGCAAGTGTCCCGCGCAGCGCCCCTTCAGAAGCACGCGCAGTCCCGTACTACGCTTGTACCGCAGTTGTACTGCACTCCGCGTAATACATGTACTTTTATTATATTCCACTTGTACCTCTCGATACGGCCGGTGCACAGATACATGCCCTACATGGTGCATCGCTTTTGGTTGCTCGAACTCACTTCAACTCACGATGCGGCTTGTGTATAGGAATATGCCCTACGTGGCGCATCGGTTCTAATTGCTCGACCCCAACTTCAACTCACTCGCTCACTCACTCGCCCCCTTCCGCAGGTACCCCTTCAGGTGTCCTTCAAAGCCTGTGCATGGAGACATACCCTATCATACCCTACATTGCGCACTGGCTGCTTCACCCCAACCTCAACTCACTCACTCACCCCCTTCCGCAGGTACCCCTTGACGTCGTCCTGGAAGTACGTCTCTAGGTTCTTGGGATCTATCTTCCATAACAACTCACTCACTCACTCACTCACTCACTCACCCCTTTCCGCAGGTACCCCTTGACGTCGTCCTGGAAGTACGTCTCCAGGTTCTTGGGGTCTATCTTCCAGGGCAGCCCCCCATCCCACATGGCCAGGCACAGACGCCCCCAGTACAGCACGCCGCGGTTGGCAAAGTTCCTTCGCCTGTCCAGCAGGCTCCCCGCCCACGCCGCGCAGTACCCCATCGGCTGCCTGCAACGGAGCGGTGGGTTAGGGCAACTTCAATGCTCAATTTTAATGCAGTTCTGTGGCACCGTCATGCGCATGTTGTGTATATGCAGGGGGAGTCGCGGATGGCGTGTGCTGCGGTCGGAGCGTGGTGCTTCCGGCGCAAGGGACAGATCAACGTGACTCACATGGCCTGTGTCCTGAAAAGCCACAAGCATCTCATGAGGCGCGCAGCTTTAGAGCAGATCACAGGGCCCGCGGCGGTGCGCTGTCATCATCAGAACTTCAACGACGTAAACAGCACATGCATGCGCGCCCCGGCGAGCGCTGCGCAGCTTTCCCGCGACAGCAGCGCGGTCGTGGCACGCAGCGACGGCCGCGCATAGCGCACGCCTGCCGGCATTCGTGGCCGACCCGCAGCACCGATGATACTCAGCAACCTCCCCGCTCGCGCCCTGACGCCGTGGATCCCCAGTGGCACGCTGCATCGAGCACACCACCTGAGCGCTGCTGCTCATTTGAATCGAAGTGGCGGCCGCACCTGTTGTTGGCGCGCAGCACCTTCCCCGCCGCCTCCTCCTTGGCGAGCCCCTTGGTGCGGACGAAGCGGTTGCGGAAGTGCGCGCGCCCGCCCCCCTCGGCGAACGTGACAGCGCTCACCATGCCATCCCCCTCGAAGGGGTTCTGCGCGAGTGCACAGAACGTAAGCGTTTTTTGTGGTGCTGTGAGAGCCGGCACGGCCGCACAGCTCATTACGCGGCCTACTTGATGCATACGTTTTAACTTGAAAAGGAGATGAGGGGAGGTGTCGTGCTTGCAGCGTTGGCGTTGGCGGCGGCGGTTGCGCTCAAAGGGGCATGTTGAACTTCAACTTTGAAGGGCAACGAGGCGCACACCATGACGCCCATACGCAACGGCGACTGTCCTCGTGTGGCGCACCGCATGCGGCGCGTCGCGCATGCATTGTCGAGCGCAGTGGCCAGTACGTAACAGCGACATGCCCATGTCATGTACATCAACAACAACGATAACGATGTGCGCAATGCCGTAAAGCGATGGTGAAATACTCGCAGAAGCTACGTCCGCAGGAGAAGAAGCGACCCTGTGTCAGCACGCAGGGATCTCATCTGTCAAGCAGAGGACGTCTGTTTGATGAACAATCACATTCAATGCGGCAACGGTAGTGCACACATCTCACCTTGAACCTCTGCCCGTTGATTTGGAACTTCCCTGGGCCGTTGGCAAAGAACGTTCCCTCCAGATCCTCCGGGAATGCTCCGCTGGTGGGCTTCAGCTCGCCGAACCATTCCTGCGCAGCGTTGTCAAAGCACCCCTTGTACGCCTCCTCGTCGTACGCCATGCTACAGACGTGCTGCCGGTTGGGTATGGGGCAGGTTTGTATATGGACTGAGAATCAGGCAGGTGGTACCACAGTCGCAAGAATGTACCGGCACTGAGCCACAGCACTTCTGCCACTCTGACGTCTGCATACCCGAGTTGATCTGTCGGCAACCGTGCATCCTACCGTACATCTCTTGGCGCACGCAGAAGTTGCGTTCACTTTGAAAGTTCAAGTTGTCTCTCTTTACTTCTAGGCCATATGTGCGAATGGCTCTTACTCTCTCGTATTCGATGTACCGTGAGACATTCCCTGAATGACTGCAGGCGACAAGAGACTCTGTCACCAAGCAATCGTGATGCACCTCTGGCTGACGTACCCACCTTGCGTCGTGTATATGCTCGGCCCAGGCCGCTGCTCCTGCCCAGTGCGCACATGGAGCCTCCGAGTGCAGTTGGCAATGGTATGAGCGCCTGCGTCGGCAGCAGCAGCTGCATGACTACCACAGCTGCAACTGCGTAAACAGCGGCAGTCCGCATCCTTGGAAACATGACGACGCGCGGTCCTCGACACAAGCGATCTTTGGCGTCCCGCATGAGCTGGACAGCTCTTTGCGAGCAGATTGCTGCAGGCGCCGAAAGCGCGGCTACGCGGAGGAGGCCGCTGCTTCCATGTCAGTAATTCAAGTATATGATGAAGTTGGAAAGTCACTGAAGATTTAACTAGGTGGACGACCACCCTATTTGACCAAGCAGGTGCCCTCTCAATGACCACACAACAGCCAGCTTACCTAGCTCAAAATCCCTAAAAGTCCAACTCAGCTGTTGTCCTGAAAAGCCGCACATGATGCAATCGATGGGCAACTTGAAGTCCCGATGCGGGCTAAGAAATACAAGGCTCAAATCAGCGGCGCAAGACACCCTTTCTGCCTGAGCAGCACAAAACCACAACGCCTCATGAGGACAGGAATGCTGATGCCAAGAGACGGCATCTGCATGGGAGCGCTTGAAACTTTGGAGGACTTTGAATGGCAATGGCAATCAGCTGCATACATTCATAAAACATGTTGCAATGCTGCTCAGCACCTCATAAATATTCAGACCCTATTGCGTGATAAATTTGAGCCAAAACTTCGGGACCGCGCAGAATGGGGGTGTCTGCATCAGGGATGCATCAGTGGCGTATGTTCAACCGCAAACAGTCGCACCGAAAACAGCGTTGACCAGACAGCTTCTACATCTTATCTCATTCAAAAAGTCTGTTCAGGTTGCCGCAGTCTGTAGACTAGAGAGGCGTGTTTTGATAAAGTTATATGTGTGTCACTCTACCCCATCATCTTATCCCACAAGAGCCTAACCCCCCCGTAACAACCCATTCCTGCAACCCCCCCCCACACCCCCACCCCCTACCACCCCACCACCCCCTCCCCTGTGGCACGCCTCAGCTGGTCGAGTACAGGCTGAACAGCGCCGAGCGCTGCGACCCCGCAGGCAGCGCCCCTACAATGTCAGGGATCGCATTGTCGATGCCCGCGCGCCGCAGCGTCCCCAGGTAATCGCGCGCCGAAATGGCGCCGCGCACATACTGCTCCGTGCGCTTGCGCAGCGCCTCGACGCCCCCCGCGCCCAGTTTTGCGGACAACTCCGCCTCCAGCTTGTCCCCGAACGCGAATGCCGCCGCCGCCGGCTTCCCTGCTGGTGCTGGCTTGGTCGGCGCTGGCTTGGGCGCAGCGAATGGCTTTGCGGCCGGCTTGGCTGGTGTTGCGCTCTGCAATGGGGGGGGGGGGGGGGGGGGGGGGGGAGGGGGGGGGGGGGGCAAATGAGCAAGTAGGTGCTGGCATCTATGTATAGTTGGGGGGCGCTGCGTGAGAGAGCATGTGCACGCCGTGTGTGCAGAGCCAGTGTAGTAAACCTGGGCCTTTGGGCATCCACCGAGGCGACGCGACAGCTGCCGCCGTCGCCTGACCGATGCTGACGGTGGCAGCTTGTAATACGTTCATCTGCCGCATGAACATGCATGGACACCAACGCCAGCAGTGGCGGCTTTGATCCACTTCCATCCACTTTGCCGCCCATTCACCTGCCACATCAACGTCGACAGGCGCAGATTTCGTGCGCTTGTGGGACATGGCAGCGGCACGGGCTTTGCTGGCCGGCCTGCAGGAGTAGTGCTCAGTTGCCGTGTCACGAGCGCTCAGGAGGCTCTGTCGCACTCTCAACAGCTTACCCACCACACGCACTGCCGATAGAACAAGTTGCAAGGACTCGAACAACCACTGTGTTGCTTGCGCCGGTCCAAGCAGCGCGAGTGTCTTGCTCGCGCCGCAGTAGGCACAGGCGATTGCCTCTACTTGCGCCCCCGGGGTCGGCATCTGCCTCAGGAGTCAGTGCGCCCTCCCAACGCGACGTTGCGACCGCCGCATGCGATTCCCGCAACTTCACCGCCCGGTGCCGCGCGCCGCAACACAACTCAACCACAGCGCACAGCACATGTCCTCACACCCACCTTTGCCGTTCCCGTCGCGCCCGCAACCACCTTCGTCGCAGTCGCAACGGGATCCTTCCGCGGCGCCGTCCCCGCGCCGCCGCCGAACCCAAACAGCCCCCCGCCAGTCTTAGGCTGCGGAGGCAGCGGCTTGACGGGCTCCGCCGCCGCCGCCGCCGCCTTCGCGACCGGTCCCGCCTTCCGGAACGCCGGCTTGGCAGCAGCGGCGGGCGGCGGCGACGGCGTCGCGGCGGGCTTGGGCGGCGCAAACTTGGAGGGCTTCGCCGGCGGCGCCTGCGCGGCCGGCGCCGCTGCTGCAGGCTTCGGAGCGCTGCTGCTGCTGCCGCCGCCAAAGAGACCGCCAAACAGGCCGCCGCCGCCGCCGCTGGGTTTGGGCGCGGGTTTTGCTGGCTCCGTCGGCGCGATTTTGGCGGATGCGGCGGGTTTCGTGGGCGCCGCCTGGGCGGTGATGACGCAGGATGTAGGCATGTAGGTATGTGTGAGCAGCGGGAGACGGATGAGATTGAGCGCTGGGTGAGTTGGTGTGTGACGCGAGCGCGGCGTGGCACGACGATGCCGCCACTAGCGGCAGCGCGCAGGCCGCGCGGTGCTGCCAACGGGGGGTGTCGGCGGCGCGCACGCGTTTTGGCGTGGCATAAGTATATGTATACTTCCTCGAGCACAGAATTCAAGACAAGCATATGGCGAGACACGGTCTGCAGCAGCTCGGCATCAGGCATCATCTTGCAGCGACTGCGTCACGGCGGCACGCACCTTGCTCTGCGCAGCGGGCTTCGCGGGCGGCGCCGCCGGCTTCTTGGCCGGGGCCGCAGCAGGCTTGGGCGCGGGTTTCGGAGCAGCAGGCTTCGGCGCAGCAGCAGGCTTGGCGGAAGCTGCAGGCTTTGCCGGCGCTGCTGTCAGCTTAGCAGCGGCTGGCTTGGCTGGGGCGGCGGACGCCTGCGTCACCGAGCGCAGAGGCGCAGTGAGCAGATGTGTTGAAGTGGTGCTGGTGAACAAGGAAGGGGCAACTCACGGCCGCGCCGAATACGCACACGGGCTGCAGAGATCAGCTGCGAATTTCGATGTTTGACGGCGTGATGAAAGTCGAATGCACGCCTGCGGAGCGCTGCCGCACGCGCACGGCCCTCGCCGCTGTAAGCGGGTCCGTGACAGCAGTTCATCTTCACGAGCAAGCGTTCTAACGGCACAGCAGTCTGCGCACAAATGGCTGAGCTGAGCACTGCTGACAGCTCACGCCTCATGACTACCGCTGCTGTGCGCAGCGCCTCTCTCTCTTGATTGTTCTCACTCTGCTGTGCGCTGCGCGAGCGCCGGCTCTCGAGGCTGAGCGCTGCGCACCTCGAGTCAGCTGCCGAGCGGTGCCGAGCACCTCTCTCGCTCTGTTGTTCATTTATCCCGAGCGCTGAGCGCACGCCCCTACCTATAGCTGAGCACTGGCACAGCTCACGCCTCCCTGCCGCCTCTGCAGAGCACCAAAAACTCCACACGACGGTCTACATACATGCCCCTGATTCTCCTGAGCGCTGAGCATCCCCTTCTGCACGCCTGAGCGCTGCAACGCCGCGTCCTCATACTTACCCCAGGGCTCCTGGAGTGCTACCTTCCCACCCACCCCATGGCTGAACGCTGCACGCCAGCACACGATGAAGCGGTTGCATGTACGCGTTTTCCATATACTTCTTTTCAGCATTTAACTTCATAGAAAGCAGCAACAACTGAACGATCTTCCCATGACAGACTACCTTGTTCAATTTTGTGTCTGCAACAAAAATTGACGTTGAAGGTTTGAATGAAAAAGAAATGATCAGCTAGAACACCAAGTAGGATGTTATTTCGCATCTAACCTTCTTGGCGGCGGGCTTCGCGGGCGCGGGGCTGGTCACCGCCGCCGCCGCCGCCGCCGTCGCCACGGCCACGGGCTGCGCGGCCGCCGCCGCCGCCGCCGCCGCCGCCTTGGGCTTGGACTTCTGCCCCGTCAGCGCGTTTGTGAGGGGCGCGACGGCGCGGCGCGCAGCGTCACCGGCGGGGCGAGTTGAAGTTACGGGGAGCGGCCTGCCGATGCCCTCGAGGAGGCCCGCGGTGCTCACGAGGCCGCCGGTGGTGCCGTCCTGCAGCGGCAAAGCGGGCGGGCAGGCGCGCAATCAGCGCGGTTCAGGGCCAGTCGCCACCGGGGCCAATTGCAAACTGCCACCGGTACCTTGGCCGAAGCCAAAGCGTCAAGTCAGCGCGCACTGCGGCGGCAGTCACCGCAGCGGCCGTTTCCACTCTGTGCCACCGATACTGTTTCTTGGCCGAGGCCGAGGTGCTCATGCGTACTCTGCTCTGATGTACTTCAGGGGGAAGAAGGCTCCTTTTTACCAGGGGTTGTCACGACTCCTCGCTCGGAGTCGTCTCTGACTCCGCTCCGACTCCGACTCCGCTCCGGCCGGAGCGGAGTCGGAGTCGTTCGGCATATCTCATTGCTCCGCGGAGTTGGAGTCGGAGTCGTTCGCCGAGCAAGTTGCTCCGGCCGGAGTCGGAGCGGAGTCGTACAGTTGCTCCGGAGCGAAAGGCCCCGACTCCTGGCTAAGCACTCATGCGCGTGCTCAAACACGCATTTATAGTTGGTGCAATGGTGCAATGCGGTGCCGAACTGTGGTTGCAAGTAGCTCAGCGACAGACAGACGTAGTGTAAGGTGATGTTGGCTACTAATAGGCAGGAGCAGAGTCGGGATGGAGTCGTCGGTGACTCCGCTCCGACTCCGCTCCGGCCGGAGCGGAGTCGGAGTCGTGTGGGCCGGCTCATTGCTCCGCGGGAGTCGGAGTCGGAGTCGTCCAACGATTGGTGCCAGCTCCCCGGAGCGGAGTCGGAGTCGTCCAGGTTTTGAGGAGTCGTGACAACCCCTGCTTCTTACGATGCGACGCCAGAAGCGTTTGGGTCATCAGAGCTCGATGCATCTTCCGAAGGGGAGGAGCGGGGGGGGAGGGCAGGGGGGAGTTGCCGGGCCCTGCGCACAACCGCCTGCCCTAGGGTGGGGGTTGGGGTGGTGAGCACTGCCCCATGCAACAGCGCTCCGCAACATGGCCGCTGTCAGACCGGCGTAGCAGGCATCCCGCATGCGCAGACTGCACATGCAACCGATGACGACGTGTGTGCGGTCTTCATGTGCACTTCAACTGCATGAGCACGTCTTCAGCATGCGCCCAGGGACCCTGTTCAGGACCGGTAGACGCGTTTCTGAAACCGCTGAGTGTTGCCGAGGGACCCTGGGATTGCTGTTCAGGACCAAAGGGACGCATTATCTGAAACTGCTGAGCGCTGCCACGGCAGCGGCGCTCACCTCCGGGTCCATGACGTAGCCAGCTGTGATCTTGGACACGAAGCCCTTGGGGTTGAAAGTAACAGAGCACGCCTCCGCAGGAAGTTCAAATGTGCGGTTGGTGGGCGCCAGCTGCGCTCCCTTGACGATCACCGGCTTGGTGTTGGTCCCTGTTGCAGAACATTTCAAAGGGGAGGGGTCAAAGGGGAGGGGGGGGGGGGGAGGGGTGGTTAGCAGCGCATGCAGGCTGTTTAAGAGAGGGAGGCAAGACGGTGTTGGTCCCCGTTGCGGGACATTTGTGGGAGGGTGGGTGGGGGGTAAGCAGCGCATGCAGAGTTTCTCAGAGAGGGAAATGGTGAATGAGGTTGGCATTTGGCTGCTGTGCGCTCCGTAGAGATAGGCGACTCTAGAAAACACTAATCAGTCAGCAGGCGCGGTCAACGCAAACCGCTGTGACCACAATCAGCGACGGACACGCCACGCAACCTCAAGTTGACGCACACAACCGCAAGTGTGAACGCGCCTGCCGCACATGCCGCGTGCCACACCCTAGCAGGGTCAAAACATACTGTCACAGATGAGACAGAGACGGAACCAGCCGCAAGTGCAAATGGACGCTCCGCAGCAAGTTCAAATGCAAGTGGACGCACCTGCCGCGCGTGCCGTGTACCAGACCCTGGCGGGGTCGAACGGGTCAATGCGGAAGTCGTACAGCTCCAGCTGCAGGTCGGGGACGCCTGGGCCCACCTGTGTGGCCGCTTTCTCCTTCAGGTACGCCTGGGGGGGGGGGGGCGGTTGAGGGGGGGGGGAGGGGGGCGGGCGTCACTTTTACAAGTGAATTAATTCCAACTACAGGGACGGCTACGATATAAGAGCGCTTGATATGAGAGCGGTCACGGAATAAGAGCGGTCTAACGGCTGAACACGGATCTGGTCGATATAAGAGCGGTTTGGTCCAGCTCGGGGCGACCGCTCTTATATCGTGTCCACCTACCACTAGCCGCCTCACGAACGATGCTTGAACAGAGGATTTTGAGTGACACTCAACAACGCTCAAGCGCATATCAATCAGTCACAGCGTATAGCGCACGGTGCAGTTGCTTTCCGGCTTAATTCGAAGCCAACTTCAACTGCACGTTGGCACACTAACCTACTTAAATACTTCAAACCCTAGGTCTAGGGCTAGGGTTTGCCTAGGGCTAGCCCTAACCCTAGTTAAGCCCCAGGACGATATAAGAGCGGTCACGGTATAAGAGCGGTGAGGCTGGCGGGACGGACCCGCTCTTAAATCGTGACCCCCCCTGTACTCAAAGATACTTCGGTTATTGGTAAAAGGCACTTGCGGCTAACCATCCCTTTTAAGACACCTAGAGCTCGACAATCTTTTGATTCATTTTTCATAAACTCCTAATCGCACTTGTTAGTAGTCACACGCGGCAGTTACACAGATGAGCGCTGCTGCGGACACAGCGACGCGCTGGCGACGGCGCTGCCTGCGTGGGAGTGCCTGGCCGTGTGATGCGCGCTCGCGTCGCAGCGTACAGGGCCACATGTGCCACTGTGAGGTGTGGGTTTGGTACTGTGGGGCAGGAGTTTGACACATCCGTCTAGACCGCCCTTTCAATGTGCGTGCACCGCGGCATGATGGGTCGTTGCAAAACATTCAGCACGGTTGGCAATTGGTTTTGAGGTCTCCTTGTGAGCCCCCCCCCCCCCACCCCAAGTCTCCACAGGCGCACATGCCAGCTCTCACAGAGAAAGGCAACCGTGGCGTCTGTCGCCTTACCTGCACTGCGAGACAATGCATATGATCATCGCTTACGCAGCAAGGCAATCGTGCGTATATGACGCCTTACTGGGAGACGATTCACACTGCACTCGATTGCGTTTTACACTTCAGGTTGTACTTGCAGCGCATGCGTGTCACGTCGCAACCACACGCCGCATCCGCTCGCACCCCTTCGTCGGAGGCGGCACCTAGAGGTATGTGCGTTACAGGCCATAGGGCCTTCTACGTGCACAACATTCATTCAATGCAGTGGAAACATGTGCATTGAACTAGCACGCTGCGTAGGGCCTGCGATATTATGCATTTCTTTTTGCGCTGTTATGGGTTCATCGTGTGCTGCTTGGCTGCCTATCATGGGTCATTTTATGTGTTTCATGTATTGATTTTGCGCCCCCAGGAGCTGATTTAGTGCACTACATCAGTCAGGAGGGCGCATAGACATGCTCTCACGTACTCCGAGGGTCGAACTGATGCTCACATGATGTCCGAGGCGTAGTTCAGGCAAACCCTGCCCTACCCCTAACCTAACCCTAACTCCTGCATGGGCCTCGCCGCTCAGCGGCAAGGCATCGCATCCTGAGGTAAGATGTACAAGAAGTACATACCCATACCCTGCATACGAGCATGTCCAGGGAACACAAGCCTCGTGTCTGTGTATATAGCGCAAAGTGCAATTGCACATTTCCTGCGCAGGCTGCCGCGCTCCGCGAGGTGCGTCACAGCTGAAGTGAGCATGCCTACAGAAGCGCGCGTTGTCGCGGCCGACCTTCTTCTTGTTATGCCTACATACAGAAGTGACACATCACGAGGTGCGTCACAGCTGAAGTGAGCATCGCTCCGGAAGTCACGCGTTGTCGTGAGACTGACCTTCTTCTTGAGGGGGCCCACAAACGGCTCCAGGTACATGAAGTCGTCGCTGAGCAGTGTTGCAATGTCCGCGCAGTCCCCCAGCTGCGCCACGGCCACCTGCTTGCCACACGTTAGGCGCCAGCGACGACGCACGTGAGATAAGTCAGCTTCAGCAGGTCTTCAACAGTGACGACTTCAACGATGAAAACTTTCGTCATCAAACGATGGTGAATGCAAACCTGTGAAAGTAGGGAGCGGGGGTAGAGCAGCATCTGCCTGGCCTCCTGGTACAATCAGATGAGCGCCTCCCAGCTCGTGTACGGGCGCTGCGCTACAAAGCACTTCGTGGACGTCTGTGTTAAGCAGAGCTCAAGCATGGTTGTACTATATGACAGTCCTCTCTGTGTGCATTCATTGCGTTGTGCTTCACGCACGGGGCACATGCAACTAGTAGCTGACCTCGTGCAGAAAACGGCGTTGAGATGACACACCCTCTGCCCCACCAGACACGTAGATTCATCTTTCACTATGCTTCAATTTTGACCACGCCTCACAGCGCATGCCAGCTGCAGCCCAGCTAGGCCGCAGCTGGGCCGCATAGGTCGGCCCCGCCTTTGTTGACAAGCAGTGTAAGCTTCAACACAGCACTGCGCCGCGCGCAGGAAGAGGCAGAGTTCCCAGAACTTCAACTGGCGACGCGCGAGCGCGCCTTCCGCGTGGCGCACTAAAGTTAGCGGGATGGACTGCCCCGGAGGGTTCCCCTCGCTTGCGCTCGCGCCGCTTAGAAGTTGCTGATCTTGCCTGCCATATTACTATTACTACTATGTTGCCTACATATACAGTAGTAGTGCTACACCAATAGGTAATTGGAGCACTTCCACATATCTGCGGAGAGCCTCGCGCTCGCCGAATGACCCACTGCCAGCAAACCTCAATTGCTGCGCCGGCCGCGCCGCGAGCCAATCCCAGCATGCTTTGTTGGACCAGTAGCCCCTGCCGCAGTGAGTGCAGACGCCTGAACTGGCCACCAGCACCTGCTTCGTACGCGCGGGATCTTGCTGCTTCCAACTTTCAGCCGCAACGTGCCACTCAGTCTCCATCAGCACTGCTACATACAACTTCAACCCATGACGTGCCACACAACTGGTGCGCCAGGAGCAACATGATCTGCTCTAGCGCACAGGAGGGTGCTGATTGCAACGTCAAAATGTGATGTGTTATCCTCCGACATACCAGCCCCAGCATAATCAGCTCCGGCGCGCACAGCTGCTGGCTATAAACTCGGCCAGCTACCTACTCTCCACCTGTCACCTCAACTTCAGCCTGATCACTTCCGGCACACTGCGGAAGATACTATGACTTCAACTCAGTGACGTGCCCTACCCACCTGGCGCGCCAGCCCCAGCATGATCGGCTCCGGCAGCGGCCCCTGCGGCGACGCAGGCCCCTTTGCGGGCCGGAAGCTGCGTGCAAACACGTCCCCCACGACGCGCGCCGGCGGCAGCCGCTCAAACGCCGAAACGGGCGCGCCCAGCGCCGCCAGCACCCCCCACACGCCCGCCGCGCCGCCGCCGTTGCCCACGGACCTGTCCATGGGGAAGCCCGTGGTGAGCGCCGCGCAGCGCCCCGTGGCGTCGAACTCGACGGACACGCTCTCCGGCCCGAGCTCCACGCGCGTGAAGGTGGGCTCCAGGTCCTGGGGGGGGGGAGGGGGGGGCGAGGGGGTTACGGGCATTGGGCTGCTTATTTGGAAGGGGGGGGGGGGGGGGGGGGGAGGTTGGGCTGTTGTTGAAGGCGGTGGCGCAGCGGTGGCTTGTTCTGAGCTCTGCGTGGGTGCATGTGCATGTGAGCTCCAGGTCAGGTACTGCAGACTACATACTTGCCGTCAGCTGGTGTGGCTGCGAACCACATGTCATGAGTGCATTGGCGCCAGCAGCAACTGGTCGCTGCTGGTCACTCAATGGCGCTGGTTCTTCGACAAAGTTGGTGCGCCAAACACTGCTGCACGAGCTGTAACGACTTCTACTCATTGTACTAAGAGCAGAGCAGTCACATAATCTGTTGTCAAGGTATGAGCCTCTTGCGCTACGCCCTGCCTTCTTCAAGTGGCTTGAACTCGAAGTTGACGCAGCAACAGGGTCTAACAGTGCTCACCGTCTTCCCATAGCTCAGCACTCCCCTGTGCGTCCCACTCAGCCGCACCGTCAGGTGCACCCTCCGCGCGTTGAAGCTGGCAGGCACGGCACATGACCACAAGCAACAGCACGCACGGGTCGCAAGACACACCATCAGCTGCCCGAGTCACAGCAACTGCAAATCTGCGTCTGTCATGCAGCACTGCAGTACTATCATGCAGCAGTGCAGCACGGTCACGCAGCAACGCAGTAGTGTCACGCAGCGCAGCGGCAGTACTGCAGTGCACAGCGGTGCCAATGAGCAGTGCATTTGAGTGCGGTCTGCACTCACCGGTCCACTCTGAAGTCGTGGGCGTTCCACTGCAGGTCCGGCAGCGCCCTGTCCAGCCCCAGCGCGCCGTACTCCTTCAGGTACTGCGCCTTGGAGAGCGTGGGTCGGAACAGCTGCAGCAGGCTGAAGTCGTCAGACAGCAGGCTGGGGTTGCTGAGTCCCATGTTGGACTCCACCACGGCTTTGGCCTTCTCCACCAGCGTCGTGGCCTCCTCCTCAGACACCGGCTGCTCCCGGAGAGCCATGCGCACGCGGCATGCCCTGGAGCTGACGGCGCTGGGCGCGGCGCTGCTGCGGCACGCAGCAGAGACAGCTAAAATATAAGTAGCGCACGTGCAAAAAGCATCGTAATATGTGTTGGTAGGCTCCAATGATGATGAAACGCCTAATGGCGCAAAAAGCGAGAGGCGAGGGGCCGACAGAGGCAATGACACCGCCGACGAAAGAGAAGTTGGTCGCCGGAGGTTTTCGGCAATATTTACCAGCAGCTGCACCAGCAACATGGTGCAATCCAGCATCGGGTGCTAGAAGGCATGTTCAGTACCTTGCACGGTCTCGACGACGCCTACAGGCTCACGCCTAGTGCATGATCTGACGGCATCTTCAGCGGCAACTACGATGCCGAAGAAGGTGAGAAGCCACGAGCACGACATGCGGTCTGGCGGTGACCAGAGATGATGCAATTGTCAATGCACGTATGATTTTCGTACGTGACAGAAGCCTGTAGGTGCAGTCGGCGAGCATTTGCAGCATGCAGAGAGAGAAGGACATTCGTATATACCTGCATGCTCGCTGCAGACTCCGCCCGAAGCCCCCTGCCACGAGCCTGGTCGAGGGGGCGGTGAAGGCGTGGCCCGGCGTGCAGGCCACGAGGCACAGCAGCGGTATGCTGCCTAGCGAGGCCCTCATGGCTGAAACACACGTGAAGGTCGTCGTCATCCTAAAGAGCCTTGTTAGAGCCTTTCTGTAAACTTGAACTTCGTTGTTTTTTTCGCGCGCTCCGTTTGAAAAAAATGTGAAAGCTGCCTATACGCCGCGGCCAGCGTGCACCATTCAGCTGTGCTGCAACGCTTAGAAAACCACGAGGCTGCTTGCGACCCTGCGCGGGGCGGCTTGGTGGGGCCTCGCGGCACCGTGTTGCCCCAAGTTTGCCGCAGCAGTCCCAGCAGTCAAGGCAACATCACGTGGAGAGCTTAGCACCCTGAAGGCGAAGCTGCCATCCAGGTTCGTTTACGAAGCACCAGGATGCGCTACTGCATGCTGGTCTGCAATAAGGCAATTATTGTATGACTGCAATCACGTCCTGTGACAAAACTTCAATGCCCGATGCCAACGCGCCTCTGCAGGTCGAATTTGGGAACCTTAAGAGGAGGCTTTATCGACAGCATGACTGCAGCAACAGAGGCAGCTCCGGCGGGGGACAGCAACGGTCCCCAAAGAGGCGCCTTCATTCTCTTCGAGGGTGTCGACAGGTGTGGCAAAACGACTCAGTGCGAGCGGCTGGTGAAGCGGCTCAAGGAAGACGGTCATGATGCGGTGCACATGCGCTTCCCAGGTAACGCAGGCGCAGTACGATGGATGTTTCGTCATCAGAATGGGTGCAATCGTAGCGTCTGCAGGTGCATCAGCTTGAAATGCAATATTCATCGGCCATCCCCCCGTCAAAATCACGTGGCGAAAGGACGGCGCTGCCTCCAAGCTCAATGGTCAAACTGTCGCAACTGTCTTGTAATTAGGGCGGCACCGCCTCTCTGAGTCCAACACACACGGAATCTGCGCACTTGCATGCTTTCTCAAAGAGCAACCCCAAAAGGTTGCATGTAAATAGCGCCGGCTTCACGCTGTACTCTCTGCTCGCGCCTCATGTACATGGCTACAAGCAGCTTCGCGCGCAGCATCGAGCAGGTGTTTGATGCGCGGCGCAGCTGTCGTATTGTGTGTGCCGGGCTGGCGATCATGACGTCAGTCATTGCCAGACTGATCGGCGCCACTGCCTGCGTGCCCTTCTCTGCCAGACCGCACCACAGCGATCGGACAGATGATCAACGCCTACCTGCAGAGCACTGCCGAGATGGACGACCAGTGTATACACCTGCTCTTCTCCGCCAACCGATGGGAGGCACTGTGAGTGACTTGCGTTTTTGGTACAGTTTATACTCACATCTACCTTGACTGATGTCGTCAACTTTGGGGCACTACTGCAGCTGCTGATGTTGGTGAGCTGGCTTCTGTCCTCGGGCGTAATTCGCGGAACAGCCAGCGTGCCGCGCAGTCTCTACACGCTTAACTGCTGATGCAAGCAGCTCAACCGTATCCCTCAGATCCCATGCCCAAAGCTCTGCTGCATCGGGAGTAGAGGCACTCAAAAATCCCGGCGCACCTGCGAACTTGTTGCGTAGTGCGTCCTAGCGGCAGTTCAAGGCAAACACCACACCCAAAGTGGAGCGGCGCAGCATGGTGGGATCACCTGCCAGGACCGATAGTACCATGTGTGCCCCCTTAAGGTTTGGGATTTCGGTTAGGGTTAGGGTTGGCCAGCAAGCACCCTGCCGCGCATGCAGTCTGAGCCGCATCAGAGCTGACCATGTGTTATGCCTGCACTGCTCGCCTTTGACGGCGGCGAGTCTGCCATGGAGCCTGTACGTTACTCGAGACGCATTGCGGCTCCGGCCCAGTGTGGATGGCACACTTCAAGTGCTGAGATCTACTTAGTGCTGGGGTCTAGCATGGTACTGTAGCATTCATGCCCCGGGTTGGCTGCGAACGCACTGCGAGCACTCTGCCTCGCCGTCGCGGCGCTGCTGCTGCACGACATCTGACCGCACACAGCGTCAGCTAGCTTGCACTTTCACGGCGCTGCTGCTACTTGACACCTGGCCGTACACAACGTCTCCTAGCTTGCGCTGCGGCGGAGGTGCTGCTGCATGACAGCTAACGATACATCACATCTGCTGCCGCTGTTCGGTTGCGGCAGGTCTACCATTGAGCGGCGGCTGGCCGCTGGTCTGACCATCGTGTGCGACCGGTACGCGTACAGCGGCGTGGCCTTCAGCGCCGCCAAGCCCGGCTTGACGGTGGACTGGTGCAAGGTGCGCGCGTGCGACATTCGCAACTTCATGATGTGCTGCTCATAATGTTGGTTGTGCGATGAGGTTGCAGTTGCTGTCGGCGGATCTTCGTTCCGACAACACGCGCGCTGCGGCTGCCCGCGGCGCTGTGCGTCGGGACCTTGTCCACTCATGCATGGCAGCTGTACTTGCTGCTCCAACCGCTGACTGTCTTGCTGAGTGCAATTCTGATTTGTTCTTGTAGCAGTTCGAGCGTAATTTGCGTACCTGTGCTGGCTTACTCGTGCATTGCTGCATATGCCACCGCCTCATTATGCGCTTGGCGTTTACTGACAGTTCTGAGCTGGCTCCACTCAATGTAATATCAGTGCTCAGCTTGGGCTTCCTCACTGGGCCACTGACATACGCCGTGGCATCGCCTTATTGTGCCGTGCAGGCGCCTGATAAAGGGTTGCCAGCACCTGATGTTGTGATATATCTGGACCTCGCTGTGGAAGCTGCCATGGAGCGCGGCCAGTTTGGCGAGGAGAGGTCAGTCGTTGTTATGTTTGTTCATGTTAATCTACTCATTCGTCTGCTCATTCAATGCTAGCTGCGGCACTGCAGTTCCTTGCATTGCCTCTAAGTAGAGTTAAAGCACACAGCAGATTTGAGTAGCAACCGCACACAGCGGCAATGTCAAGCCGCCCCGTCTGGCCCACGAAGGGGCTGAGCCGTGAATGTCATTGATTGCGCATTAGGGATATTCCAACTCCTAGTGCCGCCAGACAGCAACTGCTCAGCTCATGTCTGCGTGCATGCGCTGCAAGAACCAGGACAAGAGTAAGGCGGATGTCCCTCTTGGCAGCTCCATCTCGGCCGGGCGGAGCTTGTGCACGTTATCCGGCAGTTCACAGTGTAACTCTTCTACGGCCTGTGCATCGCGCAGGTATGTCGGGTATGACGCAAGTGCGCACTCATGGCAGCACATACATACAAGCCCACTGCCTCATGCCGCAATCACTCGCGCGAGCGCTGCGCATACGTACCCCGCCCCCTGCTCCTGCCGTGTAGCGCTAAGCACTGCTGCCCACGCTATTGAATGTCGCTCTCGCGCGCCAGATACGAGAAGGCGGACTTCCAGCGGCGCGTGCGCGACAACTTCATGGCGCTCAGGGAGGCGGACGGCGAGCGCTGGGCGGTGGTCGACGCCGCAGCGTCCAGAGACGAGGTCGCGGCCGCGGTTCACGCCGCTGCCGCAAAGGCCATCGCTGACGTCAAGGAAGAGGGCCGGCAGATTCAAAAGTTGTGGATGGATTAGGCTGGAGCAGCACCACGTAATTGCATAGGACCTGCTGCCGCAGAGGCGATCGCTGACGTCAAAGACACGGTCCGGTTTATTCAGAAGCTGTGGATGGGTTAGGTTTTGGCAACAACGATTGTACGTTTGGCGTCGCAGACGTGGCTGCGCAGGGGGTCGGGGGCGATGATGGGATGGAAGCACGTGGTCACAAGAGCACATGAGCGTGCCGCTGAATTTGGTGTACAAAGCTGTGGGTTAATGTACGTATTGGTCGCAATTGTGGTGCTCATGTCGCATTCAAGAGCTCACATGGCAAGCATGCGTTGCTCGATGAGAGTCCTTGTTGGTGTCCTGTAGTTAGCTACCCTCGCGGGGACTCCGATGGTGTACTGTCACGTTTCTGCTTCACATCAGCTTGCTTCAGGGCCACAAACGTCTAAACAAAGAATGTGCTGTTGGTGCTTCCAAAACAATGAGTAGTTCAGGGCCATGGAACCCTGACTGTGCCGTGGCCGAGCATCATGTGCCTTGAAGACTGAGAAAGCCATGCATTGTGATAGTTTGTTGCCGACGTTGTTCGCTTGTGCATCTGATCCCATATGCACCAACGTGCTACTTTGTGCGCGCACATGTTGCGGTGCACTTCAAAACTCCAGCGTTATGCCATGCCAACATCCAAGCTTGAAGTTCGTCCCACATCTGAGTGCTCTGCAGGTGGGACAAACAGACCTTGTACTGTCCAGCGAGCGTGCGATCTGGACTGTGGTGCACCAGCCCTGATGCTTGTAGATTCAAACACTGGCAAGCTCTGACGAATGCAGTGATGTTGTTGGCCCAATGCAAATCATTGTATGTAGCATAAATATATAATGTATCATGCCATCTCGATGGTGCAGAGAATGCTGCTGTCAGGCGGCTTGATGGATAGACAGGGCGGTAATGGCAATTCATGTGGTTATACTGCACTGAATGGCTTTGGTGACATGACACAGAGGGAACTTGCAACAGCACTCGTAAAAGGTCTGACAGCCAAAAGCGTGTTATTGTTCATTGAAGTCGAAGCCTCGTGCCTTCAAACCTGCTCTTGCTCGCTGCACATCCTGCAATGCGCGGCAGCAGTGTCCAGGGGAAAACGGCATGTGTGCATCAATGAGCAGAGGTACACGCAGATCAAGACCACATATATGTGCTTGAAGCAAAGTGAGCGATATCGCTACAGTACATGACATAGGTTCTCGTGCGCAATGCAATGTGAATGGCTTTGTATTTACGTAGTGTACATGGGAGGCTTGTGTGAAGCTGGTTTGCAGGTGAAGACAGCCCATGTGATTAATTCAGCAGGCGGCAAGGACAAAAAGTGCTGCAAATCCAACGCGTCGTGAAGGAGCAGACTCAAGTAGAATCTACGTGCACATGAGAGGCACAGCATAGAAGCAAGACGCCCAGCCAGCAGTGATCCAACTTGTGAAGGCCGCGGCAGACGAGTGGTGGTGTTGCAAAGTGCAAATGGTCACGTGTGCCATGCTTGCAACGCAGATACCCACTTGCAGCTCACAAGACAAAGGTGATGGTGCCAGTGCCCACAGCTTCTGCATTAACTTTAAAACTGCATGCTGCTGCTCGCCACTTGTGCATCTAGTGCACTGTCAATACTCTGCGACTCAGTCACTAACCTGATCTAATTCAATGGATGCGGAGCTGCAGTCATTGAATGCCAGCAGGTTCAGCCCCACTGACAAAAGAGCGTAGCATCCGTATACTATAAGCGCATACCAGGGCGCCTGCGGCGACAAGAAAGTGAGAAGTAACACGTGCTGAGTGTCCGTTTAGTGGAAGCAAATATGGCGATGGTCTTCGTCGCTGCACATCAGCTAACATTCAACTAATATGCCAGGTGCATCAAGTGTGGGACAAATAGCTCTCGCTCACGCTCCTCCTCCTCCTCCTCCTCCTCCTCCTCCTCCTCACTGATGCACTTCAACTGATGCACTTCAACCCCGACATCAAGGACCAGTGTGCAAATGAGGGAGCCGCCAGATACAGCACTTACAGCTCTGACCAGAAAGAAGCGCTTTTCATCGCAATGGCCGGTCATGGCGCAGTGGTAGTAAGCCCCAGCCCACGCGCTTACCAGCGCAGTGAGGGTGGACAGCACCTTTGTCGAGCGTTTCATCAGATAGCGAGCGCTCAGCACGTGCTGATGTGATGTCTCGGACAGTGGATCAAGATGTCTCTGACGACCGCGGCGCACTAGCTACTGTAGCTTACACACTTTCGTTTAGCACCAACTTCAAAGTTCAAGTGCATCGCCGCGCCAAGGGGCAACTTCACCCAAAGTGCTGTGCAGTGGAGGGGCGCCCTCGTCTCCGAACGCGGGAGAACCAGGAGGAAAACCTGTGCCAAGGCACGGAGTGGAAGCACTGCCTCCGATAGGCTCTGATCGTCCCACTCGCCGCTGCTCTTGAAAGGATACTACCATGTACGGACCAGGTGGCTTCAGTGGAAGCGACCGCCGCGGCGGTGGTGGTGGCTATGGTGACAGAGGTATGTCGGCGCCATGGACTTATCGATGACTCCCGGAGCATACCTGTGGCCTCCAGCGTGTGCGTGTGCGTGATTGTGCGCACGATCCGCACCCTCAGCCGACAGCCTTGGTTGCGGATGAGTTCGCCTGCTGCCAGGTCGCCTCAACGCTATCGCCAGATGCTTCAAAACGGCTCATAGATCAGCAGCAATATTGGCGCCAACGGTCTATGAGGGCCCCGCCGATCTACGCAGTTTCTCATCTTGCTGTGTTGCAATGAAGGCAGTGCCGATGCACCTCTGCTCTTTCACGATGCAGGGTACGGCGGCGGCGGAGGCGGGGGAGGGGGAGGGGGAGGAGGAGGCGGATTCCGGGGTGGCGGCGGCGGCTTCCGCGACCGTGGTGGTGGCAATGGATATCAGGGTGCCAGGGGAGGAGCGGAGCATTTGGCACGCATCCACGGCACTGAGGAGGACAAGGTAAAGCAGGCGGTTTGAATGCTGGCACGCTGCTTTGCTGCTGCTGCACCGCTGTTTTACTTCACATCGGGTGCATATCATAATACAACAACCTTCGCAAGCGCTATCTCTGCCTTTGCCAGGAGTCTTTTTTTGCGTACTTCAAAGGCGCCTAATGCACTATAATGTGCTGTGGCTGTTGCCACAGATCTTTGACGCCACAGCTCTGTGATAAACCTATGCGCTAGCAGCTGATCAAGCCGGCAAAAGCTGTCGTAAATTGAGTGATGGGCAGAGATCACAGGGTCTGTTGCGGTTACTTACATGCGGTATTTTTGGGTGTTACAGTCGCTTTATTCCAGAGCAACAAGCAACGCGCCGCTGCAAATCAAGTCAGCCTACAAAACGGGAACGCCTGGCTCTTGCTGTCGCATATGCCTGTGGTGATGCATCTGGGCGCGTCCGCATTTTTGGTGTGCGGTTCACGCGGAACGCGGCACCGCAGGCACACAGTCGCGTAGCTCATTACGACGCACGTGGAGCGTAATCACTGCGCGAAATGCACGTCCGGTCGCACCACGCACAGCGCACGCGACACCAACGCAGCGCACATTCCATGCAGGTGCGACGCGAGTGACGATTTGTCAGTAGCGAGTTTTGAGTGAGTGTATTCTCCGCTGCTGGCAGTGGCGCATTGGCGCAGTGCGCCTGGGCGAATGTGATGGCTGCTGAACACCGCTGCGCCAACAAGCCTGCACTTCTTTGGTGTGTTATGTTGGTGCTGCTGAGGGATGCGCTGATAGCGTGTTCCGTCTGCCAGCCAAATCGATGTGCAGCTGTGCGACGAATGGTGCTTTCTTTTGTGTGCACTTGTCAGCGCTCAGCTTCCGCGGTTTCGCCAGAGGGCGCTTGTCGCGAGAGCACACACTCTGTGTCGCACCTGGTGCGGCCATGACTTCAAGTTCTGACACCGTTTGATTGTTAACCAATTGAGGACAGCGTAACATGTAGTAATTTTGCTGATTGTAGTCCCCCTGCTTTGCTCAAGCGCAGGTACTCTGTAGGTGACTGAAATCTCAGTATTGTCTGCTGCAAGAAGTTGCTAATTCCAGGGTGATGCCATGGTTTACGCATCTTGCTGCTGCTGGTGCTGCTAATGTTTTACCACTAGCTTCAAAACATCAGTTCAACCAAGGTGCACTGCCTGTACACACAGCTCTGTACATGTCACTTTGGACCCCAGAATGACAAACATGTGCTTTCGGCACAAAAAGTGCTACTTGTGCCACACAGCTGCGCAAATGGGCGCAGTCGAGAGTATGTTACCAAACCCCTGTAAATGACATGCTCACCCCCTACGCTTCGGAAACCATAATTGACAAGCCAAGTTTTCCGCAAAGGCCTTAGTCTACCGCAATGCTCCGCTGCACATGTGAAACGCCCCTTCCACCAACAAGATCACTTGAAGTCTCACTTCAACACTCACTGTTTTGAAACTGGCGGCAATGTTTCGCTATGCAGGTGAATTGCCGCTTCTGCTACAAGATCACCTGAAGTCTGACTTCAGCACTCACGGTGTTGAAGTCTGACCTCAAACACTGTCGCTGTGTCAATGGCGGCGACACTCTGCTCTGCAGGTGCACGGCCCGTTCTACTTGAAGATCACCTGAAGTCTGACCCAGCATTTATTAAGTCTGTGACTTCAACACTCACTTTCTGGACCCGATCGCAACGCTCCACTCTGCAGGTGAACTGCCCGTTCTACTACAAGATCGGCGCGTGCCGTCACGGCG
Organism: Tribonema minus; assembly: GCA_017506865.1. NCBI lineage: Eukaryota > Xanthophyceae > Tribonematales > Tribonemataceae > Tribonema > Tribonema minus. The sequence goes on along the minus strand of JAFCMP010000017.1, from coordinate 129,429 downwards.
ACCGCTGCAGCCGGCAGCACCACAAGCCCCCCTTCTCGCAGACCATACTGCTGAGCCACATGTTCCAGAACCCCGCGAGTGCGCTGATAGCTGCCGGCGGCAACCCCGAGACCATCGACCAGGAGGCCACGAACGACGAGGTGTGTATCTGAGCGCTGCTTTGAAGGTCGCTCCTGAATTATGCTGTGATGGTGAAGTTGCAGACAGTTTCATGCTGAAACTTCTAGTTTCAGTCCAGTTTTGATGAGGTACGCGTGAGATCCCTGCTTTTGTGCACGCCGCATGTGATGAAGTAACGTCACGCACGTCCTGGGTCACATGATTGAGAGTCGGCACTGCTGTCAGCTTTGTCAAGCGCTGCTTTTGACCTTACCCATCAACTGGTCAGACACCACACCATGGAAGGCGAGGCGGGGTTGAGCGCTGTTTCATATGCATGCAAGGGCTCTAGCCCCGTATCATCTGCTTCAAAGGCGATGCTGTGCAGGACTGTAGTGATTTGGTGCCGCTATTGGTGGCATGCAAGGCTTTTATACGGCAGCAGCAGCAGCTACTTAGCTGATGTTGCTTCAGCTTTGTAAGTCCGACCACGTCTCAGATACCGCATGTCAGCCACTGATCCTACTACTGGTGGTGGGCGTGTCTGTTCATGCCTTGGTCTGAAGTAACTTCGAAGTAGTTGTTTATCGAATTCCATGTCTTTGACGGACCGTGTGCCTGGCTTTCACTCAATACTCTCAAATACACTCGGGCTACCTTTCAGTCGGAGGAGCGATAGAGGTGTTGAGCCATGTTGACTCGTCTCTCTCTCTCATGCTGTTACACCGAGGAAGAACCAAAAAAGCGGTAATTTATTGCGTTGAGCCATGTTGACTCGTCTCTCTCTCATGCTGTTACACCGAGGAAGAACCAACAAGCGGTAAGAAATTGCCGGCTGCCAGTGGCTGACGAGCATGTGAGGGGCTCAGACAGGTTCATAGAGGCATTTGGCAAGCGCTACCTGACCAAGCCCCCAGTCCAGGGTTGAACCCCCTGCCGGCAGGTCGCTGAACGCGCCGCCAAGCACTGTTGATGCCCTGATCGCTGATGCCTGTTGACGTGCCTGTGTACTCGGCGACGTGCCTCAACTTGCAGTTTGAGGACTTTTACGAGGCGCCGAGCGCTGCTGCAGGCGCAATGCCTTGATCGATGATGCCTGCTGACGTGCCTGTGTGCTCGGTGACGTGCCTGAACTTGCAGTTTGAGGACTTCTACGAGGAGGTGTACGAGGAGCTGTGCAAGTTTGGCACGGTGGAGGAGATGAACGTGTGCGACAACCTTGGCGACCACCTCGTGGGCAACGTCTATGTTAAGGTGAGCGTCACTGTTGAAGTTGACATCAGCTCGTGTGCGCATTGTACATTGTACAGGTGAGCATTACTATTGAAGTTATGGCTATAGATCAAAACCACATGCTTCGGCTTACCCGATCATCGACACAAACAAATCGGGCATAGCTTTGAGGGCTCTGTAGCCGCTGCCACACAGGCCGCCCCATGACACCACAGTACTCCCCCCGATGCCAGCAGCCCCCCTGCCCCCCCCCCCCCCCCCCTCCCCCCTCCCCTCCCGATTCTCCATGGCCGGCAGTGCTCCGACAAGGCGCGCTCTTCAATGCTCCCCTTCTCCCTGCCCCCGACGCTCACCAGCACCCCCCCCTAACTCCCCCCCCAAGTTCTCCGACGAGGAGGACGCCGACAACGCGCTCGAGGGGCTCTTGAGTGCCCCCCCTTCTCCCTGCCCCTGATATTCACCCCCCTCTGATCCCCTTATCCCCCCCCCCCCCCCCCCCCCCCCCCCAGTTCTCCGACGAGGAGGACGCCGACAACGCGCTCAAGGGGCTCTTCGGGCGCTGGTACGCGGGGCGCCCCATGGTCCCCGAGTTCTCCCCCGTCACCGACTTCCGCGAGGCGCGCTGCCGCCAGTACGACGAGGGTACGTGCGGGCGCGGCGGCCAGTGCAACTTCATGCACGTGCGCCACGTCTCGCGCGACGTCGCGCGCTACTGCGACAAGATGGCGCGCCGCGCGCGCCGTGGCGGCGCCGGCGGGCGCAGCCGCAGCCGGAGCCGCAGGTGCGCGATCGTGCGTGCACGAATGGTGACTGGCGATTGTGTGCTTGCACCTGTGCACTTGCAGGTTGTGTGTGTGTGTGGGAGGGGGGGGGGGGGGGGCAGGGGCAGTTGGTGCACGATTGGGCTCACAGCGGCGGAGCTGATGGCGCTCCTTGTGCGCGGGGGCGCAGCTTGCGCTGGCGGCGGAGACCCGAAGAACGTCGCGGCGTGCATCATGTCGTCACTGCGTGCAGCTCTCTCTCGCTCCTGCAGCGGGTGCGCGGCTCCGCGCTTCCCAATTGTGGCGGCATGCCTCGGTTGATGCCGCCCGCGCAAGAGTCACGCGTGCTGTCGTCTGGCAGCGAGGTCACACGAATACATGGGCGTTTGCGTTCAGCGAACGGAGCGCTTTACGTGTGCTCGCGCATGCATACATGATTGTCACATGTAATGTTGACCACCCACATGGTTTTTGCATCAGCCCACAGTGACTGGCTGACCGCAAGGTTTCTGCTTGTTCTTTTCTTGTGCCGTGTGGTGCTGCAGCCGCGACCGTCGCCGCCGCAGCCGCAGCCGCTCGCGCGACCGCCGCGACCGCGACAGGGACACCAAGCGCTCGCGCCGCGACAGCCCGGCGCGCGACAAGGACAAGCGGGACGGCGATAAGGAGGACGGAAAGGATAAGGACAAGGTGCGTACAGTATACTGCTGAAATGCGGCATCGAAGGATCAGGATAAGGACAAGGCGCGTACAACAGTCGGTAGATGTGTAGAATCGAAGGAGGAGAGGGAGGGCGACGGGGAGGGGCGGCAAGGCTAAGAATAAGGTGCGCACTTGATTACGGTTTGGGGTGGTGTCAGGGTTGGGGTTGGTAAGGGATAGCATTGGGGTTAGGGTTAGGGTTCGGGATGAGGTGCGCACAGCATTCAAGCGAGATCTGGCATTGGCGGCAGAAGCGTTTGGTTGAGCGGTGTGCACAAGGCCGGCTCTCCATTGGCAGATGGCTGCTGTTGTGTTGGCAGCACGTTTGGAGAAGGTGCCTGAAGCACAACAGAAGACAGCAAGGATGAGTCAAAGCTGGGTGTCTTCTGGATGTGCACTTCAACTTGCAGTTAAGGTTTGTCCCACAGTCCGCATGCATCAGGACCTTTCCGGAGCACTTCGCATCATGGGCACTTCAACTTAAGTACTTCTACAGCTTGACAAGGTTGAGGAGAGAGGGGGGAGAGAGGGGGGAGGGTGCGCTGCCAGTTTCATCTCCGATTGTTTGGTAATGTTAGGCTCCTCAAGGTCACCAACTTCAGGCCACTTGCTCCTCCACAAATCGCTGCTGACGGCGCACGGCATGCTCTGAAGCGTGCTGCTGGCGTATCACTCAGGTGGACGGCGAGGATGGCGATAAGGCTAAAGCAGCAGACGGGAACACGGACAAGATGGACGTTGAAGGGGACAAAGACAAGGCGGAAGGGGGGGCGGAGGGGGGCAAGGACAAGGAAGAGGGGGACAAGGGCGGGAAGGGGGGGGACAAGGACAGGAAGGAGGGGGACAGAGACAGGGAGCGGGAAAGCGACAGGCGCGACGGGAGGCGGCGCGACGATCGGCGCAGGGTGAGTTGTGAAGTTACGGAATCTGTAACTGCCATGTTGAATTGTCGCTGGCACAGGAGGTGCGTCCGCTCCAGTTGGACATCGCAGTCGAGGGCGCGCTTGAGTCGTCTCTCACTTCACGCAGCGCCGTGCACGCATGTCGTGTAACGGTGCTGCATTGCGTGGCGAAAGGCACCGTGCCTTGAGATCTGGTCTCGCGGCGCGAGCACGTGGCCGCCGCTCGGCGGCACTTGCAGCGCGCTGGCGCTATGGTGTCGTTGCACCCAAAGTGCCATGCCCAGTAGCAGCGACGACTGTTGCAGGTGCACGCTGCAGGCTGAACTGTATGTACGTCTGCCCATCCGCAGCATGTACAGCTGGCCTCAAGGCATGCGCGCAATGTCATCACTCGCCAGTGCTGCCGCCACACTTGCTGCGGCGCTGCGCCTGATTCGGCTTCAAATGGTCGCCGGCGTAGACTTTCCTCACGAGGCGTGCTGGCCGACCAGAGCTGCCATGTATCGTCGTTGTGCTGCTGCACCGCGAGCGCTCCTGCTCGCAGCGCCAGCAAACTCCCTCTGTAGGGTTGCAGCCGTAGCCACTCCCGCAGTCCCCGCTGGCGCATTGGTCTCTGGCAGCCTACAAGGCGCCCCAACCTTCTCGGTTGGTTGAACATCTGCATGCAGCAGCAGGGCGGGATGCTTCAGGGGCTCACACAGCAGCCTTCGCGCATTGTGCAGCGGTTGTCGTTTGGGCTACTTGCGTATGATTCAAAGACCTCTCTCGGCTGGCCGTCAGTGTACTGCAGCTCAACGCTGGTGGTCTGTTCATTTGTAGCTAGCAATTGGTGTTGAAGTTGAGGTTGTTGCCAGCATGCATGCCACAGTATGTCTGCATCACCGTCACGGCATGCCGCTATGCTGTAATAGCGATCTTCTGACAGCAACTGCTCTCCTGCCGCCAAGCGCTCTCTTCATTGGCTGCATGCTCGCAGCAGCAGCAGCGGTGGCCGCCCGCAGTGCCAACATTCCACAGTGCAAGGGGCCGTACCTGGCTTGACAGACTATGAGTGTACCGCAGCTGAACTGAGTACGCTCGGGTACACCACAGCTGAGCGCTGTCACTTATCGGTGCCGCGCTCTCCGCAGGACTCGCGCTCGCGCGACCGCGACCGCTCGCACGATCGCGATCACCGCCGCACGAGCCGCCGCGACAGCCGCGACCGCGACCACCGGCGCGACAGCCGCGACAGGGGCGGCCGCAGCAGCCGTCGCGACCGCGACGGTGACAAGGAAGCCGAGGAGCGCAAGAAGGAGGAGGAGGCCACCAATGGCGGTGCCGCCAAGGAAGGCGACAAAGAAGATGGCAAGGAGGGGGGGTCGAAGGAGGGGGCATCCGAGGCGCAGCCCATGGATGTGTCCGCCGAGGCGGCGGCCGAGCTGATCAAGGAGGGCGCGGAGGGGGCCGCGAAGGAGGAAGGGGAAGGCGAGAAGCCTGCGGCGCAGGGCGAGGATGAGAAGGGGGAGGGTGATGCTGCCGCGGCACCGGCGGCAGACGCCGCGAAGGCGGACGCAACGGAAGCGGCGCCCGGCGATGGCGCGGAGGCGGCGGAGGAGGCCGCTGAAACGACGGTCGCAACGATAACGCCTGCTGCGGCGGCAGAGGCGGTGGCGGCGGAGGCAGCGGCACAGCCTGAGGAGGCAGCGGCCCCTGAAGCCGCGGCGACGCCGGAGGCGGCGCAGCCTGCCGCAGACGCTGGCAAGAAGCCAGCGGAGAAGCAGGCTGCTTCGCCGGCGCTGGCGCTGCGGCTGCCGCCCGCGAAGGCACCTGCCGCTGAAGCAGCGGCATCTGCGGAGTCCGAGCCGCCAGCGGCGGCGGCGGCGGCGACAGAAGAGGCAGCTGACGCCGACGAGTCTCAGGCGGCGGAGAAGGCAGAGGAGAAGGCGGAGGCGGCGGAGGAAGCGCCGGCTGAGAAGCCGACTAGAAAGAGGCGCAGCGCTGGCAAGGCCGCTGCTGCCGCGGCAGACGAGGGCTCCGCGGAGAAGCCCGCCCCCAAGAAGCGCGTGACGCGGAAGCGCAGCTAAGGGGGGGGGTGGCGGTGGGTAATGGGGGATAAGGGGGGTTTGGGGGGAGGCGGGGACCAGCTAGAAGGTTGCATACTCTTCAACCTGACACGCGTGCATGCACGGCGTCAAGCCAGAACGCCCGGATCACCGCGCTTTTCGTAAGGCGCGCGGCAGTGGCGCTGCAGCTGCTGACTTGCTGCACGGAGGCGGTGGCCCCCCCGTCCTCAGGCCTTTTGCGGCGGCCGCATGTTGCAGGGCAGCGGCAGGCCTCTGAGGCCGCGGCTAGACAATGCAGGCAAAGCCTCGTGTGCCTGGAGGCAGATCACATTAATAGGAACATGGCATGCCAACTTCACCGAAGTTGATGTGTTCTGCGCACCTCTGCTGGATTCCCTGCTTGTTGCCCATGTGATGATGGGTCGATGGATTCATGACTCGACCGCCGCCGAGTCTCTCAGTGGACCAAGTGCTGTCACGCTAGGCTTGCACACCAAGGCACACCATGCAGTTTGCGTTTTCACCGAAGCGCATGAACTAGACACGTGTGCGCAGTGCACTGGACACAACACTGCGATGAAGCAAAGCACAGCATGCTCCATGTGATCCTGTGAGCACGGTCTTTCGTCGATCAGTGCCCATCTGCATCCAGCGCCTTGTACTCCAGGTCAAGAAGTGATCATTGCCAATACTTAGAACGGCGTGAGGTTTGTGGTCAGCTGCAACTCAAACAGTGCTGTCGTGCCAACACGTAATGCGCGTCATTGCAGCATTGGCACATGTGGCCATTCAGGATATTCATGGTAATGATGGCAACGCTAAAAACTCGCATCGTCATGCACCATCAGCCATTTCTCGAACCACTCTATGTGGCGTTGCATTGCATATGCGTACACAACAGGCATCGTCCCCACGCTCCACATGGCATACATGATGTCTGGAGGCATCACTACAACCACCCAAGACATCAAGAATCGCACGAGAAGATCTGAGTCCCAGTCCTCGGGTGCTCTTGAGCAGCACAGCTCTTTTTCCGCGAGGTTTTTGAAATGGGGGGGCGGGGGCCTGGGGTATTCGGGGGGCGTTGGCCATGCTTTGCGAACTCTCAGGGCTCACTCCCACACTAGCACTCGACGACGACAACGCCAAGGCATGTGAAGCCTCAAGCGCGCAGGGCTTAGCCCTTTGCGGCGGCCCCCCTCAGCAACAGCCGCTTCCTCGGCTAGAGCTCCTTCAAGTTGATCAAGCACACACGAGCTTCAACAAGCAGCTCCACAAGGCACAAGCTCACGCGGCAGAGGTCAGTGCTGCTCAGGTATCGATAGAACTATCTCTCCGATGACCAGCTGTTGGTATCCGCGTGCGCATCCTCTCGATTTGCGGCTCAGAGATTTGCCCGTATCAAAGATGCCCCAGCTTATTCACCGGATGGATACTTAAAACCTTGTGTCCTGCGCTCTACGACGTGCGTGGCAGCGTTAGTGCTTGTCAACGTGCTGTAGCAGGCACCGCGATCTTTCGACGCATCGCAAATCGCTCACAGCGCCGCCCTATTTTCCTTCCCTCCGACGCTTTTCTGTACGTGCAGATGTATCTTGCCGACCGCCTGCACCTCCGCGCCGCCACCGAGCAAGCCAGCTAGCAGCCAGCAGCACCTACCACCACGCCCTGCACGCTAGTTGTTACCCCCTTTCTCACGGGCGGGGGCAAGAGCAGCTTCGTGCGCAGCAGAGTCATCACGGGGTATCAGTCGTCACGTCTCTCTCTCGAAGACGCTAGAGCGACTCTACCCGCAAAGCCAAGCCGAGCCTGCAGCTGTTACGCTCTCGTATGTCAAGCGACTGGGTAAGAGCAGCTGTGTGTAGTGCTTGCCTCATCGATCTACAGCTGTTAACCCCGTCAGTGGGGCTCGTGCGGCGCTAGAGCAGTGTTGCGTGGCTTCACCTGTCACGCTCGGAGGTGTTCAGTGGAGAGGGGAGAGCAGTTTTGTGGCATGGGTACTACTCATCCACAGCTGTTAACTTCTTTGCTGAGCACCGACGGGCGCGAGAGCAGGTTGTGCATGCTGTCGACTGTTACGCTGCATGAGTCTTTCGACACCAGGGGTAAGATCAGCTTTGTGATGAGAATGCCACTGCACATCGAGTTGTTATCCCTTCGCTGCGCATGCGAGCGGCGCTAGAGCGGCTTGTAGGCAGCGCCACTAGTTGTTACGCTTTTTTGTGTGTGAGGTGAATGGGGGAGGGTGGCTGTGTTGTGTTATGCAAGTTGAGCATCTCACTTAGCCGTTAACCCCTTCCTTTGCCTGGCATGCAAGTTGCGCAAAAGCAGCTTTTTTGGCTGGTATTCCTGCTGTGGGCACCAGACCACAAGGTTGTTACCCCTGCTTCCGCTTGGGGCTACAGCAATTTTGCAGCGGTCTTGTAGTCTCTTCAGTCGTTAGCTCTCATCATTTGAGGGGCCAGAGCGGCTGAGGGACATGTGCCGGTAGTGTTGCTGCTGCAATGGTTGCTGTTCGTGCGGCTGGTCTCTTCCCCAGGCTATGAAGCTGTGGTGTCAAGGATGGTACCAGCCTTCAAGTTTGCAAACCAGAGTTGTAACTCGCAGACCACACTGAGCTGTTTTCAAGAGCAGCGCTTTTTGCACTGCGCTCCGCACGCACACATAAATGAAGCACTTCTGCCTCTATCTCTTCTGTATTCACCAGCTTTCATGTTCTCTCTTGCTTTGTCTACATCCTCTGCTATTGACTTGAGGCCTGCATGTATTGCCTGTATGAGTGCTTGCATACATGAGCATGATGAGTTCGTCGCAATGTCGGGCAAATTGTTTGATGCCTGCTGTGTTACATGTTGGCTTGGGGCGCCCGTGTATCTTGTCGCGAAACCTTCAAGTTGGCAAGTCCCATTGCATGTCGGGCACAAATTGCATGATGGTATTAGAAATGCTGCATCAGCGGCTGATGCCTTTCTACCATTGGCCTTGTGTACTTCGAAGTATTATTACTGTTCAGTATGTGCCTCACATAGTTTGATGGCGCCTGCGCATCTGCATGTTCCATGTGACTGCAAATCCCCAACATCAACACAGCACAACCATTTGCATAGTAAAAGAGGCCTTTCCTGCGATTGTTGGCTGCATACGCTCGGCATGCCTTGTGTGTGCGTCAGACACTGTCACCAACTTAAAAGTTTTACGTGTGTTGTTGTACATGGTGAACACAGTTGACGTGAGATGGTGAACAGAATTCGGGAGTAAAATCATGTGCCTGTAGTGCCTGCCACTGGTGTTCACTGTCTGTCTGCCATCAGAAGTTACACAGCACCTGGACTAACTGTTTTCCTCTCATCAATGCATCATACAGCTGCATTCTGCTGCTGTCTGCATCAAATGCCACGTTCAGCCTTTGTGGACAAAAAGTAAGTAAGCCTGCCGCATGTTCCCACCAAAACCACAAGAAACAGGAATGAGCATCGTTTCTGTAGTTGTGCCACGAATCCAAAGCAAAGCTGTCTAGCTTCCGTTCACTGAAGTGCGCGGGGTACAGTTACTCGTGCTTAGTTGCCAAGGGCATTCACGGCGTAGAAGAAGCTAGAAGAAGCCGAATGTTAGCGCATGGAGGCAAGGAGAGCAGCGTGAGCCATCAGCACAGGGGAAGCATGTGGCAGACGACTCTATTTGCATGCACAACAACACAAAGACGTAGACTATGCCGGTGCGCAGCAGCACCGCGGCCATCGCGCGCCGCACGCTCGCTGCAGCAGCGCTCCGCTGCCAACCCCCTCCGCTACCTACCTACCCTTACTCGCACTGCGGCAGCAGCGCTCCACCGCCGCCTGTGTCACGCGCCCCCCTCCTCCCCCGCCTGCAGCAGATCGCCCGCGCTGCTCGCCGGCGTTACGCTGCCCCGCTGCTGCTGCGCCTGCTGCTGCTGCTGCGCGCTGCCGCGCCGCACGAGCCCCCACACGGATCCCACGGCGCCCCCCACGGCGCCCCCTACCGCCCCCCCCGCGCGCCGCAGCACGCCTCCGCGCTCGATTTCGTCGAGCCGTGCCTCTATCTGACGTAGCTCCTCGGGGCGCAGGCTGAGGAGCGTTGCCACGACGGAGAGAAGGCGGCGCTGCTCGCTGAGGTCGGAGGTGGACATGTAGCGGAACAGCGCCGTCTTGAGGTACTGCACATTGACCTGTAAGAGGGGGGGGGGGGGCAGGGGGGGAAGCATGGGGGCACGGGGGGGGGCAGGGGGGAGAACTAGGTGAATGCTCACCCCGGATATCTGGAGGAATGATCGAGCAGCGGATGAGCGACACCTATGTAGGACATCTCGAGTACACTCACAACTCCAAGTAGCGCTCTGAGTTGCAGCGTGAGCCACAATTCTCCGCTGCGACTCTAGTAGCACTCTCACTCGCACCCCGACTCGTATTCTCAGTCGCATTCTCCGCTGCGCACGACAACAATAAAAAGAGTTGCTCACCTCTGCGTGCTGGCCCGTGCTGAACTGGCGCTCGCGCACGAGCTCCTCCTGCAGCTGCCGTATCGCCTCCTTGAGCGCCGTCTGCTGCGAGTCCATGAGCTCAATGCGGCTGCCGGCCTCCATGAGCTCCGCCTGCGTCGCATGCAGCAGCGGCGGCGGCGGCAGCGGCAGCAGCGCGCAAACGCGGGTGAGCATGGCGGCGGCGCGGCGACGGGGGTAGGCATGTATCGGGCAGGTGAAAACACACAGCGGTGTGCGGACTGGAGGTGCCGGTGCTGGACTCCAAACTTGCAGTTGTAAGATTGATCCTGACGGCCTCATCGAGGCTCCGGTGAGCGTCACCAGTGTAGCAGCAGCGTGTGCATGCGAGCCAGTTCAAGCCAATGCAGAGGGGGGGGGGGAGGGGGGGGGGGGGGGGGGTTGCTGATGGCAGAGCTGCAACTCTTCAGAAGCTCAGACAGCATGCACGACTGGGAGTTCAGTGCTGCAACGGCGGTTGATTGGCGCGCACCGCTGGAACAGAGCTGGCGCCATTGTCCCAGCTGATGGGGCACCAGAACGCTCCCCTGAGTGCAGCCGTATATGCCTTGACAAAAATGGCGCACGTGCAGGGACAACAACGTGAACATGTTTGTGATTACAGCCCGTTGTTGACTTTTCAGCCCATTCAGAACGGTGCTGCTGAGGGGTATCTTGAAGCACTCTACTTCTGTTGAGGGCGCCTGCGTGCATGCTGTGCGGCGCAGGCGCGGCGACTAGCGCGCATGCACCGCGGCGCACATAACGCGCGCGCGGCCGCATCCAGTCACTCACCTCCAGCTGCGACATGTACGTTGCGTCGCGCGCGCGGTCGTCGCTGCGCCGCTGCTCCAGCTGCGCCACCGCCATGAGCCGCGAGCCGCCGCCGCCGCCGCCGCCGCCGCCGCCGCCGCTGCCGCTGCCCACGCTGACGGCATCCCGCTCCATCGTCTCCGGTCGCGCCGGCGAGAAATATGTAGAGCTGCGCGGCGTCGCCGTGTGAGACGAACCCCCCCCCAGCGATGCGGCAAACTCCCCCGCATCGCTGTCCGCCGCCTGCGGCAGCGTGCTGTTCTGTGCGGCGCTGGGCGGCCGCGGCAGCGCGAGAGGCAGCGGCGCGGCGGCGGCGGCGCCGCGCGGGGTGCCGCGCGGCGCCGGCAGCAGCGGCGGCGGCGCCGCGGCGGCTGCCTCCGCGGCGCGCCGCGCCGCCTCTTCGCGCCACCGCTCCGCGATTTCGGTCTGCTCCTGCAGCGCAGAGCGCAGAACGAGGAGCTCCGCCGTCGCGACCTCCGCCGTTGAGCGCTGCTGCGCGAGCTGCTCGCCGAGGCTCTCCGCTTCCTCCTCCGCAGCGGTCTTGGCGGCGGACGGCGGAGGGCAGAGGCAGGGGAGGGGGGGGGGGGGGGTGCGAGCATGAGGGTTTTGGATGGGCGCGCAGCAGTCGTGCACGAGCAGGATTGGTGCAAGCGCAGTGTAGGAACGAGCGATGGCAGCGCTCTGCATCGCGACGGCAGTGCTCGTCGGCCACTGCATCAGCAGCGCGCGCCACTTCCTCAGGAATGGAAAAGACTCTGTGCACACCTGTTGCACCGCCTACGAGGCGTTACCAAGCCATGCTGCCTGCGCTCAGCGCAGCGCTGCTGCCGCAGCAGCACTCTACAGGCGGCGCACGCGCCTACAATGAAACATTGTCGTTTCAATACATGCTCAGGCGCCGCTGCCCCTTGCATCAGGGCCACATCGCGCAACTCCATGCACAAATTCACGCAATGCGAACAGCCCAACCACTCACAGCGCGCGACGCAGCGTCTCGCGCGGCCGCCGCCGCCGCCGCCGCCGCCGCCGCCTCGTCCTTGCCGCGCGCCTCGGCGGCGGCGGCCTGCGCGCGAGCTGCCGCGGCAGCATCTTCCGCCGCCTCCGCGCGCCGCGACGCCTCGCCGAGGAGCCGCCGCAGCTCCGTCTCACGCGCCTCCGCCGCTTCCGCCGCCGCCGCCGCCGCCGCCTCCGCTTCCTCCAGCGCGCGCTGCCGGAATCTGCGGGTTAGGGGAGTTGAGATCCGCCGTTTTGAGGGTAGGCGCGCGCCGTCAGGCCTGAGAAGTCTGCTGGTGAAGCAATGGCTTGTATCCTTATGGGCGAGTATGCATATACCTACTGTATGTGCGTACAGTGGGGCCCCCTGTCGACAAACTGAGCACTGCTGCTGTCCCTGTGGCGCCCACCGCCGCCGCCAGGGCTGAAGTGTCTGTCTCCTAGCGCTCAATGCGCGCAAATGCAGTGCACAACACTAGCTGTTTGCAGGGGGGGGGGGGTCGCCTGACACCTCGCAACTGATCAGCGACGACTGCGACACTGTGTACGGAGCGGCAGACGCAGCATTGCAAGTTTTCAGGGGTTGTCACGACTCCTGGCTCGGAGTCGTCTCTGACTCCGCTCCGACTCCGCTCCGGCCGGAGCGGAGTCGGAGTCGTTCAGCATATCTCATTGCTCCGCAGAGTCGGAGTCGGAGTCGTTCGCCGAGCAAGTTCCGGCCGGAGTCGGAGCGGAGCCGAACAGTTGCTCCGGAGCGAAAGGCCCCGGCTCCTGGCTGAGCACGCCCCAAACACGCATATTTGGTACAATGCGATACAACGCAGTGCTGGGTTGTGGCTGCAAGTAGCTGAGGTGAGCGACACACGTAGTGTAACGTGGTATTGGCTACTACTAGGCAGGGAGCGGAGTCGGACCGGAGTGGTCGGTAACTCCGCTCCGACTCCACTCCGGCCGGAGCGGAGTCGGAGTCGTTTGGGACGGCTCATTGCTGCCCGGAATTGGAGTCGGAGTCGTCCAACGATTGATGCCAGCTCCCCGGAGCGGAGTCGGAGTCGTAGGCCCACAAGTCACTGCTCCTCGGAGCGGAGTCGGAGTCGTCCAGGTTTTGAGGAGTCGCGACAACCCCTGCAAGTTTTGTCCCGGTGCCGTGCTTGGCACATGTGCGCTATTGCGCGCTGTCATTGTGAAGCTCCATGAGGCTTCATGAGATGCACAAGGGACGCCAGCCTCGTGTCAGCGCTGGAGTACTGAGCTACCGTGAACACGGGAGCACTGCAGGACGGCAGTTCGGGCGCAAGGCGTTGATCACTGTTGCAGCAGAACCCACCTGTCATCAGCACCAATGAAAGCGGCCTTGTCAAGCCTCAAGGGTGCTGAGCACAGTCACAGCAGAAGCCATGAGCAGGGAAGCGATGGCATTCACGGGCATGACATTGAGCACTGATGCTGCAGAATTATGAGCCGCAACATGATGGCATCTCAGGCGCAACGCGTTGAGCGCTGTTGCAGCAGAACCCACCTGTCGTCGGCGCCGGCGGAGGTGGCCTTCTTGAGCGCTGACTGCGCCCTCGCCTTGTAGCGGCTGAACTCGTCCTGAGGTATAGGTACAAACCATGTGCAGAGAAGGGGGGTTACAGATACCCAGCGCCTGCCCTAAAGGAGACGCCGCCCAAATGTGAGTGCGGCACATGACGTGCAGAGAAGGCGGGTTGCATGTATCAGATGGGCTTGAACAGACTTCATCAAGCCAAGCACGTTCAAGTTTCCGTTCTTAAGAAGCAGTGCCGAGCACCTGCGGCGGCCTCCTCCTGAGCTGCCAACGGCGCCAGGACTTCGATGAAGTTTATCTGTTCCCGCACGTGGCATGCCGCCAGCTGTGGCGTCAGAGAGCGCATTCGCGCAGGCACTTCGTGGGGCATCAACTTCAACTCCATCTTCATCAGTGACGCGCCACACCTGAAGCGCAGCGAGATCCCTCTCCTTGGCCGCTATCGCATCGAATAGCTCCCGCTGTTGCGCGACGGTCGCGTCGCTGAGCTGCCGCGCCTCCGCCGCCGCCGCTGCCGCCGCCGCCGCCGCCTGCTCCTGCAGCGTCTGCGGCCACGCGTCGCGTTCGCCCGCATCGGTCTGGCAGAGCAGCGCGAGAGCTACGGTCAGATGGAGCATGCACTGGTCCGGTTTAGCATTACACTCAGATCAATTAGCCTTATCCCTAAACCCAAGTCACAAAGTCTTGGGTGGCGTACGCCTGCAGCTGCTGTGCAACACACTGTCAGAGGACAATGCGGGAGGGGGGAGCGCTGTGAGGACAACTGTGCCACAAGCTGTCTTGCAGCTTGGGAGCAGGCACCAGGAGGCGCTTTCTTGATTGCAAGCGTGACATCATGCACTTGTAAATGTACACATTTGAGGAGCACTGCGCTCACTGTGCAGGATATGTCGACGACAGGCGCACACAATCGCAAACACGCACCTTGCCAGCCTCCACCCACTTCAGCAGCTCCGCCTCCAGAACCCACTGCGCCGCATCACAGTCCCCGCCGCCGTCGCCGCCGCCGCTGCCGCCGCTGCCGCTGCCGCCATTGGTCTGCTCTGCCGCACCATTCTCTGCGCCCTCTTTCACGGCGGCAGCAATAGGGACGATCAAACACCACCGCGCCCCCTGCTCTCCAGAGACGCGCGCGGCAACGGCGACAGCGCTCGGCGGCTGCGGCGGCGCCCTGAGGCGCTCCAGCTCCGCGTCCTTCGCCTGCGACGCCTTCTGGCTCTTGCTGAGCAGGACCTGCGGGCGCGCGCGCGCACGATCAAAGCAAATACTTGAGTCAGGCGCATCTCGTTTCTGAGCACTGCTTTGAAAAGATGTGACGCTCGACGCCTTCTGGCTCTTGCTGAGCAGGACCTGCGGCGCGCGCGCGCGCAATCAGAGCGAAACTTGAGTCATTTTCATCAGATGTACATGGTCCGATCTGCGCGTGCACACATGCAACAGGGGATGGTCAGAGGTACTGATACTGCGAGAAGGACTTTATAGGGTTGCACTGAAACTGTGTGTCACACGGTGTCGCGTTTCTGAGCACTGCTTTGAGGAAGCGGTGACGCCCCTCAGCAGCGCGCGGCGCGGCGCTCTCGCTTCCGGTTCTCTGTGTCCAGCGCCGGCATCGCCGTTCGGCTCGCGCTGAGCGGTGGCTGAGGCACGCGCACGCGGCGCACACGACCGAGCATTGAGGCAACATTGACGAGTGCTCCGCGGCTTTGGCGAAACTTCAACGCTGGAGCCTTGACCTCGCTGGCCACTGTTGCTGAGCAGCAGCAGAGACGGGAGACACAACTAGCCAGCCGAAACACGGCTGCGACATCGCACCTTGAGGCGCTTGAGCTTGGCTTCTTGCTCTGCCAGCTCCCCCCGCAGCCCCTGCGCCTCCGCCGCAGCAGAAGACGCCTGCGCCTGCGCGGCAGCAAGCGCGGCAGTCGCCTCCGCCGCCGCCGCCGCCGCTGCGCCCGCTGCCTCCGCAGCTTGCGCCGCCGCCGCCACCTCCGCCGCCTCCCGCTCCGCCCGAAGCGCTTCCGCCATCTGCGCCTGATGGGCCTCCGCGGCGTCCGCCGCTGCCGCCGCAGCCGCCGCCTCCGCCGCCGCCGCCGCCGCCCTCAGCGCATCGCACTCCTCGATGAGCGCGGCGACGGCCTGCTCGCTCTCCGACGCGGTCGCGCCCGCCGCCGTGCGCGCCGCCTCCGCCGCCGCCGCCGCCGCGGCGCGCGCTTCCGCCGCGGCGGCGGCGCGCGCCTCCTCCAGCGCGCGCGCGTGCTCGTGCGCCGCCGCCTCGAGCGCGCGCCGCTGCGCGTCTGCCGCCGCCGCTGCCTCCGCCGCGGCGTGCGCCTGCAGCGCGCGGTACTTGTCCATGAGGTCCTGCAGCATCGCCGTCGCCTTGTCAGCGCGTGCCGCGGCGGCGCGCAGCGCGTCGCCCTCCGCGCGCGCCGCCGCCAGCTCCGCTGCGAGCTCCTCGAGCGCCGCCGCCGCCGCCGCGTGCTCGTCCTGCAGCGCTGCGAGCGCCGCCGCCGCCTCGCGCAGCTGCGCCTGGTGCGGGGGCGGGGGGGGGGGGAGAATCGCGCAGCACGCGCTCAGCGCTCAGCGCGCGCAGCAGTGCTCACGTCATGCGCAGCCTCATGCACGATGTGCGGACGTCCCACGCGGCGTTGTTTGTGTGGTTGCTACGGCTCTTACAGCGCCACAGCGCAACTGCGTAACAGCGTAACAGACCACGGTAAGCGGCCGCAAAAGGTACCTTCACAGTGGCGACCTCCTCCGCCGCCATGCTCGCCGCGTTCCCGCGCATCGCCGCCGCTGCTGCCGCCGCCACCGCATCCGCACCCCCATGCGCGTCGTCGCTGCCGCTGCCATCGCCATCAGCGATGCCGTTGCCGCCGCTGCCGCCGCCGCCAGCTCCGTCGCCGCCGCTGCCACCGGTGCCGCAGCGCGCATGCTTGGCAGCCGTGGCCGCCAGCGCCGCTGCCGTCGCGCCGGCAGCGCTTACAGCATCGCTCAGCTCGCTGCGCGCCGCCGCGAGCTCCGCCGCCAGTGCGTCGCAGTGCTCCTCCCGCGCCGCCAGCTGCTGCTCCAGAGCGTCGCAGCGCTGCCGCAACGCGTCGTCGCCGGCGCCGCTGCCAAGGTCAGTGCCTGGCTGCGAGGGTGTGAACCAACATGGACGCATGGACAAAGTGGGCAAGCTGCCGCATAGCTGGCCACCATACAGGGCTGTCACACAGTGTCACACAGGGCTGTCACACAGGGCTGTTGCAGAGGCAAGGGTCAAATGCGGCGAACGCGGTGCGGGGGTGGTCACGGCAGCCTGGTGCGCTTGCGAGAAAAGCGCCGTGCCGCGAGCACACCAGCAACGTCGTTGAACTGCTGCGTGTGTACGCGGCGTAACATCCGTACGGGACACCTGAGAGAGGACGCAGCACAGCACGATCGCATGTGCAGCTTGCGCAATGCTCTTGGAGTTAGCATGCACGTAGACCTCAATGGCCAACACCTACAGCATTTCAAGGAGTACTTCAACTTGATGTACAGGTTTTCAGGCACTAAACACAGAGCACTGATCTCATCGCTGCATGTGTTCTGACTGCCAGAGCGCCCTAGGTGGCGTTGCAAGACTGAATGCGCATGGACGAGTCCACCATTTTCCACAAACCGTCCCACCGTCGCCGCCGTTGACCGCCGCAGCACCGACCCATGCGCCAGGCGACTCTCCTCTACCTGAGGCACATAAGACACCTTATGCATATCATCATACATACTCCCAAAGTACCTGAGGCGCGGCGGACGCCTCCTCGCCGTCGCCAGCGCCCCCCAGCTGAGCCGTGGACACGCCGCGCTCCTCGCGCCCCGCCGCCGCGTCGGCGTCGCCGTTGCTGTCCCCCGCGCGCTGCGCCAGCAGCGCCGCCAGCTGCGTGCGCAGCCGCTGCGCCTCCTCCTCTAGCGCCGCAGCCGCCGCCGCCGCCGCTGTGCCGTCAGGCAGCGGCGCGCGCTCCTGCTGCAGCTCCGTGGCGTGCGCGCGCAGCGTGTGCAGTTCGCTCTCGAGCGCTGCCACGGCGTCCTGCTGCTCCGCGCACCGCTGCTGCGCCGCCTCCGCCTCCGCCGCCCGCCCCGCCAACTGCTGCCGCAGCTCTGACAACGCGTCTGCCTGCGGCTGCGCATCCGCCGCCGCAGCCGCCGCGGCGCCGTACGCTGTCGCCGCATGCTGCGCAGCGCAGGTATCCTCAAGTTCGCGCAGCCGCTGCACTTCCTGCTCCAGCGCTGCAGTTTGCGCGCGCAACGCTTCACACTCGCGATGCGCCTGGCCCAGCTCCGCGGCAGTGTCAGCATCAATGGCCGCTGTGCGCTGCTGCTGCTGCTGCGCCGCTTCCTCCAGTGCCGCTAGGTGCAGCTGCAGCGCCGCGTACGCCGGCTGCAACCGCGCCAGCTCCGCCGCCGCAGCTGCCGCAGCTTCATCTGCCGCCGGCAGGCGTTGCTCATCATCCGCCGCCGCTGCTGCCGCTGCCTCCTCGCGCAGCTGCCGCAGCTCCTCTTCCAGCGCCGCCACGCTGTCTTGCAGCGCCGCATGCGCCTGCTGCGACTCTTGAAGCTGCTGTGCCTGCGCTTCCAGCTGCTGTTGAAGTTGCGCCTGCGTGCTCACGGCCGCCGCTGCAGCCTCCGCCAACTGGCAATCAGCCGCGGGCTCAGCAGCAGCTGCTGCTGCTGCTGCTGCTGCCGCTGCGGCGCGCAGCTGCTGCGCCTCTTCAGACAGTGCTGCCAGTTCTGTCTGCAGCGCTGCGTGCGACTGTTGGGACTCTTCGAGCTGGGCAGCGTGCGCTGAGCGTTGCTGCTCGAGCTGTGCCTCAGCCTCCGCCTGCGGAGCAGCGGCGGCAGCAGCGGAGCGCCGCATCACGATGCACGTCAGCGTACCCCTGCAGACTCACAGCATCGCGTCGATAGAGCTCATGCTAATCATCAACACAGATCCATGGTCAGCGACATCACTGACAGAGAGCAGAATATCGCGACGGCGCAGCATTCAGCGCTCCGCAGCCTATCACGTGCGCTTCCAACGTACAGTGTCAGAGCAGAAATCGACGCCGTGTGCCTGACCTTCAACGCCGCGAGCGCCTCCGCAGCGCGCGCCGCCGCCGCCTCGCACTCCTCCTCCGCCGTCGCAGCGCGCACGTCGGCGGCGTCTGCAGCGCGCATCGCACCCGTGAGGCTGTCCTGCAGCTGCTGCAGCTCCGCGCTCGCCGCCTCCGCCTCCGTCTGGGGGGCACGTAGGTACGCGCGTGCAAATACGTGCGATAGGTGGGTAATAAGGTAGGCATGTATAGTAGGTACTGCGCGTGGAGTACATGGGCACTGATAACGCGCAACTGCGCAGTCCACGCGTACGAGTGTATATTGGGGGGGGCAGAGCGCGGTCGCGCATTCAAGAAGCACAGGCATAGCTCTGCAGCAGCAATGGCGCTGCAAGCGAGAGGGTGAGACCGTAACTGGCCCCGTGAAGCAGCGTGTGTGCTAGCGAGCATGAGTGCGCGACAACCAGCGCACAATTTGCCTCGACCATGCGTGCCACAAATTACGCGCTCGTCAATGGCAGCAGTGTGGGCCAAACGCCAGCGCATGTGGCGAGCATCAGCGTCAGCAGTAGTACCAGCACCAGCAGGAGCAGCCCCTCTCACCCTGACACTTGACGCATAGCCAGTGCCAGCAGCAGGAGCAGCAGCAGTAGCAGCAGCGGCAGCCTCTCTCACTCTGACACTTTCCGCGTAACTAATGTCAGCAGCAACAGCACCAGCAGCAGCAGCCTCTCTCACCCTGAGCTAGCGTCAGCAGCAACAGCACCAGCAGCGTCAGCAGCAGCAGCAGCAGCAGCAGCAGCAGCAGCAGCCTCTCTCACCCTGGCACCTTCCGCATAGGTCAGCGCATCGTCCAGCTGCTTGCGCGCCTGCTCCAGGCCCAGCTCCAGCTCCTCGCAGCGCGTGTCGGCGGCGCGCAGGCGCTGCTGCAGCTCCTGCTGCAGCTGCCGCTCCTCCTGTGAAGCAGATGCGACAGCGTGATAAGAGGGTAGCGGGGCTAAAGGTGGGTGCAGGTGATATCTGCGGGGAAGATGTAGGGGCGGCCGTGAGTCATGGACGCGGCCAATGTGACCGCGTTTACTGATCGTTGTGACGCCGCCACTTGATTGCGTGACACAATGCCTTAGATGTGACTTTTGGTTCAGATGTTGAGGAAACCTGCAGAGATGATCTAGCCCAGGGCATTGCAGCAAGCACGCATGCAGCAGTCACGGCGTCGCAGTGTGGCACAACAGCGAGCTGCTCTTGTGATGTTTACTACGATCACCTGCGATGGCACATGTTGCTGTAGCTGCTGTCGCAACTCGCTGGCCTCATCTGTCAGCCTGGCAACGTCGCTGAGAGCCTCCAGTGCCTGATTCTCCCACTCCTGGGCCTCTGCTGTCTTTACCTCCAGTTGCGAGCGCAATTCTGAGGGGCAGATCATTGCACATTAACATCAGTGACAGAGATTTGCATCATAATGCGGCACGCCAGACAATGGTGGCCGACCAGCCATGCCTGTTGTGTGTCAAGTGCTTCACAAAGGACCATAATGGCGCATCACCAGCAAAATGGGGAAAACCTATACTGTCGATTTAGCAAGGTGTGCCGCATGAATTGATGCTGTTGAGATCGTTGACAACTAGCAGATGCACGTCGCAAGTCGGCACTCAAAGCAGCAGTCAGCAGAGGACATACTCTCATGCAAACTGCTAAAATGTTCAGCATCATTCCCCTCGCTGTGAGTGTGTGCATGTCACGTACCCGCTGCACTTGTTTGCTCGTTTTGAGCAGCGTCCCTGAGGGTCTCATTGTTGGCCTCCAGCTCCGATATTTTGGCCTTTTGCTTTTTAATGTACACCAATAGCTGCTCACGGCTGGCTGTGGCAGCCATGATGGCTGTGCCCACGTCGCAGCTTTCCAGACAAACTTGAACTGCGCGGGTCACCAGTTGAAATTTGGTTGAACTTGTGTGTGTGTGACACGAACACCGGGTACCCCTCTCTGACGTATGAAAGCCTCCTTTGTTGCCGCACATAGTGCAGGGAGACCGTGTCCCAATTGCCAACACGCATCCGACAGAGTGCATTGTCGATCATACCGCTACGACTTGTGTGCAACAGTGCTCATCCTATCCCCCCCTTTTTGTTGCTCAGATAACCACCCTGAACCAGAAGGTGGTCCGCTCAGGAGACGTGAAGCGCACATTTCAGCGGTGATGTGCAACCAAGTGCGAACAATTCTCAGGCACATGCCCAACTGTATCCTTCCTTGTTTTCTGCTATGCCAGCATATGCTGTGGTCCATCGCCTGATGCGCTGACCAAAGGCGCACTGGCAGGAGCGTCGAGACATAGGAGCGATGGTTGCAAGTGGAGCCTCAGTGTGTCCACTCGTGCTCTAAGGCTGTGTGTGCAACTCTACGCATATAATGGATCCATGCATCAGTGCTCAGCACACACTTGGTAATCAGGTCTACTCTTCTATTGCTACTACATGGGCGCTTGCGTGCTTCGACTATCTCGGCTGTAGCTAATTGTGCCATTGCTGGTGGCAACCAAGTGATCAACTGTGCCACGGCAGCGTGTCCCTCGACGAGCATGCAGCAGCACAGGCCCCACTCATAAAGTCATACAGCAAGGACATGCAACACATCGCTTGCTATGTACACAGGTGCGCCTGACAGCCACGCCGATGACAAGCACAAGGCATACCTTAATGCGCAGAAAAGAGAAGACAAGAAGACTGTGCTCCAGTGTTTGATGATGTTCATCTACCGCTCTTGAAGAACTGCTTTCTGTCATCACAGTGCAGAAAGTTGTTCTTGCAGGCTCTCCCCTCACTGGCCTGCTGTAGATGAAGGAAACGCAGCCAAGCACCTGCCGAAGTGAAGCCTCACTAAGTGACACTACTGTATACAGCACCCCAGACAGCCTGAGGCCCTGCCATATAAACATGCTATATCACCAACAAGATGCACTGCTGAGCTAGGGCGTCACTTTGCTCGTGTCTGAGCGCTACCAACTAGCGCCTCTCAGTAACCCCCATACAGCTTCTGTATTTTTTCTGGGACATGGACCAGCAGTCTGCAGTTCCCTAGCTGCACACGCTGCAGCGCCTTCAACTCCAATATGGAGTCAGGCAGGCTAGACAAAGCGTAGCATCTATACAGATCTAGGCTGGTGAGCGCTTGAAGTTCGCCCACGCGATCGGGCAGGTGCGTCAGCGCGTGGCAGTAGTTGAGGTTGAGCGATGTCAACGCTTGAAGTTTGACGACGCTTTCCGGCAGGCAGCCGAGCGCTTCACAGCTGAGGTTGAGCGCGGCCAAGGCCTGCAGCTCGCCGATGCTGTCCGGCAAACTTACTAGCCGGCTGCAGGTGATGTGGAGCTTCGTCAACGCCTGAAGCGCGCCGATGCTGCGCGGCACGCGCACGGCATCCGCGAGCTCGTGCGTCCCCCAGCTGAGATCCGTGAGGGCCGCGAGGCCGCCGAGGCAGTGCTCCGAGTCGCTGAGCGTTGCTATCCCGGTCTGCCAGCAGATGGAAGTCCTCAGCCGCGCGAGGCTGTAGAAGCTGTCCGGCAGGCTCGCGAGCTGCTCGCACGAGTGCACGACGAGGTGCGTGAGGGACGCGAGGTCGCCAATGCGGTCCGGCAGCTTTGCCAGCGCCGTGCAGTCGGACAGGTCGAGCGTGCGGAGCCGCTGCAGCCTGGCGATGCTGTCGGGCAGGTGCGTGAGGGCTTGCCACCCCTGCAGCTTGAGCGTCTCTAGCGCAATGAGGTTGCCGATTGACTCAGGCAACAGCGGCATGTCGGGTAGGCTGCGATGGCTGAGGTCCAGCACCTTCAGCCCCGTGAGCTCGCCGATGCGCTTGAACACGCTGCGCGAGATGCGGCATGCTGTGATGCTGCTGACCAGCGCAAGCACGTCTGCTATGTGCCTGGCACCTGATTGCGTCTTTGGTTCATGCTCAGAGGAACATGCCTCAGCCTGTGCTTGCAGCACCGGCCAAAACCCACACCGCGCGGTGAATGAATTCGAATCGTCCAACTCGCAGTCATGTAGGTGCATACACTGAACGCTACGCGGTATGCGCAGACGGCAGCCTGAGAAGAGCTTGAACGTAACTGCTTGAACCTGGCTGAAAGCTCTATCGATGGTGTCTGCGGCACACCGTCCTGACTGGCTGCTCAGATGGTGTTGCGCCAACGCTAACAGTGGGTCCACCTCCCCCCGCCAGAAGCTTGTCAACTCAATATGCACGACCTGTTTGTGGGCGAGCACCTGAGCGGCTATCACCGACGGCCAGGGGCCCTCCAATAGCAGTCGCACGATGGGCTTCACCTGGTGGTGCAATGATCTGCACAGACTCCAAGCAGGCTTGGGCAGCGCGCGCTGTTAGGCCACCACGGCAAATGCCGCAACAAGCAACTCCATCCTCTCGTGCTCCGCTGCAGTAAGCAGCAGCAGGCCGCTAGTCGAGGCGCCAGATGCGGTGCTGCCCGCCGATGACGCCAACGCTGCCTCCGCTTCGGACAAGGTGCGGATGAAGCTCTCGTAGCATGTTGTCGTCCCCAAGCTCATCGAGGCTCTCAGCTGCAGTAAACTCTGTGCAGCTTCGACGCGCGTGGCAAGCTGTCGTCGTATCTGTGCCAGCGCGCAACTACCGTCGACAGCATCTCGCTTTGATGAATTGATCGCCCGCAAGTTGGATACGAGCGTGTCCAACTCCTGCGCTATGTGCGCCTCTAAGTTGATGTACTCCGCCATAATGCCGGCTGTGCCGATCGTCGTGCCAGTGGCCACAATCAAGCTGCGCTGACGAGCGGGCTCACTCATGTTTTATTCTTGGCCTGGGTATGTATTGCGCTCTCGAGATCGATCTTCCCCCGGGGGAGAGAGGCCGGATGAGAGACACGTGGCAGATAGCCCTACCTGTGAGATGAGCACCGTCAAGGTCATCAGACATCCCGTGTATGTCGCCATCTGTTCATGTCTGATATGACAGCCGCTGCACGCTCCTCTCGTGCTGCTAGGGCATGCAGCCCTTTGCGCCTGCTGCTCACATTCCCCTCATGGTTCATCCATCCAAAGACAGAACCTGATATTGGACACATCGGTGTTGGTGCTGAATGGGCTTCAAATGTACAATCGTACAATCTCAAGGTGCACTTCAACTTCAGTGCGAACACGCTAAGGCATGCGCTGTTTGGTGTGTTTGGCCGTCTCTTCTCACAAATGTTGTTGCAGCAGTTCGTATGCCGTGCAGCTATGTAACACTGGACGATCGTTGGGCCTCAGTTCAACTTGCTCAACAAGCATGTGCGGCGACTGCGGAGTGGGGTGACTTGCGAGCACAAGAGTTACATGGCAGCAAGGGCCACTACATGGCGGACAAAACAATTTTTGCCAGACAGCGAAGAGCATAGGGCTTGCCAAAGACGCATGATTGGTTTTTTTTACAAACATATCCACACACAAGATCTCTGACGTTACTGTATACTGCAGACCTCTGTCGTGGCGCTCTCTACCTGCCTTCTACACTATTGAACACCGCTGGTGCTTGCCACCGGAAAGCACGTATGCTCGTCCTAACTGTGCACCAGAGAGGGCGCGCACACTACTCATGCCCCCTTGTAGACCATAGACCTGTGGCAGCAATTGCCCTCTGGCAGCGGGGGCGCCACGCTCAGCTTAAGGCTTACTGGGAAGCTAGCTGCACGACGCGTGGGGGGGGGGGGGGCGCGCGGTGTCTGTGCGAGTGGACTTCACACACATGCCGGACAAAAAAGAAAGCGACAGTAGGACGACTGTCGGCAGAGGCAGGGAGTGCTGCTCACAGGCAGCACAGTCGTAGTGAACCATGGGATCGCTACGCTCTCGGATAGGACGACTCAGAGACTGCGGTAGAAGCGCCGCCGGCACTGCGCATGGCATGCTGGCGCGTACGGGGGGGGTCGGCCTGCCAACAGGCATGACCGGCGCGTCGGCGGGTTTTGAAGTATAGGATGTTGAAGTTTGGGCCGCCGTGCTTCGAGGAATAAGCGCCCTCACAGAGCACAAGGCCAGTCAATGCCGCCACCAGCAATAGGACTTCGCAGCGCTGCTGCAACCTCACCTTGTCCCTGTGACCGCGCCATTGCATCAATCAACTCCACACCGCTGCGGACACGGACGATGCAATCAGCATGGCTCTGACAGGGACGGGGGGGACGGGGGGGGGGCGGCAATGCCCCAGCACTGTCCGCCGCTGGTGTGGCCAGATGTCCACTGACCTGTCAGACACACTTACGGCGCTGCAGTGCGTTTCAGGGCGCGGCCAGCAGAGCTACGGGAGGCCACCGCCGCCCCGCCCCTCGGTATCACACGACGTGGTGCAACAAGCGCCCCCAAGCTGCAGGGCTCAAGAGACTGCGCGCCACAGTGGCGGCAGCGGCGAGGGAGGGGGAAGGAAAGCAAGCGGCGCACGCGCGGCCCGCAGCTATGTGAACAGCTGCCGCGTCGGCGTGCCCATGGACGACTCGTCGATGTCCGTGCCCACGTCGCTGCCGCCGCCGCCGCAGCCGCCTGGCACGACGTTCAGCACCGCGACTTCGCCGCCTCCGCCGCCGCCGCCGCCGCCGCCGCCGCCGATGGCGCCGTGACCAATGACGGAGGCGACGCCCATGGCGCGCGCCGCCGACACGCGCCGCGGCGGCGACAGCGACTGGCTGCCGCCAGCGCCGCCGCCGGCGGCGGCGGCGGCGGCGTGGTGCGGCGATATGCACGTGAGCTGATCGCGCGGATCGCTCGGCGGCGGCGGCGGCGGAGCGCTGATGCCGCGCTTGGCCATCTCCGCGGCCTCGCGCGCGCTGGCCTGCGGCGCGCGGCGCATGGGGTCGCGAGGGGTGTGAAGCTGTCGCCATGGGGGAGGGCGAGTGGTGGTGTGAGGTGCAATGTCGCGGCGGCGGCTGAGCGCGCGGGCGCTGCCAGGGGGTTAGAGCGCGGGGGGGGAGGGGGGACAGATGCGACGCGCTTTGTGAAACGCCGTGCGTGATGACGATTGGCGGCGCATGTCGCATCAATCACTGCTAGGCGTCTGTGCGCTGCGGGAGACGACTCGTGGTTTGGTCGGGCGAGCTAGCGGTGGCAGTGCAGATGCTTTTCGACGGGCTGCGCCTCGCCGCTGCGGGCTGCGCGTTCTGAGACAGGACACGCACGGACACGTATCAGCGGGCATCAGCAGCGCTGAACAAGCGCTTGAGCGTCGCTTCCGCCGCAGCTGCAGTCGACAGGCGCGCCGATTGCGACGCCAGCAACTTTCACGGCATGAGCAAAGAAAAACGTCCGCTGTGCCAACCCATTGCTGGTGACACCCCAGCCGCTGTCAGACGTGGCATGCCAGGGACGCATCGCTGCGCACCACATACTTCAAGTGGTTCTGGAGTACTTCATCAGCCACAGCACGTGCGCTGCCGAAGAGCGCTGCTGCTGCCATGCCGCCGCTCACCTCCTGCGACAGCGCCGCCATCGACCGGTGCAGCTCGCCGATGCGGATCGACGCGAACACCACGCTGCCCTCGCAGTGGCTGCTGCTGCCGCCGCCGCCGCCGCCTCCGCCGCGCCCGGACGCGCGCCGCGGCGGCGTCCCCCATATCGACGCCGTCCCCCTGGGGGTACCCCCTGCGCCCCCCGCCCCCCCCGAGAGGGAGGGGTTGCGGGGGGAGGGGGAGGAGCCGAGCAGCTCGCGCAGCGTGATAGAGTGGACCGCGCGCAGCGTGGGGCGCATGAGGCGCACGAAGGAGTCCAGGGATATGCGGCCGGTGTTCATGGGGTCTCCTTCCTGTTCGGGGGGGGGGTGAGGGGGGGGGCGGAAGGGGGGGGGGGGGGGGGCACAGGGGGGCGCGTCTGAGGTGTGTCCTCCGCACTCACGACAAGGCGCACAAGCTTGATACACGGCAGCATGGAAGCAAAGTAACTGCGGGGTCGACTTCAACACCCCAGATGCAGAGTCAACTTAAACTCCTCAGGTTCAAGCCGACCCTGACATTGACGGGGCACGAGATCCAATGCCATTGCCGCCGCAGAGTGTGATGGCATACACAGAGGCGCCGAGCACTGTTGCAAATAAGGTTAGTAACTGTCAAAGCAGCACGTGGCTGACGCCTTGAGCTCAACGTCACATGCACTGTAGGCATGTATGTATACAGCTGCGCGCTCACCCTGATGCAAGGCCTAGACATCATTGCCAGATCACAGGCACCAAAGGGGAAAACGTATACTCTGAGCACTGTCTTACCTTCATCAGGCATGTACGCATATCTGAGCAGACTGCCGACCTTCATTCAGCACAGGTGTACGCACACCCTGAGCGAACTCCCTACATACCTTCTGCACGCATGTACGTATAGTATGAGCACAGCACCAACCAAAAAACAGCCTACATACTTCCTCACGTCTGTACATATAGTATGCTGCACGAATATACATATGGTATGAGCGCAATACCTAGCTCAATCAGGTACACTGTATGCATGCTACATGTGGGCGCAATACCTACGTACCTTCATCATCGCGTCCAGCATGGCCTCCGGGTACAGCGGGCCCATGAGGACCTTGAGGTTGGCGCGCGATATGTAGCCGCTGTTGTCGACGTCGAGGCGCTGGAACGTCTGCAGAGATACGCACAAATCACACCACGCGCAGCGCGCGGCGCGAGTGAGATGGGGGTGATGGAGCCCCACAAGCGGGTGATTCGATGAGCTTGCAGGCAAAGTGAACAGGGGCGCGTGCAGCTCCCCCCCTTATACTCGTCTGCAGCATTGGAACGGCAGTGAGGCAGAGGTGACAGGGGTGCAGACAGGCAATGCAGTTTATTCTACTCGACTTTTGCGCAAGACAACCCGGGGTGCAAGCGCGCTCTGCATGCGTTGTAGGGGCACTGCATGTGATCGTGCAGCTGTGCAGCAGGCGATCTGGTGTAAAATGGAGGCCATGTGCCTGGCCTTGGCGGCAATGTGCCACCAGTAATGCACTAGGAAGAAAGAAGGGGGCAGTTGCAATTTCACAAAAAAAACACTGCCCCCTCAGCACTGCAATGTCATCGTCACTTGGACCCCACCACGCACGCTGTCTGCTGCAACGAGATTTTCCGTGCCCATGTAGACAAGAGCGCTACGCCGCAGCAGAACATGTACGCTACTTACAACGTACGGACCAGGTGCCTTCCGAATGGTGATTAGAGCTGCTGAGTTGAAGTACCGATGCACTGTCATCCAGCAACCTGCCCCTTTTCTACTGAGTAAATGCTGGCTCTGTGCCCTTCGCGCATCAGCAGCTCTGCGCGCTAGGCGCTATGTGCACGGCTGCTGGCATGCTTGCTCTGGAGACTCAAGAGTATACATGCAACGTCAACACGTCAACTGCAACTCCAACTCGTGGCTGCACGCAGCACTTCACACTGCGCCCATGCACTCACTTCTAACAAGCGGTCCTCCTCTATGAAGCCGCGCGCCTCCAGCGTGGCGGCGAGGAACTGCATAACCTCATTCTCAACTTCAACTCATCGATGTTACAAGATGGCACGCACTCGCGTTCACTCACTTCCAGCAGGCGGTCCTCCTCTAAAAACTCTCAAGTATATTCGCCACCTCACCTATTCAAGTGCTAAATGCAACTCATGGCTGCACTCATCACATCAAACCGCACATATGCACTCACTTCTAACAAGCGGTCCTCCTCTATGAACCCGCGCGCCTCCAGCGTGGCGGCGAGGAACTCCATGTACGAGCACAGGCCGGACCTGCGCAGCAGCAGCAGCAGCAGCGCACAGCGCGCACATGCCCGTGAGACCAGCGTGTGCTGTCGCAGCGGTGCGCATGATCCGGGGCCTGACCCCACCCCTTGCCCTAAGACTCTCGATTCTAGGGTTGCTGAGAGGCGCAGCCGCAGCAGCAGCAGCAGCGCGCAACACGCACCATGTTTGTGATACTAGCGTGCGTAGTTGCGGCAGCGTGCAAATCAGCAGCATGTGTGCGGCCGGGGGAGCACTGATTTTGTAGCAACCAATCCGCAACGCGTGAGGTGTGCTGTCATGGAGCACGGTGGCGCATTTCGCCCATTCATAGCTGAACTAACGTATATACTGCATGGGACCGGCACATGCTCAATCCCCAAGCAACTCAGACCACTTCAGCGAAGCGGTACTCCGAACATGATAGTTTTGCAAGTGCTCCACCAGCATAAGTAGGCCGAAGTTGTGCATATATAGCCGTGACGACTTTGCAAACACGCTGCTGAAACTTCAAGTGCGGGTGCGTCACCTGTCCTGATCGATGGACGCAAACAGCCTCTCTACTGATAGTGTCTCCGCGACGTCCACGACCATCAACAAACCACCCCAGCATCACAGGCTTGACGCATAACCAACCAGACGGATCATATCGCCCCACCAGTGAAAACCAGTCCAAGGGGTGCGCATGTACACATTACGGGTCTGGAGCACGCCAGCTGAAACGTCAAGTGCAGGTGCGTCACCTGTCCTGATCCATGGACGCAAACAGCCGCTCTATCTCCGCATCGTCGACGCCCTGTTTGCTCCGAACATGACAGTTTTGAAGTGCTTCACCTGCAAAAGTAAGCTGAAGTTGCACGCATGTAGACACCACGATGGCTCTGAAAAAGCACGTCAGTTGTAAGTTCAAGTGCGGGTGCGTCACCTGTCCTGATCCATGGACGCAAACAGCCGCTCTATCTCCGCGTCGTCGACGCCCTGCTTGCGCAGCACCGCCTGCAGCTCTGGGTACGTGATGACGCCGTTCTCCTCTGTGTCTATCTCCAGGAACGCCGCCTTCAGGTGGTGCAGCTCCTCCTTCTCCAGCTGTATAGAGGGGCACGCGGGGGGGGGGGGGGGGGGGGGGTCAGCACTCAGAATGTTTCTTGGGCGAGCTGCACAGAGGGTTGCAGGGGGAGGGGGGGTCAGCATTCAGCATGCATCTTATCGACCTGCAAGAGGAGGCAGGGGGGGGCGGGGTCAGCATTCAGCGTGCGGCACATGCAACTTATCAAGCTGCAAGAGGGGCGCGGGGGGGGGGCGGGGTCAGCATTCAGCGTGCGGCAGCAGCGACGGCACATTTGTCGGCTTGCTGCGCCGGCACCTTGTCTGGCTTCGGGGAGCGCATGGGAAGAGCTTCCAGTGGCCAGGACCCCAGCAGTACTGTTTGAAGCGCAGTGCTCAACAGATGCTCAGCGTGCAAGTCGTCTGGGGGGGGGGGGGAGCGGCGCGGTTTGGGCGCACAGGTGCCTGTGCGCAGAAAAATCAAATTCAAGCAGTGCCAGCCCTAATCGTAACCTCTGGTATGAAGCGTGTCGTCACGAGAGCGATGCATGCTCTGCTCTCCGTGCCTAAGCCATAGCCGCCATTTTCCTGGACTCCAGATCCTGCTGACCACGCATGTCACCACGTGCATCACAACGGTCGTCGCTGTTGCGCGGCCGCTGCGGCGTACAAGCGGCTCATCGAGCGCAAATGGGCAAGTGACAGAATCTCTCTTGTTGAGCAATGCTGCGCGTCACCGCCCCTCACAGGAGTACACATGTACGGCGACGACAGACGCTCTCCATGGTTTTAGAGGTGCACATCAAGCTAAATTGTTCAAGTAATCAGTGAACTTCAAGTTGAGGTACCTGAAACGCCGTGATCATGAGCGCCGCCTTCTTCAGCTCCCCGTAGCCCGCAAACGAGCGGATTGACGTCGCAATCTTCACATCGACGTTGCTCGCGTGCTCCCGTGTGGCAGCGCTCCACGGCCGGCCCTCGCGCGCGCCCTCGCTCGAGTTGGCGCCGGACACGGAGACCGTTCCAACACCGTTCCCGTTGGCAGCAGTCCGGTCGCTGCCCACAGCGAGCAGCCGCTGCATGTTTTCGTACGCGCCGCGCTGTGTGTGCGTGGAAGGGGGGGGGGGGGGGGGGGGGCATGATGGCGGTTGTAAGGTGCTTCTTCTGATTAGCGATGGGCAGTCTAGAGACTCTGAGGTGCGGGCAACTTCCATAGCGCCAATTGAGAAGATGCGAGTTGATGCCCTGGCGTCCATGAAGTATGCAACAACAGCAGCAGGTTGGTCTCTTTCTCAATCCTCGTTGGAAGTAATGGGTGGCTCACTTCAAGTAATGCTCTCGCTTGATGTCTTTGCTCCATGTGCCCTTGCTTTGAGAGAGACATGTCTTTTAAATATTGCGGCCAACAGCCAACATGCGTACGTGCCTCCATCAGATAATCAGGTTGTTCAATCAACTTCATCTTCTGCAATGTTGGACTGTGCGCTCCTGCACTTCGTCCTCCAACTGGCGGCATCGGCTCGGCGTCTGCTGGCGATAAGCCCCGTACTATGTGCGGCTTGGGGCAAGCATGCAATGACAGTAGACGCAGGACGGTCATCATCTCCTTTCACATTGTTGGACTGTCCAACAACGTTATAGTGTGCTCACCTGCACGGCGTCCTCCCACTGGCGGCAGTGGCTCAGCGCGCGCTTGGCGGACCAGCGGAAGCCCGGCGTCAGGCGCAGCAGGTTGATGACGAGGTCGCGGCCCTCCTGCGTAACCGCCAGCCACAGCGGGTGCGCAAACTCGAAGCGCCCCGTCACAAGACGCTGGACGAGATCCTGCCCCGCACAGAGATGAGTATACTTCAATTTGAAGTACATGATGTGTGTGCACTGCGAGTGAAGGCATGTGCTTGAAAGTATTGTAATCACAAGGATGTGTGGCCTGCATAACCGCCAGCCACAGGGGGTGCGTAAACTTGAAGCGCCCCGTCATGAGGCGCTCAACGAGGTCCTACGCCGTGGCAGCGACCATTGGGACAATGAATGCACTTCAACTAAATGCATAAATCATGTGATATACTTCAAGTTGAGGTGTATACTTCCCGATAATGTAGCTATTGTAGTAACACCAATTCGAACATCGTACTGCCAAGAGACTACTGCATCTGTGCAGCCGAACGGAGTTTCGGAGTATTGGAGTCACAAAGGTGTGCGGTCTGCCGCTGCCAGCCACAGCGGGTGGCTGTACCCTAAGAATTTCATAACCAGCTCTCCCCTCGCACAAAGCGATGGACGCGGCGAGATCAAACCTAAGCCCAACCCTACCTTCAAGAAGGGGGCTTCACGGCTCTAGACCATCCCACTGAGCTCGCTTACAACAAAAACGGTGCAGGCCAGATCAAACCTAACCCTCACACTAAGAAGGGGCTTCACGCCTCCATAACATCCCGTTGAGCTCGCTTACGACAAAGAAGCGGTGCAGGTGCTGCACGACCGTCGGCCAAATTCCTGCGATGGGGTGCGTGTGCTGCGGTGCACAGCCCGCAGCCAGGTGCTACATGTAGGTATTGCTACAGTGAATCCATACAACACACGGCGGATCGCGCCGGCGCTACGGACCATGAGCAAATATAGGCATCGCCCATCTTTATGTGAAGTTGAAGTTGCCCGTCTCCACGAGCACGTGCCAGCTGGAATAGCGGACGCGAGCTGTACAGCAGGTTCTCCGTTCTGACGCTGCTTACCTCATCGTTGAAGTCCTTCTCATCCCTCAGGAATGGGTACTGCAACAACAGGGGAGGCATGCAACAGCAGGGATCAGTAATAGAACCGCAGAGGTTCTGGCCTAACCCTCAGACTAGGGCAGTGTTAGTGAGCATTATCACTCTCATGCTGCAGCTGAAGACTAAGGTTTCTATTGAAGAATGTACCATCAATCCTGAACTTGTGACTCTAGCCTGACTCCAACTTCAAGCGCGGTGACATCATCACACTGCAATTACAACCTCCCGTCATCAGTCGTTGCGTGTGGCGTATTTCTTCTGCGTGCGCCAGTGCCAATTCAGTCGACGCGTGCACTCGCTGTGAGTCAATTGGATAACAAAGCTCAGTGCACCGGTGATGAATCTATACTCTGATGCGATCGCTTCCTGGGCGGCAATCGATCCAATGCAGCACCTGCTGCGCAGCGCATTCAATCATCATCGATCATCAGCGCATTCAATCATCATTTTAAAATATTGCGCAGCATGGAGCGGCACACTCACTTACCACATATAATGCGCAGCGTGGCGTGGCGATGATCGGAGCACTGATAGCCCATATGGGGGTGCCGGCGATATGTAGGGCGTGAAGTTGGTTATTACAGACCTGACCCACACTTTCAAGGCTTGAGGTATGTCATCTTGACATCGCAGCACACGCATGCCGTACACGACCTCTCCGCACAGCAGGTGCAATCGACTGCCTCGCGCCATCACCCCTCCCCATATACGTCAAACTGTACACGTCAAGTGTGCGGAAGACATGTGAGTGACACAGTGAGCCACGCATTACCTCTCTGCACAGCTTAGACAGGGAGTCTCGAGGCCTGAAGTTGCGCGCACCGCAATCAAGCACCTCAGGACGAGATCACACACCCCTCTGGCAGTTCACGCACAGCGCCCTCTGGTACTACCAACGGCGTACTTCAAGTCTGTCATCACGATGTGCAGCTGAGTCGTGTCTCACCTCTCCGCACAGCAGGTGGAATTGGCTGTCTCGAACCATCCCGTGAAACTTCAAATTGTACACTTCAAGTATGTGAACACCATCACGATGCGCAGCTGAGCCGTGCCTCACCTCTCCGCACAGCAGGTAGAAGGCAATGACGCCGACGCTCCATATGTCCGACTGCTGGGTGTACCCCTGCGGTGCAGGGCAACAGATGATTTGCAGCAGCGCTTAGCATCAACAGCTAGACCTAACCCAGACCCTGACTATATATCTGCCTGCGAAATGTTTTTGTGCAATGCGGGGCGGCAACGGTTCACAGAGGTGCTCAGCATCAACTACTACACCTAACCCTAACCCGCACCATATGCCCGACTGCTGCGTGTACCCCTGCAGTGCGGGACGGCAAAATCTTGCAGGGCAAGCAAGTAATACTTACTAAGTGTGCATGAAGATGAGGAAATGCATGCTCGCACGACGTGGCTGGTCTCACCGATCCCCGCGGCCACGAGTAGTACTTTGCAGTATGAGTCAAACCGCGCGTCAAAACTCCTACTCATACGCGCGACACAGGTGTACGCGCCATCTCTGCGTGAACAAGAAGAATATGCATGCACACACGACGACGCGGCCGATCTCACCGATCCTAACAGGACCTCTGGAGCCATGGTGTAGACGGTTCCAACGATGGTCTTGAGCGCCTCGCCACGCGCGAACACCTGGCTGAGCCCAAAGTCAATGAGCTTGACCACGAGGGGGTCGTCCGGGCTCTCCAGCATGATGTTTTCCATCTGGAGAACGCGGAGCATGAGGCGCGGGAGGGGGGGTGGGGGGGAGGGGCAGGGGGAGGGGGGGTTCATGCACTACTTGCACACACTTGCTTGGATCATAATCACTGGACGTGAAGAAAAGGACCAGATGTTTTCCATCTGGCGCGTGCAGAGGACCAGGCGCATGTACATAGCGCATAATCCGCGCTTTGCTCAGGATCATGGCAGCGAAGTATCTGGTGTCAGTCCGGAAGAGGTCACATCCCTGGCGGCAGAGAGCATCGGCGCTAGAGCTTGAACACTCATGAATGTCTGGTGCAAAATGTGGAGGGGGGGGGAATGCATGCGTGTGCGCGTGCCCGCGTATGCAGCGATGGCTACATATCGGGGGGGGGGGGGGGGGGGTATGTGGAGTGCATTCATCCTGAAGGGCCTTATTAGTGGCTTCATAGCACATTCTGTCATGTGTTCAGCACTGCTCCACTGGTCTTGATGAGACAGTGCAAACGCATCAAAATGGCATTCAGAAGCTAATGCCACATCTGTGTTGCGTACAGAAAGTTAATTGCAGCGCCGAAGGCTCAATTCATTGCATCATATCTAGACGTAATCGGCAACAGCGAGCAGCAAGCGGGCGGGCACAGATCAGTGCTTGGCATGTGTTTACTATGAACATGAGCGTGATCAGTGTCAGATGCATGAAACGAATGTGAATTGAGTGATTCAATTCACATCATGCTCACCTTGAGCTGCGGCCGCCATTGTGTCCGATGCGCATGCCAGGTGGGAGCCACAAGAGTAACAAAGGGCAACGCAGCGAGCTCGTCAGCCACCAGCTGACTCACAACGGCAGGGGTCAACTGCAACACTCACAGTCAGCGTAACGGCGCAGACTACGTGCAATCGGATGCTAACCAGCTCTGAGCAGCAGGCGCTATAGTTGCTGTCGCACTGCGGGCTGTCGCGCTGCAGTGTCCGACACGCTATCAGGGCAACCGCGCCTGCTTGCTGCATGTACAGGTGCAGCCTGCAAAGCTCCGCGCACGCATGATGCCTTCATTGCCAGCATGGTACATTGCTGTGGCGGACAACATCGTCAAACGCATTGGAGTGTGCTCCAAAAACGCTCACACCGGCACTGCGCGCGCACCGGCGCACTGTGAGCAGTTCTGCGAAATCCGTTTAATCCTGATCTCTGTACAGGTGCAACATGACTTCAATCACTCAGTCACTCACTCACTCACTCTCTCAATCACTCAGTCACTCACTCACTCACATCTCTGTACAGGTGCAACATGACTTCAATTACTCAATCACTCACTCACTCATTCTCTCAATCAGTCACTCACCGTCACTCACTCACTCACATCTCTGTGGCAGATGCCCACGCTGTCGTGCATGTACGCCAGTGCGCGCAGAATCTGCGTGACGATGCTGCAGACTCGCACACTCGCTCACTCACTCATATCTCTGTGGCAGACGCCCACGCTGTCATGCATGTACGCGAGCGCGCACACTAACTGCGTGACGCTGCAGCACGACTCTCTTACTCACTCACTCACGCACTCACATCTCTGTGGCAGATGCCGACGCTGTCGTGCATGTACGCCAGCGCGCGCAGAATCTGCGTGACGACGCTGCAGACCTGGTCCTCCGTGTACTTGCGCGCGTTCAGCTGCCCGCCCGTGCAAAGGTCCATGAGCTGGCCGCGACGCAAGGAGGAAAGGCAGTTCAACGTTGGGGGTGGGGTGAGCGGCGCGCATCACTTGAAGTTGAAGTAAAAACTTGAAGTTGGTGTACACGGGGACAGAAAGGGGGGGGGTCACATGTTTGGCTCCGCGTGCTGTGCGCCTTGAGCTGCCCGCCCGTGCAAAGGTCCATGAGCTGGCCACAGCAAGGGGGATGTGATGGAAAGCATTGGGGGGGGGGGGAAGTGTGCTCACCACTGCAAGTCGAAGTTGATGATCACTTCAAGTTGAAGTTGATGAGTCGATCAGGCATCACCTCGTAAAACATGCAGCATGCTACAGCAATTGGCGTCGGTCCGGGAAGCGAGGCTCGCTTACCATGTAAATCTGGCGCTTGTGCAGGAACACCTCCCTCAAGTGAATGATGTTTGGGTGGTGCAGCCTCTGCAGGATGGCCACCTCGTTTTCGAACTCCTGAAGTCGCGCCTTGGTCATTCTGCTGACGTAGATTGTCTGATGCATGCAGGTTAAAACAAAGGGGGAATCAACACACTTGAAGTCACAACACTGTGACAACAGCCTCTGGAGTTGAACCTCTGGAGTTGATGCGCTTTCACCTGATGACATCATGCAATGCAACGTTGCGGCTTCCTGCCTCGATTCCAAATCGTAGCGCGCAAAGCATGGCAGCAGAGGCATCACCGATTTGCATGCACGATTTTCACAGTTCAGATAGCATAGCACTACGATCCAGTGTCTCAGGCCGCCTGGCCTTGCCTTGCACACGTGCCACAGATAACCTCACACAGCTCTCAGACACCAGATCGCAGGAGTTTACGATCACTCTGCGGTGCTGCTCATCTATCTGAGCATGCCATTGAGCGTATAACATCTACATGCAAATGCAGGCTCTGTCACGATACACACCTTCATAGCATACCGCCTCTCCTTCCCGCTGCTGGAGCCAAACCCTCGTCCACCGATTGGGGCAAGCGCGCCATCGTTGCTGCCACTGCTGATGCTCTGCTGATGAGACTGAGGCTTCCTGCGCACGACGCTAACCTCCCCAATCGAGCCTTTGCCGATTACGTCCAGCACCTCGTACCTCTCCTGCAGAGATTTCTCCTGCAGCCAGACCAGATTTTTCGCCAGGCCATTGAAGGATGTGTCCGATAGAGTTTCGATGTTGGGCTGTGTCCGAGAGCTGGCGCAGCCCATGCTGCTATGCCTCAGGCAGAAGATCTCCGATATTAACCTTTGTTTTGCGTGGTTCTGTGTCAACAGCGGTGGACACTAATGCAGACGTAAGCTAGGCTCCGTACGCTTGTCGATAACTTGCCCATGCTCCAGGCTCCAGACGCATCTATATCCTGCTCCGACAGGTACGAAGAAAGACAGAAAAAAAAAGTGAAACCGTTTTCTCACCCCCCTTTCCCCTTTTGATCAGGCTGGTAACGGAAATCTGTTGTTTGCCTTGTCAGTAGCACTGTATACCTTCGCAAAAAGCAGATCTGGCGCAGACTGAACCAGGACAGGGACTATGGGGAATGCGCCCGCTGGAGGCACGGGCGATGAAGTGGCCCACTTCGACCACAGCTTCGAGGCACGCCTTCTAGGGTGCACGGATGGGCTCGTGCCTGCCTACGAGCCAGGCACCGTCAGCGCTGCAGCTATGATCAACGAGGACCTGGGCAGCGAGGGCAGGCCCATCATTGTGGAGATCAAGGGTGGGGATCTGGTGCTGATAGAGGTCGGGGGCATCACCAAGGACAAGACCCTCCTGAGGGTGCCCTACCCCGCCATCAAGCAGCTCACCTGGGACCATGGCCTGAGCTCCGTCATGGTAAGAAATTATGGTGGCTCATGATTCGTATGATTTTTTTCAAGGGTACTGCTACACCGGTGACCATGTGTTAATGCGAAGATGTGGCGTAGCCGCGGAAACCGCGGAAAAGCTGCGCCTGCCTGCGCAATGCTCGAAGCAGCAGGTTCGTTTCTTCTGATACACTCTGGGTAAAAGGAAACCAGCGATGCAAATTGTGCTTGATAATGAGTGTTCCTAAAAAAACATAGCGTATCAATCTGCTGCAATTGTACACTCACCTGCTGGGCAATGGCGGCAGCAGATGCGGCGCCATAGCAGTGCGGAACATGCCCATGCCTGGTTCTCAACAGCAGGCAGCAGGCAGTATGCCACACTGACTGCCTCACCACGCCAGATCATCCAATTCAGGTACTCAGCAGAACCGCCGTCTGCTGCTGACCAATCCCTACGCCCCAGGAAACAGCCAGCTGCACCGCTCACCCCCCCCCCCCCACCCACCCCCCACCCCCCCAAGGTCCACTTCGCTGGCGGCAGAGACGCCGCGCGCTACGGCGCCGCCGCCACCGCCGCCGCCGATGACACCTACATCATCCTGCGCCTCGCCGTGTCCGTGGAGCTCGAGAACGAGATGCGCGCGCGGATCCGCGCGGAGCTGCGGCGCGCCGGCGCCGCCGCCGCGGGCGCCGCCGCCGACGCCGCCGCCGTCGCCGCCGCGACGGAGCGCGCCGCCGCCGCCGCGCCCGCGTTCAACTACATTGGCATCTTCGCCGGCGGCACCAAGCCCAAGCCGTTCCAGCGGCGGCGCGCGAACCTGTCGGCGGCGGTCGCGGACGGCGCGCTGCCGGCGCTCGGCGCGATGCGCGACGCCGCGCTCGCCGCGCACGACGGCATGTCCAAGCCGCTGCGCGCAGGTGCGGAAGGCGTGCGCGCGTTCTTCTCGCGCACTGCAGCAATGTGCGGCGTTTTGGGGGGGGGGCAGTGTACGCGGCTGGCAGCGAGTTCGATGCTTCTGTGCTTTCCTTCAGGGCAGTGTTTGTTGTTGGGGTAGATGCTTCTGGAGTTTATTGTTTGGTTGCTGTCTGTGTGCTGCGCTGAGGCTGGAGCCGGGAGAGACTCTTGAGCTGCAAGGATGACCGTGTCGCGATGCTTCTGGAGTTTATTGTTTGATTGCTGTCGATCTACTTCACAGAGGCTCGAGCGGGGAATGATGCTGAAGTTGCGGGAGTGACTGTGTTGCGCTCTTCGCCCTGTGGTGCCTGGTGCGTGCTCTCTGCGCGCGCGGGTGCTCATGCACAGAGGAAGCCATGCTCAGCACTTACCTGAACAGTGCAGGCGGCTGGTGGCTTTGGGATGCTGCGCACAGCACCGCCTGCTCGCATGGTGCAGGCTGCCTGTGCCAGGGCAGTGATGCTCCGCGACAGTGTACAGGCGCCAGCGCTCCAGGTTCTTGTGTCCTGGTCGCGCATGACAGCAACCGCTGCGGCCGCGCCTCCGACCACGCGCGTGCCAAATCATACCTACCACCAGTCATTTCCAGTTCACTCGTCGCATCACAGTCTGTGCCATGAGCTCGCCGCCAACCGCGCACCCGAGTGCGGCCGGCAGCAATCATACCTCCCCCCTGTCGCTTCCGGCTCACGCGATGGCTGCTTAAATCTGTTTTAACAGCTTGAACCCGTGCTGCTAGCGCTGCGCACTCAACCACTGTGTGCCAGCCCTGTTGCTTGAAGCTCACCAGCAGCATCAGACCCTGCTCAGAGAGCTTGTCGAGTAGGGTAACGACACCGCCGACATACGTCTTGCGGCTCGATAAACGCTAATAAATAATTCATGGCACCGCAACCTGTTTCTAAAAGCTCGCCCCCGTGCTGCGCGTTCACGCGCGCGCCGCAGGCTCCAGCAAGCGCAGCGCCCTCGCGCTCGACTTCATCCACACGGGCGCCAACGAGATCCCCTTCGTGTGGGCGCGCGCCGGCAGCGGCGGGCCGCAGAACGGCGGCCACCTCGTCTTCTCCGCGCGCGGCATGGCGGTGCGCGGCAGCCACGGCGCCACGGGCAACGTGTGCCCGTACGACGCGATCGACGGGTGGAAGATGACGGACGTCAAGAACCAGGTGAGCGCTGCTGCTGCTGCTGCGGCGACTGCTGCTGCTGCTGCTGCTGCTGCTGCTGCTGCTGCTGCTGCTGCTGCTGCTGCTGCTGCTGCTGCTGCGGCGGCTGCTGCTGCTGTTGCCTCCGCACAGGCTGCTGCTGCGGCATGCGTGCCGTGGCGCGCCCCACTTCGTGAACGTAGCAGGCGGCACAAATGCGCGTAACCGGCGCGCCGCTCGTGCCAGCGCAGTGCCAATGCTGTTGTGAGATACTTCAGCAACATTGCAAGACCTGCAGCAAATCGACACGGCGTCGTGGCTCGTCCCGTCCAATGCGCTCACCCCCCCCACCACCCCTCCCCTCTCTCTCCCCCCGCGCAGCGTGAGGCCGTCGCCTCCCTCGAGATCACAGTCCTCGGCGGCGCGCGCTCGCAGTACGGCCTGCCCCCCGAGTCCGTCCTGCCCGCGCGCTGCGCGCTGGAGTACTTCTGGAACGCCGCCGCCGCCGCGTGCGGCGGTGCACCCGCCGCCGGCAGTGCGCTCGGCCGCGACGTGCAGAGCGTGCTCACGCTCGCGGGCGCCGCGCACGCGCCGCCGCCGCCGCGCCGCCGCCTCGAGATCGTGGACATGGACGGAACGACGCTGCGGCATGGCTCCATGGTGGGTGCTACTCAAGTGTTGAAGTTGCATGGCGGCTGTGTGCTACTTCAATGTTGAAATTGCATGATGGCTGCGTCGCGTGCGCGTCGGACCGGTGCTGGGTAGAGCGGAGCGGCGTGCAGAGAGCGCAGATGTGGCTTTCGCAACTGCGCGGCGCTGGCGGGGATGGCGTGTCACTTCAACCTTGAAGCTCTGTGACGCCCGCGGCGCGCGCTGGAGCGCGCCGGAGCTGCTCTGAGTGCGTGCAGCAGCGCACAGATTATTGTTGTGTTCTGTCTTTGCGCTGACTTGTGCGCATTAGGAAGCCCCTTGTCTTGTCACTGTTGACAAATTGACATGGATGCACATCAACGATACATGATTGTGGGGTTACTACATGAAGTGCGGCACCAATGTATGTCATCTGCATTGCGCCTCATGTTTGTGCAGATTCATGCGTTCGGAAAGCCCCTTGTGTGGTATTTAGTGATGAATTCACCTGGACTTGTGTGTTATTGATGAAATTAGCTGTTAAAACATTGATGACGTGTTATATTGGGTAACAACTTCATTGATGACATGTGATATTGGGTAACTTCAAAGTGCAACATTCATGTATGTAACTTGCAGCGCGCTTTGTGTCTGTGCAGATCCGTGCGCCCGGAAAGCTCCTTGTGCGGTCCCTACTTATTTATCAAGTTCTGTGGATGAAGTTATCCGATGAATATCGATGATGTACCATAAGTATTAGTGCAACGTCAATGTATATCACTGCATTGCGCCTCGTGTTTGTGCAGATCCGTGCGCCCGGAAAGCCGGCATCCCGCCTCAAGGGCGCCACCACCAGCATCATGTCCCTGGGCTCCGGGTGAGTACGCTCTTGCAAGCTCTGTCACTGCCTTTGGCAACTCTGGCGATAGTGGGCAAGACCTGGTCTGCGTTGAGGCGATCTGTGAATGCTGCAGTTGATTGGCTCTATGGGCGCCATTGAATCATGAATGACATCACCAATGACTGCAATGGATGGAGCATGTGGGGCCAGTGGCCATTGCGGGAGCATGTGTGCTGCGCTCAATTCTCATTGACGCGGAAATGACTTGCTGCGATGCACACGATAGACCAGGAACCGAGCTGTGAGAACCCCCTGAGAGTTCAGGGGGGTGCTGCCTGACTAACCCACTCCACCTCCACCCTTAACATTCACCAGATACCGAGAGCAAGCGAGCAAGCATTGAAGTTCGGGTAGCAAACCTGACATCAATCAATCATGTGGCCTAATTTGCAATTTGCGCTCTACGCAAGGAGCAATACAAGTACAAGTTCCCCGAGAGCCTCGTTGCCATGATATGCCCTGCTTCGGCTACCGCCACACACCTCTTGTTTGCTCAATGCCGATAACATGCCAAGCGTTCTGGGGTTGCTTTGCTGATGCTTCGCTGATGCCGATGCTTGTGTGCTGTGTCTACAGGGACAAGAAGCAGAAGCTGGAGACGAACACGCCCGTATCGACGCACTGGGACAAGGTGAGCCCCCGTGGAATGTATGCAGTGCTTCCTCACACCGGTAGCGTTAGGAGTGCGTCGGCAATTTCATACGTTCATGCTATTTGCAGCTGCCATACGCTTTTGTGCCCAGCGCTGCTGAAAATAGGGCAAGGCAGGTGGCTGTCGAGATGCGTGGTGCTGATGAAGTTGCATTCGCGCTCTCCAAGCTGCAGGCTGGCTACACCAGGGCGCAGAAACGCAGCGGCGGTCAACACGCATCAGCTGAAGTTGAAGTTATACTCGAACATGCTGCATGTATCCAAACCCAGCTCTTCCATCATCTTTTCCCACGTTGCCACAGGCTGTGCTGCGTCAAAGGTGGTATTGTTGACCTCTGGCTCAAAGCCCTCTCAGTGGCGCCTTTGCAGACCTCAGCTTGTGCAGTTCTTCCATACGTCCACACAATTTTAAACTCTTGTAGAAGTGGCAAGGGAGGCAGCTGTCGAGATGCATGTTGTTGTTGAAGCTGCACTCAAGCCCCTCAGAGCTGCAGGCAGGCTATGCCAGGGTGCAGAAGCGCAACGGCAGTCAACATGCATTATGTTGAAGTTGAAGTTGTACACAAACATGCTGCATGGTCCAAAGCCAGCTCTGCCGTCATCTGTTGCAGGCTGTGCTGCACCAGGGGTGGCCGAAGATGCGCCGCGGCGGTAAACGTGCCTCGTGTTGAGGTTGAAGTTGCACTTGAGCATACTGGCTGCAGAGAAGTGCCACGGCATTTAGAACTTATCGCGTTGAGGTTGGCTTTGCACGTGAGCATGCTGCATTCCTCAAATGTATCTCAAATGTATTCCTACCGCGTTAATTCGCCCACCACCGCAGGCCGTGCTGCACCAGGGCTGGCTGCAGAAGCGACGCGGCGGTCAGGCTGCCGTCAAGACGGCCATCTGGCGCTACTTTGTGCTCTACACGACGCCACAGGGGCCCTTCCTGGCCTACTACGCCGGTGAGCACCCGCATGCAGACGCAGGCCCTCTGATATCTGCAACCGTGAACGTATTGGCACCTCGGATGACTCACTAAACTATTCACTCAACTTCTCGGTGTGTGTTGGGTTCCTAGAGGAGTCACTCAACTACTCACTCGGCTACTCGCTGTGCAAACAGCCCGCGGACACCATCCGCTCGCCTGCCGTGCGCTCTTGGATGCGCTGCCGCCTGGAGCGTCACTCGTGAACGTGACAGTGCCGCTGCTTCAGCTTAAGAATTCTTTGTCCAGCGCGCCCCTTACGGCACCGGCGACGCTGCCCGCCAACATCCTAACTCCTCTCACAGGTCCCCCGCCTCGTCCACACATCATTGCTTGCAGCGGCCGCCGCCGCAAACGTCATCGATCCGCCATTCTTCTCCTCCGCGCGCCTCGAGCCCTCGCATATGCTCAATGCCATGCATACGTCCTTACTCCCTTGCTATGCATACCTACCCCCCCCCCCCCTTTGCTGCTCTCTGCCACCGCAGACGTCACCGACCTGCCGCTCTTCGCGACGTCGCGCCTCGAGCGCGGCCTCGTGGACCTCTGCACCGTGCAGTACTACCGGCCGCAGTCTAGCGACGCCACGGCGCCAGACAACGCCTTCGACGTTGTCACCACCGACAAGGACTGGGCGCTTGGCGCGGAGTCGCCCGCGGCGTTGCAGGCAAGAGGGGGTCTCGGTTGAGGCGTGCTGATGCGATGGCAACGCTCGGCGCACATGCGTGTTGCGTTGTGCATGGAATGCCTAGACTTTGCGCAGAGACGTGCATGCGCTGAAGCAAACTACAAGAGGGAGGTGTACACGCGGTCAGGTGCAGAGTCCTGACGCGGTGGCGTTGCAGTGTCGGAGTGCGCGCGGTTGCGTGCGCGCGCGCGTGTGTGTGTGTGTGTGTGTGTGTGTGTGTGTGTGTGTGTGTTGCAGTACGCATCAAACTCCTGATGCTGGTGTAGAGGCGTACGCCTTCGACGTCGTCACTACCGACAAGGACTGAGCGCTCGGCGTCGCCCGCGGCGCTGCAGGTGAGGGGGGGTCGTGCTGACACGGTGGCAATGCTCAGCACATGTGCACATTTATGCATACGTGTAGCGTAGATTTGACATGCCACCACGGACAAGGACTGGGCGCTCGGCGCGGAGTCGCCTGCGGCGCTGCAGGCGAGTGGGGGTCTCGGTTGAGCCGTGCCGACGCGGTGGTGACGCGCAGCGCGTGTGCGCGTTTTGCGGATCGCACCGCATGCACCGCATGCCTAGCCTCCACGCAGCGACATTCGTGCGTTGCAACAGGTGACCAGAGGCGTACACGCGGTCGGGTGCAGAGCGCTGCAGGCGGGGGTTGCTGGTGAAGCATGCTGACGTGATGTCAGTGCTCGGCGCGTGTGCGCGTTTATGCAGACGCGTCGTGTAGAATGCCTTCGGCTACCGCGTACGCTGAGAGGCATG
Source organism: Tribonema minus (assembly GCA_017506865.1). Classification (NCBI taxonomy): domain Eukaryota; class Xanthophyceae; order Tribonematales; family Tribonemataceae; genus Tribonema; species Tribonema minus. Next base: position 85,324 of record JAFCMP010000017.1, on the reverse strand, counting down.
CACGCGGTTGCGCGCAAAGCGGCCCCCTACGCAGCAGCGCTCCGCAGGGCCACAGCTCAGTCTCGCCCTAACCCTAGTTTGCGCAGCCGCGCTGCTGCTCGTCCTCACTCCTTGAAACTGCCTTGTAACTGCTCTGTAACCGCCGCGCAGGCGTGGCTGGCAGCGCTTGGCAGGGCCACGGCTCAGTCTTGCCCTAGCCCACTTGGTGCCAGCTGCTGCTGCTCATTCTCACGCTCCTTGTAACTGCCCTGTAACTGCCCTGTAACTGCCGTGCAGGCGTGGCTGGCAGCGCTCGGCAGGGCCACAGACCAGGCCGTCGCGCTTGCGAGCGATGAGGACGTCATGTTTGACTGCTTCTGCCGCCACATGACCACCACGCAGAAGCTCAGGTGAGCGCAGCGCTGCTCATCAATGGCTTTGTTGAGCACTGCACGCGTGCGCATCCTGCAAATGCACGTCAGCCTGAACAGCGGCCGCAATCACAGCGGGCACCACAGATGCGCGAGCCGGTGCCTGATCCTAATCCTAATCCCGACCCTACCCCCCTGCACACCCGCACTGCCCAGTCCCAAACGTGACCTGTTGCAACGTAGAGAGCTGCTGCTCACTACCCTGTTGCACCACACCCGCAGAGCCAGACATCAAGGGGACAAATGCAACAGAAGACCGACGCCAGTCGTGTGCTGCTAGAAGCGAATGTATTGTAGTCTGCCTACCGGCAAGTGTAACTGCCATAACCGCGTCAAGCGTGCAAACGTCAATGAGCATGTAAGTGCCATATGCTCCAACATAACCCTAACCCTCGTTGTGCACGCCGCTGAGCACCACTGCGCAGCCCCGAGACGCGCGCGAGCCTGAGCCTGTCCGCCATGGGCGTGACGCTGCGCGAGACGGGCGACGAGGGCAGCATCGACGGCCAGCTCAAGGCCACCAAGACGGTGAGACGACGCTTGACCTATTTCGTCCTAGCCTCGACTTGTCTGGAAGCGAATCAGAAGGCCGCAGAGCTCTAGACTAGGTGACAAATTTTATGTGATGTCAGTCACGGTGACGTCTTGCTCCAAACATGCCACCAAGGTTTGGGACAAGACGCAGACCCACAACAGTATTTCTAGCCTTGACTTTTGCCTCTATCTGGTGCTAGTCGGGGTGGCGTCTTGTTCCGAACACGGCCCAACCGCGACTGACACCTATGCGGTGTGCGCTGGCATGCGGGCGGGCGGCTGCGCATTACGGCTAGCGCTACGCCTGCGTACCTGCAATCGTTGGGGGGGATGGCGCAGCTTGAAGTTGCGTGGTGCGGCGCCGCCGCTGCGGCCCACTGCATCGCCCAGACGCTTTCGACTTCTTACACGACGCTGATGGTCAGAGCACCGTCGCCGCAATCAGCGCACCACGATCGTCCCCTGCTGAGTTGTCGAGGCACTTCATGTATTTCCGCTCAAGGGGCGGAAGCCCTTGATTACCTTGACCCCAAATTTGGCCGCATGCGGAAGCTGCAGTTGTGGATAGTACATTGAGCCTCGCTTCATGCATTTATGCGTGGTCCGTTGCAATGCACCGCTTAGCTTGCATTTTTCCGCCCATGGGCTTGGCCACTCCCCCTTGCAGAGCGTCAGTCGTGTGTGTCCTCGCAGCATCCGCAGCGCGCGAGCGGGCGTGCGCTGCAGAAAGCGCTGCATGCAATTGCGAGTGCCGCCGCTGGCGAGCATCGAACGACAAGAAAAAGCCATTTGGCGATGATACAAAACCACCACCACTGCGCACAAGGGCCAGCACGCTCACATGCCACGTGCGCGTGCTTGTCGTGTGGTGCTGCTCCGCAGACGTTGTAACCGTTCACCATCTGGTGATGAGACACAACCACCGCCACCGCACACACTCGATGTCGAGCTCACAGACAGCGCATGCCCGCTTGTCATGTGGTGACGCCTTGCAGACGTTCTGGCCGTTGACCATTTGGTGACGAGACAAAATGATACTCACCTCACACACGCGCTGTCGAGCTCACAGGCCGCGCGTGCCCGCTCGTTGTTGTGTGGTGACGCCTCGCAGACGTTCTGGCCGTTGACCATTTGGTGATGAGACAGAACCACGGTCACTGCACACACGCGCCATCAGCACTGCACACACAAGCCATCAAGCTCACAGGCCGCGCGTGCGCGCTCGTTGTCGTGTATTGATGCTCCGCAGACGTTCTGGCCGTTCACGGACTTCTTCAAGTGGACGCCCACCACCACGCCTGACGGGCGCAAGGCGCTGTCGCTGCAGTGCTTCACCGACGGCAAGTTCAAGCAGAAGCAGGAGGTGCGTATCAGCCCGAACGTGCTCTCGCCTGGTCGGTCGCTCCGTCCGCCCTCGCAGCTGCTGCCTCGCATGCGTCTCAGCTGCTGCAATGCCGCCACGCGCTGGCGTGCGCCACTGCACAGTAAAGAGTTGACGGTGACGTTTGGGTTAGCGCTAGGGTCAGGGTTTTAAAGTAAGGGTTAGGTCAATGTTAGGGCTAGTAGATCACCGTTTTTGCTGCACGTCGCAGATGTGACGCGCCTGCAACGCCCTCTTGCGCTCCGCAGCACCTTTCGGCGAAGCAGCAGTGCTCACGCGCTGACCCTCAATGGCAGCGCTCGACGGCCGGTGCGTGCCTTCTCGCTCGCCGGTTGTCTGGCAGGGCCCACTGGCCGTCGCACTGGTGGCGGAATCCCCAAGTCACGGATTCGCCAGTTCCGCAGCACGCATGCACACAGTGTCATGCACTTTTTTCCACATTGCTTACTGTTGTAAAAAAGAACCAACTCCCTGCACGGGCGCTGCAATTGAAGTTACGTTCCCCAATGCGCTGCTGCGCACTGACAATCACCCCCCCCCCCCCCCTTGCTCACGACCCCCCCCCCCCCTCTCGCTGCGCACCAGGTGCTGCTGCTGTTTCCCTCCTCGTCCGGCGCCGCGCGCTGCGCCAGCGTCATCGAGTACGGCATCGAGAAGTTCATGACCATGATGCACATGTCGCTGGAGCACCGCGCCGCCGCCGCCGCCGCAGCGGCCTCGCCCGCGGGCGCCGAAACCTCAACTTCAACTGTAGACGCTCCGCTTCCGCCGGCGCCCGCCGCTGCCGCTGACGATGACAGCAGCTTTGACGAGCTGTTTGCGCCGTCGCCGGCGGCGGCGGCGGGGCCGCTGTCGCCCGTTACGCACCGCCACGGCAGCATGAGCATGGACGCGACGGCGCAGTGGGCGGACGCAGTTGTTGCCAGTCCGCCGCGCCCCGAGGGCCAGCAGGTGCGATTGCATGTTGTAAATGATGTTGGTCGAGCGTTGCCTTGCTTTGCAATGAAGAAATGAATAATGACAAGTTTCGAGCGGATGCGGTTGTGGCCAGTCCGCCGCGCCCCGAGGGCCAGCAGGTGCGGCCGCGTGTGTTGGCTGGGCGCTGCCTCGCTCTGCAGTGAAGAAATGAACAATTCAAAATACGTAGTTGATGGGTGTCAGTTTCCAAATAACGCCAAACTTCACTCAGGATACCTCAACATATGTACTCAATGAGTATCGGTTTTGGGCGAACGCGGTCGTCACGAGCCCGCCGCGCCCCGAGGGCCAGCAGGTGCGTCCGCGTGTGTTGGTGGAGCGCTGCCACGCTCTGCAGTGGAGGCATGGGCATGAAAGACTGCCATACTTGCAAGTATGTAATGGATGGGTGTCAGTTTGACTGAGCGTTGCCTCGCTCTGCAGTGGAGACACGGGCATGAAAGGATGCCATTCGGAGTATATAATTCATGAGTGTCAGTTTTGGTTCAGTGCAAGGAAGAACAGGCCAGTGTCAACCTCTGAACTAGAGAAGTCTCGATGACCCCATTACAGTGAAATTGTGGTGCAGCTTCAGCTCTTTTATTTCCAATCCCCACCGAACAGACGACATCACTAGGTTAGGCAAGACAACGTTTCTGAGCATTTGGATCCACCAGGTGGCATGTTATTCTGTCGCGTAGAGCGGTGCTTCCTGCCGCCGCACTGCAGACTTTGTTGTCGCAGCGGGTGACAGGTGTGTGTCGCCTGACACGACCATACACGCACGTCATCGATGCGCCCGGCGCACCGCAATTGCGACGTGGGGTCCGACAGCGACAGCGCTGATGATTGCACGCGAGGACAGCCGTTGGGTGTGCAGCAGTCACTGCTGTGTAGAGACGCAGGTGACAGTGTGAATTCCAGTGATGCTGCCAATACCCGGCTCAGGACACCAGCATCTGCAGCAGCGACCGCTCCCTGCGTCTCCGCCGCCGCACCGCCACCGGCTTGCTCTGCCAACCACGCCAAAACCCAACGCTTACCCTTACCCCCGCCATGACCATTCGCGCCACCCTTCTGTGAAGCGCTGCTGCCAAACCCCGCGCCCTGACCATTGCGCCAGCCATCTGCGCAGCGCCGCCGCTGCTGACTCCTCGCCACGCTCCCACTTCACACCGCGCCGCAGGTCAGCAGCGAGGGCCTGCTGCTCTACGACAGCGACCCGGACGACATCGTCATCAGCCCCCCCCCCACCACCCAACCAGCAGCGGCGCCGGCGCCAATCGCGCCCCCCGCCCTCACCGCGACGTGGGACCCCGACTCCGCCCAGGGCCTCAGCAGCTTTGCCAACTTCGGCAACGCATCTCCCGTGGGCGCGGCGCCGCCCTCCGTCTGGGGCGCCACGCTCGCGCCGGCGCCTGCGGCGCCGCCCGCCGCTGCGGCCCCCTTCGACCCCTGGCCGACGGCCGCAGCGCCGCCGCTGCCGCCCGCCGCCGCCGCCGCGCCCGATCCGTGGGGCGCACTCAGCGCTCAGATGCCGCCGCCCACGGCAGCTGCGCAGATGCCTGCAGCAGCAGCGGCAGCGCCGCCGCTGCCCGCGGTGCCCGCGCCGAGCGCATGGCCCACTAGCCCCGGCGCTGCCGCCGCGATGACTGGCGCGCCCGCCACGGCGCCCCAGGGCTGGCCCACGAGCCCTCCCGCCGCTGCCGCTTTCGGCGCAGCTGCCGCCGCGCCCAGCGGCTGGCCTGCGATGCCCGCCGCCGCCGCCGCCGCTGCCGCCGCGCCCGGCGGAGGCTGGCCGGCGGGGCCTGCGCCGCCGATGCCCCCGGCGCAGCAGCAGCAGCAGCAGCAGCAGCAGTACCAGCAGTCGTTCTCCCCGTCCCACGCTGCGCCCCTCAACATCCCGTCATTTTCGCCCACCGCCGCGGGCTGGGCCATGCCTGCCGCCGACACCGTGCCGATCGCGTACGCCGCGGTGTCGCCGCTGCGGCCTGGTGACGCCGCGTTTGCGCCATCGCCGCCCGCGCCGCTGTCGCCGGACCTGCACGCGTGGGGTTCCGCCGCTACGGCGCCGGCTGCGGCGGGGGGCGGCGGCGGCGCGGCGTTCGCTGCAGCGCCCGCTGCTGCGGCGCAGCAGCCGTGGGCGTTCCCGCAGCCCGCAGCGGCGCCCGCTGACGCGTTCGATCCGTTCAGCGATCTGTTTGCCGCAACAAATGCGCCCAAGCCGCCCCCCAGCTCTGCCTGGGACTGAGCGGCACTGCACTAGTGGCGGCGGCTGCATTTGGTTTGCTGCTGCTGGTGTGACGCTGTCACCAGGGGGCGTCACAGTCTTGAGATGCAAAGGCCAGGAGGGGGCATGGCGGATATGGCAGCGCAGTGCAGGGATACGGTCATGGGGGCGCAGCTGCGCATGCGCACTCGGTGAAATCCGCTCAATGAATTGCTTGGTGACTGAGCAGGTAGGGTTATTCAGAGACACCGGACGAGGGGGGTTGGGGGGGGGGGGGGGGGCGTGGCATCAGTTTTCGCAGGCGGGCTGCGTGACACTCATGCTCTTCACGTCGTTTTGATCAGCCGTTTCTTGCAGCAGTGGTCTTGGTTCTGTCCGTAAATGTCTGTCAAGGTCTGTATTGTCCACGACTGTCTCGGATGCGCGCAGCAGCTTCCACGTGTCCGCAACAAATGAAATGGAGTTCGTCTTTCGGCTGCGTTTCGCATCGTCTGCCCTGCACATGCCATGTAGGGTCAGGGTTTCGGTTGAGTTTTGGCAAGTCAAATCACTGGAGGTCACGTGAGGGGCTGCCGTAACCCTACTACTTCAGCTATGCCGTAACCCTACTACTTCAGGTATGAAGTAGTCTTGACCCTGTTGTACCCACCCTGCAGTGGCAGCATCTGTACTGATGATGTGCTTCCATTGCGTTTGTGCACACGGTCCCTCAGAGTCTGATCGGTGGGGGGCGTACATGACCACCAATTGAACAGAAGAGTTGACAATTGCAGCGGTAATCGAGGTACAACTCATGAGATCAGGAGCAGTAACTTGAAGTTGCTCCTCCATTGACTGCCATGCACGGGCTCTTCCATTGACTGCCATGCACGGAAGGTGACTGGACACAGGGACGCGAGTCGGTCGTGACGCTGCTGACTGCTACTGTGAAGGCTAGATACTACGGTGAAATGAAATGGCACGCGCTGAAGCAACGTCGCGCCCTACCTTGAAACCTATCAGCTCAATCCCATCTGACATTGGCAGTGAGAGCTCTTGCCAAATTTGGACATCGCGCATGCACACAATCTATCATGCTGCCACTGGCGCAAGCTCGCTGGGTTACAACATACCCCCCCCACCCCCCTCCCCCCCCGCTGCGGGCTCGTTAGGTTGCTTGTAAAGGGTGCTTGTGAAGGGGGCGCACCCCATACTGCCGCGAGTCATGCGCCGTGCGACACGGTGGGGAGTGCTTTCTAAAGGGGCCCTATTTCATGCTCTCAAGGGGGCCCGGGCGGGGTTCTGGCAGGCAGCGCTCCGAGTCCAGGCGACTGAGCGGCAGCGGCGCGCGCGCAGCAGCAGGACGCCGCTGCTGCTGCCTGGACGCCGCACGCGTCGAGGATCTGGTACCGCATGCGGCGTCGCTACTTGGTAAGGTCGAGGGCCTCCTGAATGCGGTGCCTCGCAGAATCGCTGAGGCCCGTGAGCTCCTTGTCGGCGGGCGTGGGGGGCCCGTGCGTGGACACAGAATAGCCGTCGTCTTACGTCGCCCGCATCCGCCGTATCACGGCGATGATCAGCGCGCTGCTGACTTTTGCGAGGACGGCCCCGCCACATTGGCGCTGGCAGCGGGCAAGGGGGTTGCCGTCTACAGCAACCTGCAGCGGACCCATGCCTGCAGTGGGGTCCTTCGCAGGACAGGGGGGGGCACGCAGTTCAAGGAGGAGCTGCAAGCGGCAGCTGTGCGCATGGAGCCGTGACGGACGTGGGGAGGTGGTCCATGCAGCAGTGCGTGGAGGCAGGTCTTCGTGGATGATCGGGCGGGGATGACAACGTCGTCGACCAGCGCGCAGCACAGCCACACCTGCGTAAGGATGTCTTCACCGATGCCCGCAGGGCCAAGGTGAAGTTCGCGGTCACCCGCTGCATCGACATCGCCAACTTGAAGGCGCGCCAAGGTGTCAACTGGCCGCACGAAAACCTTCATGCGCCTTGTCATTCAAGTTGTCGGTGCAGCAGTGACCGCGAACTTCACCTTGCCCCTGCGGGCATCGGTGAAGACATCCTTACGCAGGTGTGGCGGTGCCGCGCGTGCTGATCGACGGCGCTGCCATCCCCGCCCCATCCGCTGAGACCTGCCTCCACGCACTCCCGCATGGACCAGCTTCCCACGTCCGTCCACGGCTCCATGCGCACTGCTGCTTTCCTCAGCTCCGCCCTGAAGTGAGTGGCGCCCGCTGTCTTGCCTGTGACGGTCACCCCACAAGTCTTTAAGACCCAACCACAGGCGTGGAGGTCTGCTGCGGATTGCTGTAGACTGCAACCCCCTCCCCCGCCGCCAGCGCCAGCATCCTCGCAGAAGTCCTATGGCACGTCGGGGGGGGGGCGTGCCGGCCGCTGTGCATCGTCGCCGTCGCCGACGTCTGTGTCGAGGGTGTCCGCGTCGTCGTTGGGGGTATCGTCAAGGTCATCATCAGCACATACCATTGACACCCAAGTAAACGCCCCCCCTGGCCAGCGGATCTACACCTGTGCACAGCACGCCCATGGGCCTTTACACCGGAGAGGAACCTGTATACAGAGGCGCGGGGTGGGTGGGGGTGGGGGGCTTAGCTGCTTCCATTTGGATTGCTAGCTTCGACAGGGAGCATCAAAAAGAGGGAGGGGGAATTCAGCTTGCCTTCGGGGAACTGCGGCGCCGTGCCATTCCGAATCGGTTCATGTACACTCGCCGAGCCCCGCTGATCGATCTGAGTCTGAGCCAGTGAGCCAGGTCAGTTGGGAGATGGTTTTGTGCTTCCACACACACAGTTTCAGAGTTGAAGCACACATTCAGAGTTGAAGTCCATCGTGCTGACGCGCACGTGATCTGAACCCATCGTATAGTGTAAACTGCGTCGCCTCATGGCCAGTATCCAGACGACGGGTTCCACACATCGCCCAGGTGTAATGGTGCACCAAGGGAGTCTTTTGTTCCTTTGGCAATCCTCTTGGTTGCATCGACGTCGTGTGGCTCAACATGCTGCATCACTTGCGCCTGCTTGCTGCTGATCAGCAACGCGACACCAATGGCAGAAAGTTCCACGGATTTGCGCATGAGATGGCTGCTGGCTCGCGGCAGATAGCCTAGCCGTACCTGCTGCTTCCAAGCCGCGTTGCGGCTTGTGACGGCCGGCACAGAACCAGAAGACATTGGCGAAGCACTATCGATGCTGATGGTGCGGCTGCTGCCAGTGCTGCTCCGGCTCCGAGGCTGTCGCGGGGGTTCTCGAACACACAAGTCATCGTCAATGCTGACGCGTCACACGAGTCTGCTGTATGCCTATGCATTTCTCCGAGTCTTGGTGATCCTTCCGGAGCCTCGAACACGCAGAAAATAGCTGCCTGCAGGAGCTTCTTGCTGCGCCATGGTAATGCTCGCTGAGGTGTCTGAGCTTGGCTGTGAGCCACTGTAAGCGGGCTTTGCAGCTGCATAGCTGCTCCCTGCTGAGTCTGTGTGCCCCGATTCTCTCATCGCAGACGGCCTTCCTTGCAGGATTTTGTGTTGTTTTACAGATCATTGAAGTTGCTCTTGAAGTTCTAGTTTTGGATCGCGTGCTTTGCGTTCCGTCATCATCAGCACAATGGCGGCGGCGCTGATGCTGGACTTTAGCCCAGTGGGTCCCGAAGAGGGGTTGCCGACCTCTGACAACTCTGCTGCATTGACCCAGTCGCAGGCTTTGTGCCTGGAGTACGATGGGAGCAGCAATTCGGTGACCGCCAATGATGAAAGCTTGTACCTTGGGCACTTCGTGCATGACAGGTGATAGCACCACTGCAATGAAGTGTTTCTTGACATGCAACTTGTCGTCACTATCTTCAATGACTGTCGTTGCAATGTCAGCTTGAACGTGGCAGAGTGAGAGGACCCTTTCGTCATGCATGTTTTAAAGGCGATGCTGTAGCAGGAATTTTTCTTTGAGTACCATTGCATGTGGTCCAAGCTCAAGAATCATAGCAGGGAGCAGCAACTATCACGCTGTATGTTTCAACGCAAGGCCTCCACCAATGCTCCATATGCGCCAGTGTGCATGCCATCCCTCACACCAAACTCCAACAGCTCCAACAACCATCGCTGCCACCGCAGTCAAATGACGCGCGCAAGCCGCTGCGCAAACGCGTGCCCTTGCCCCCCCCCCCCCCCCTTGCTCCGCAGGGGCAGGCTAGGCATCGCCGGCGCGTCGCTGCTCTCCCTGCTTTCCGGCGCGCGCCGCACGGAGGAGCTGCAGCGCGTCAGCCCCGCCTTCCAGCAGCGGCTGAGCACTGCGTGGCACCGGCAGGCGTGGAGCGTCGCCGCGGCGCCCGATTTGTCCAGGGTCGCGCTGGCGCAGGGCGCGGTGCTCACGTCACTGGAGCCCGGTGAAGGGGGGGGCGGCGGGGGCTTGGCTTGGGCGGCGCACGTGCGCAGGCAGGGGGGGGGGCACGGGCCGCTGCTGAGCCACCAGCTGGTGGCGTGGAGCTGCGATTTGAGGTGTGAGACCGTGGACTTGTGACGTTTTACTCGTGGTGACGTGCGGATGTTGCGCTGCGCGTGTGCCTGGGATCATCGCTGGCCGGCAGCCTGCGTGCGTGCGAAGTGGCAGCTTCTCATGATGAGTCAGGTGTGGCGCGACTGTCTGGCAGCCCGCCAAGCGCGCCACAGCTGATCTGTTGAGCTGACAGCAGGATGTCTGCAATGCGACGCCTGCACTGAGCTTCACTGGCTGACAGGCCCATAGTATTCCTGCAATGTTGCACATGGCTTTTGCATGCTTGGCCCTCTGCCCGATAGCAGGAGCTCATGTTACCATCATATCACCGCAAGCCTCAGTCAAACATCACCCAGGGCTGTCTGTGTTGACCCACAGTATCCGCCACTGCAATTTCCGCACCTCGTCCGCGCCAGTTGCGTGGCGGCGACAGCAGCAGACGGCAGCGTGTGTGTACACGGCGCGGCGACGGGCACTGCGGTCGCCGCCATCCCCCCCTACTCGCCCCTGCCATCACAACACCCCGTCGCGCACAGCAGCAGCGGCACCGCCGGCCTCGCCTTCCTTCCGCCAGAAGCTGCGCGCCATCCGCTGCTCGTGCTGCGCTTCCACGGCGCGCTCGAGCTGCACATGGTGGCCGTCGCCGCTGCCGCCGCCGCGCCGGCGACAGCGCCGCCGCCGCCGCCGCCGCCGCCGTCGCCGCCGCGCTCTGTCAACCTCGCGCGGTGGCACCCAGCCGCGGCGGCGCTCGCAACAGACGCTGCGCGCTTGCTCGCTGTCGTATGCGGCGCACGCCGCGTCAGCGTCTGGGCCGTCCGCGCCAGCGGCGGCGCGCCCGGCGGCGGCAACTGGCTGCAGCCGCTGCGCGTCATCGAGCTCGCCGCCGAGGCCCCCGGCAGCAGCAGCGGCGGCAGCAGGCTGGTGGTCCCCGCACCGCCGGCGGAGGCGCTGCGGCACCGCGGCGCGCTGGCGGCGCTGGCGCTGCCACGCCTGTTTGCGGCGGTCGCCGCGGCGCCGCCGCCGGAGGTCGCGCTGTCGCTCGCGCCCGGCGCCGCGCATGCCGCGGTGCTCGACGCCGCGGGGACCGTCACCATTGTGCCGCTGGCGGGGGGTGCTGATGGCGGTCAGGCGGCGGCAGCGGCGGCGGCGGCGGCGGTGTGCGTGCGGCGCGGCGACTGGGACCGTTGCGGAGGCAGCGGCGGCGGCGGCGGCAGTGTCAATGATGACTACGTCACGTGCATCGCGTGGTGGTCGCCGGATGTGCTCGCGGCAGTCACGTCATCGGGGCGCCTGCTGTTCAAAGCGGTGGGGCAGGGGGGGGGCGGGGGGGGCGGAGGCGCGCCCGCCGCGCCGGCGCCGCTCGGCCCCGGGCTGACGCTGGCATGCGCCGGCGACGGGCGGCGCGCGCTGCTGCTGCAGCAGCAGCCGGCAGGCGCGCGCGTGGTGCTGGCGGAAGCGGTGGACGCGCGCACGGCGCTGGCGCGGCGGCTCGACGCGGGGCTCGTGGACGAGGCGCTGGAGCTGGCGGAGAGGTTAGCGCTGACGTGCGCGTGCACGCACGCAGCCGGTTTTAGTTATACTGGCTTTTTCAAATGAACTCATTTAAATCAATAAAATATTCGAATCTGCTGGAGGTGGCCAGCCAATGCTATACCAACACTTTCTTTGGTTTTACGTTTCAAGGGTGTGAGGAGCTGTCGGGCGCCTTGCGGCCCGTGAAGACCGAGCTCGTTCGTTTATTGGACGCGATGATTTGGCAGGCGTGCTGCGGCTCGAGGGGGCCAGGCATGCGTGAGCGGCGGGCAGCGCGAGGTGCGAGCGAGAGCAGCGGATCGGGCCTGCTGCGGAGCGCGGCTGCGGCATGCAGCAGCTGAGCGTTGCCACACTCCTCGTGCGCAGGCCCACGAGGCCGTTTATTCTGCATTTGCAAACAATTTCAGTTGCAATACCCTACCTATTCACCGTCCCGCTAAAAACCGTTTGTGACTGACTTCTTTATTACTGCTGGTCATGCCAGCGACTCATATGACATCATAGCATCATGGCGAGTCACCTCTTGATCTCACCAAAACGAGGGTCTGTAGGCCTGATGAAACGTGGCGCTGGAGTGTGGCACGTATAATATAGACAGGGCGGTTGAGGGGGCGTGCTCATGGAGCCCCTGACCACTTCCTGATATTAATGTCCTGTGGGGCCATTGGATGGTGGTGTGCTCATCTCAGACGTGCGTGCTGCAGCAGGCGCGGCATGCAGCAGCACGTCAAGACCAGACGAGCCTCTGTCCATGCGCACGTTTGCTGAGAGTACTCCATGTGAGCGGCGCGCGCCACCGGCGGAGCTGCGGTCAGATCCACGACATGCTGCTGCGCAATTCCCTGCATACTGCTGCCGCCGCCACCGGCTGACTCAGATAATAATGCCGCACTGCCTCACACACCTCAGGTACAACTTCGGCGCCGACGTCGTCCACAAGGCGCTCTGGGAGCGCGCCGCCGCCGCCGACGCGCCACATGCTCCGCGCGCCGCTCCGTCACCGGATGGCGCGGAGCCGCCGAGCGTTGCTGCGGCGGTCGCCGAGCACCTGTCGCGCGTCAGTGACCATGCCTGGGTGGCTGCGCAGGCTGCGCGCGTGGCGCCAGTGCTGCTGCTGGCCGGCGACGCCGCCGCGCTGCTGCGCGTGGGCATCGCGCGCACGGAGCGCCTGCTCTCGCTGCTGTTGCGGCCGCCGACGCCCCGCAGCGGCGGCGGCGGCGACACCGTCACTGGCGGCGGCGGCGCGGCGGCGGCACAAGCGCTGCACGTCGGAGACGGGCATGCGCCGCGCGCAGCAGCGGGGCGCCAGGCCCTGCTCCGGCAGCACAGCCAGATGCAGGCAGCGCTGGCGCTGGCGGAGACGCACGCGCTGCTGTTGGCGCAGTCTCATCACGCCATCGGCGGCGGCAGCAGCGGTGCCGCGCCCAACGTGCCGCCGCTGCCGTTGCTGCTCGGCGCCGACGGCGGCGTGCGCGCGGCGGCGGCGGCACTGGCGCTGCGCGGCAACGTCGATGGCCTCGGCCTGCTGCTCATGCGGCACGGCGAGGCCGTCACGCTCGCTGAGCGCTGTGACGTGCTGGCGCAGCTGCCGGAGACCATGGACCCCAGGCGGTTCGCGCACCTGCTGCCGCCCGCGGCCGGCGGCGGCTGCGCGTCGGCGGCGGCGCTCTACCAGTGGTGCGCGGAGCGCGCGGAGGCGGTGGCTGACGCCGGCGCGCCGCTGCACTGCGCGCTGGCCCTCTGCAACGCGGTGCTTGAAGGCGCGCCCGACGGCGCTGGCAGCGCAGCCGCCGCCGCTGCGGCGGAGGCGGCGCCGGAGCTGCGGCGGCTGCGGCGCGTACGTGCGCAGCTGCGACGCATGCACGCGCTGGCGCGCGTCCGCCGCGCGCCGCCGCGGCTGACGCTGGCCGCGTGGCGCGCGCTGCCGCCGCGCGCGCAGTGCGCCATGGTGCTGGCGCGCTCCACGGCGGCGACGCTGGCGTCCGACGTGCGCGCGCTGCGCGCGGCGCTGCAGGAGGACGCCGAGGACGACGACTTCCCATCGCATGCAGAGAGCGCCGATGCGCTGGCTTTCCGAGCACCCGAAGCTGGTGCCAGCAGCGCTCAGCGACTTGCATCATCGCTCAACGGCGCCGCCGCCACCGCCGCACGCGCGACCGACGACGCACCCGCCGACGCGTACGCGAAAGCACCCTCGTCAGAGGACGCGGCGGCGGGGGGCACGGACCCGGGTCTCATCGCCGCCGAGATGATCGCGGCGCGTGTCGCGGAGGCGCCAAGCGCTGCCACCATGGCGCTCTGCGCCGCGGCGGCGGCGGCGTCGCGGCCGGAGGTGCCGCGCGAGGAGCGCGTGGTCGCGTCGACGCGCGGGCTCGCGGAGCTGCTGCTGAGCGCTGCGTACGCGTGGCGCGACGCGGCGCCAAGCGGCGCTGCGCTGGAGGCGCTGTGGCAGGTGTGTACGGCGTGCGGTGCGGCGCAGCCGGCGTCTGCGCGTTCACGGTCTGCCGCAGGTCGGAGCGCATGGTGCGCGGCCTCATGCAGCGCGTTGCGCCGCCCGCGGACACCATAGGCTGCAAGCTTGAGCCCAGGGGTAGGATTCGGGTCATGGTCATAGATGATATCACTGCCAGCTGTGCGCGCGAGCAAGCAAGCTGCGGCTTGTTCCACGGACCACAATCGCGTCCCCGCGGTCAGTCCTGATGCCGGTTTACGCTGCGCCGCGCTCTCGCACGCGCAGATGCTGGAGTGCCTGCCGGTGCGCGACGAGGGCTGGCCGCCGCTGCTGCAGGCGCGCGTCGACGCGCTCGAGCGTCACCTGACAGCCACCGCGCTGCTGTCGCCGCACCTGAGCGGCGCCGCCGCCGCGGCAGCAGCGCCGCCGCCGCCATCGCAGCGCTCCGCCGCCGCCGCGGTGCCGCCGCCGTCGTCCGTGCCGCCCCTCGCGGCGCACCTGCGCAGCGGCGACGACCCCGCTGCTGCGCGCCCCGCCGCCTATGCCGCGTTCATAGCGGACGCCGCCGCGCGCGCGTGCGCGCTTACGCAGGCGCCGCAGGCCCTGCTGCCGGACCTGATGGCGCTGCGGGAGCGCGTGGCGCCGGCGCTGCCGCTGGCGGCGCTTCTCGGCGGCGCGGCGGCGGCGGCGCTGCGGCACGGCACGTTTGATGCGGCGGCAGCGGCGGCGGCGGCGGCAGAAGCGGCAGAGGACGGCGGCGCGGCGCTGCAGGTGATGCCATTGTCAGTAGGTGGCAGCGAGCTTCTGTGCTCCTTGCTGGCCTGCAGTCGGCTGTGCAAGTTTGCATATGAAGGCTAAAGCCATGTGTAAGCGTGGCATCCCAGGGCAGTGCGCTACAGCGATGGCTGGTACAAACAATGTTCAAGGTCCAGACTGCTTCAGATTAGGGGTAGGGTTTGAATTGGGTATTTTAGTTGATCCCTGACCATGAACGCAGCAATGCTCTCTCCTTTGCTCTGCTCACTGCCACTGCCACGCCCAAGTGCTGGCGCCGCTCTCACACAATTCCTCATCGCTGACCACCGCCGCCCATTCTCCACAAGGCGTAAGGCCATACAAAGTGTCACGTGGAAGTTGCAGTGCGCAGCAGCTCGCACCTCACTTCTTGCCGCAGCGACTCACCCCGCCCACGCCTACTTGCTTTTCAGGCCGTGGAGGCAGCGGCGCTGGAGGCGGCGCGCGAGCGCTTCAACGCGGCGCCGTCGCTGGAGGGCGCGGAGCTGGCGGAGGCGGAGCGCTGCCTCGCGTTGCTGCCACAACGCTCAGAGGCGGCGGCGGCAGAGTGCCGCCTGCTTGACGCGGCGCGCGTCGTGGCGCGCCTCGGCTGCGACGTCGTGCCGCTGCAGCTGCGGCTCGCGTTGGACGGCGGTGGCGGCAGCGCGCAGCACAGCGGCAGCCGCGCCCTGCAGGTACGCAATTCCATTCTCCGCTGACTCCAAACTTTGCGTGTGGCGGGTTTGGTGCACACGTGCGTGCGTTGTGCACGCGGCCCTTGAGATGTGGGCCATTGGGGCCGCCCCCCCATCGCTCTGTTGTTTCTGCGCACCGCAACGATCGCTTGCGCTGCAGGCGCCCCCTCATCATTGTAGCGTCCCCGCCCTCGCTCCGCAGGTCGTGGACGCCGTGCTCCGCACGTCGCCGCGCGCATACGCCACCCCGCTCGCCCCGCTCGCTGCCGCCGCCGCGCTGCCGCCGCATGAGGCCCCTTATGTACATTCCATAGACTACGGCGAAGACGATGACGCTGAGCTAGAGGGGCCAGCGCGCGCCGACTCCCCGCTGCCGCTGGGGGGCGTGCTGATGCGGCTGGCGCGCCTCCTGGGCGCTCAGCCCGGGCCAGAGCTCGACGCGGTGCGGCTGCACGTCGTGCGCAGCGCGGCCGCCGCCGGCGACGCGCGCGCCGCCGCCGCCATGCTGCGCGCTGCGCTGGACGCCGCGGCGCGCCGCGCGCGCGCCCCCACCGCCGGCGCCGTCGACCTCGCGCTCGAGCTGCTGCGCGGCGGCAGCGGCGGCGGCAGCAGCGGCGGCAGCGCGCTGAGCGCCGATGACGCGTGCCGGCTGTGCGCGGCGGCGCTGCGCACCTGCGCGCCGTTGCAGGTGCCCGCACTGACCAGCGCGTGGTCCGCGCTGCCGCTGCCGCCGCCGGTGCAGCCGGCGCCGGTGGCGACGGTGGAGGCGGC
Organism: Tribonema minus; assembly: GCA_017506865.1. Taxonomy (NCBI): domain Eukaryota; class Xanthophyceae; order Tribonematales; family Tribonemataceae; genus Tribonema; species Tribonema minus. Next base: position 69,100 of record JAFCMP010000017.1, on the reverse strand, counting down.
GGCGGCGCGCGAGGCGCTGGAGGAGGGCGCCAGTGCCGCCGCGGATGCTGCGTTTTTGGACGCTGCGGAGACCTGGCTAGATGTGGACAGGGGGCTGGGGGATGCCGTCGCCAATCTGCTTGCAGTTTCGGACTGCGAAGCGGCGCTGGCGCGGCTGCGGGAGCTCGAGGCATCCGCGGAGGCGGCGCTGCAGCAGCAGCAGCAGGAGGCGGAGCAGGGCGCTGCTTGGGCGGAAGATGATGGGGATGTCGCTCTTGCTACTGATGCCGCGCCACGATCGCCGGCCCCGCGCACTGCGCAGCAGCAGCAGCAGCAGCAGCAGCGGCGCGCGACGCCGGAAGCGGCGGAAGTCGTGCCCGACGAGGCGCTCGTGGCGACGCTCCACAGGCGCGGCATCCCGCGCAACGGCGCGCGGCGCGCGTGCGTCGCCACAGCCAACGCCGGCCTCGCGCCGGCGCTCGCCTGGTGCGTCGCGCATGACTGCGACGCCGACTTCGACCACCCGCTGCCGCCGCCGCGCCTGCGCCGCTGCGACAGCGGCGGCGGCGGCGGCGGCAGCCCCGGCAGCACGCCTCGCGGCGTCGGAGCGCTGACGTCCGCGACGGCGGCGGCGGTGGCGGCGGCGCGGCGGCGGCGGCGGCGCGTCCGCGAGGCCAGGGCGGCGTACGCGGCGTTGGAGGAGCTGGCGCGCGCGGAGTCGCCGCTGCTGCCAGAGGCGTACGGCTACGATCTGGCGGCACTGCTGAAAACAGCGAGCGCGGCAAATGCGGGGCGGAATGGCGAGCGCGCGAACGGGGTGGGGGCGGCGCTGCGCGCTTGCTTGGAGGGGGAGGGGGAAGGGTCGGGGGGGGGGGCGGGGGCTCGGGAGCAGCTGGTAGAGGCGTATGTCGAGAATGTGAACTGGGCGCAGTTTGCGGCAGATAGGGGGTACCAGGGGGCGGTGCTGCGGGCGCTGGCGGAGGTACCGGCAGCAGAGGTGAGTGGCGGTGGGTAGTCGCGGTTCCATCAGGCGCATCATGAGCCGAAGTGGCAGCGGCAGCAGCGCTCAGGTGCTGGTGTGCGCAGGTTGAAGGCGCTGATCTGGCCTGTGATCTGGCAGCGTCTTCGCGCAGCGACGGACGTGACTTTGAACACTTGACCTTGTAGACTGTGACATCGCCTTACCTACCAGCCCTCACTGGTGCACCTGCCAGTCCCCCTTCTTTTCGTGCGTCGGTATCTCCATCAAAGGAGGCTGCACGGCCTTGACGCAGGTGTCTTCTGTGCGTGCTGCACCGTCCGCGCAGGCGCTGCACGCGGCGCTGCAGCTCGCGCAGGAGCTGGGCCACGACCCATGGGTCGTGGCCCTGCACCGCTTGAACTACCTCTTCGGCGAGGGCTGGAGCCAGCTGGGCGCGCCCGCCGCCGCGGCAGCGCCGAGCGACAGCGTGGAAGCCGCGATACGCGCGCCGCTGCCAGCGGGCCCGGCGCCTACGCTCTGGGCGCTGCTGCTGACGCGGCCCGCAGCGCTGCTCAGCGCGCTCGCTGACAGTTACGCCGCGGCCGGCGGCGCCGACATGCCGCGCCTCGAGCTGCTGCTGCGGCTGCTGCTGGAGGCGGCGTCCGCCGCGTGCGACGCCGCGGCCGAGAAGCGGCTGCAGGCGCTGGCGGGGCTCGCGCGGCGCCTGTTGCGCGGCGCGGCGCCGCCAAACTTCAACTTCAAGCATGCGACCTGCAGCAACGACGACCCGCTGGCGGCGGCGGACGCGGCCGCGGCGTCCGCGGCGGCGGCGCAGGCGCTTCGCGCGTGCCTAGATGCTGCGCTCGCCCCCGGCGTCGCCAAACTAGCGCAGCGGCTGGGCCTGACGGCGTCAGCGGTGTACCTAGCGTGCGTTACGCGCACGCTGTGCGGCGCCGATCTGCCGCCGGACAGCGCGGCGCTGCTCGCGGCGGCGGCGGCGGGCGCTGACGGTGGCGGCAGCAGCGGCGGCAGCGGCGGAGACGACTGGCTGGCGGTGTCCGCCACCGTGCTGCAGGCCGCGCTGCCGCCGCTGCAGCGCATGAGCGCGGCGGATGCGGCGCGCGCAGCGGCGATCGTGGTCGCGCCTGCTGCCGCGGAGCGGTCTGGGGCGTGCCTCAGCCTGGCGGGTGGCGGCCAGCTGGTGCCGCTGCGGCTGGCGCTGCAGCACAGGTGCGGTGCAAGTGTGCCTACGCGACGTGTGCGTTGCGCTGCTGTGCGGTGAGGATGGACTGTTGGCAGCGGTTGTGGCGCGAGGCGCAGATATGTGCGTGTATAGAACCGCAATGCTTGGCAGCGGGGATGCGTGCGTGCTTTCCGCTGTGCGCGGCTGCTGCTGTACCGAGCGGCGCATGCTAATGCGCACCTTTGCATACAAAAAAGTGCGTGACATGCAGATGACACTGCCTGCTGTGGCACGTCTAACAGTCCACGTCAGGTAATTAAGGATAGCATGTCGCGTCTAGAGCGGAGAACATCCCTGACGCTAATCAGTCGCTTTGCTCAAGTCTTCCGCCCCCTTTGCTTATCTGCCAGCGTCTGTTATCCAACAAGGGTTTTGCCTCTCTCACGCATTTGCAGAGCCAAATTTGTAGCGGCGGCGGCAACGGCGGCGACAGCAGGCGGCCGGCACCAGAGCGACGCGGCACTCTCACGCCTGTCGCAATTAGCAGCAGCGCTCGCAGCCGCGCCGCCTTGGGCGCACCCATCACTCGAGCTGCTGTGGCACGACGCCTTCATGGACGACGACGAACACGCAGCCGCCGGTGGTGCAGCAGCGGCAGCGGCGGTGGCGGCGCAGCACGAGGCGCGGCGCGCGCTGGCGCGCATGGCGCAGCGCGGATCGCGCTGCGCGGAAGTCGCGGCGACGGCGCGGCTGCTCGCGGCGGCGCTGCCTGCGGCTGCGGCGGCAGCGGCGGAGCTGGACGTGGCGGCGGTGTACGCGCAAGCTGCGGAGGAGCTGCTGGCGGACCTCGCTGAGGCGGCGCGCGCGAACGACAACGCGCGCGCCGCCGCGGCGCTGGGCGCGCTGAAGGCGCTGTGCAGCGGCGCAGGCGGCGCGGCGGCGGCGGGCGACGCGGCGGCGGCGGCGGCCTGGGGCGCGGTTCAGCCGCGCGTGCTGGCCTTCTGCGACCGTGACGAGGGCGGCGGCGCCGGCAGCAGCGGCGCCGCTGCTGCTGCCGCGGCGGGCGCTGCAGATGGCGGCGGCGGCGACGCTCAAACACTGCTGGGATACCGCGCGGACCTGCTGTCTGCGCTCACGGCAGCAGGTGGGGTCGACGCGGCCGTGGGCGGGCCGTCGGTGGCGGCGCTGCGGGTGGCTGAAGTGGTGGCGCGGCACTTTGGCGGCGCTGCGGCGGCGCGGGCGGGCGCGGAGTCGTGGGAGGATCGCGGAGCGCTGCTGGACGTGCTTGTACCGCAGGTGCGGTGCCGTGTCCATGTTGCAGATTGTTGCGCATCGCGTCCACTTCGCTGCGTGTTGAGCGCTGCGCATATAGATGATATGCGCACGCTCTGGTATGCTGCAGGTCATCATGGCAGTGGGCTGTGGCGCTTTCTGACAGGAAGTAAGCGCAGAGGCGCACGCCTGCGCAGCATAACACCTGGCAGTGTCATTCTCCAAGACATTCACCGTAATAATAAATAATCAATCGGATGCCCAGAGCGTGTGCAGTGCTCATCAGTGTACGTTGCCGCACATGCGTGCCACTGCAGGCCTTAGGCAGCGCCGACCGCCTCGGCGCCGTCCTCAGCGTTCTCGCCCACTGGGAGCACGATGCCGCGCAGAGCGACGTCGCCGCCGCCGCCGCGCGCAGCCTCGCCGTGCGCCGCCGCCACGCCGCGCTCGCGCTCGCGCCGCCCGCTGCGGCTGCGCCAGCGGCGCCGCCGCCGGACCTCCCGCCGTGGCCGCCGGCGCTGCGGCTCGCCGCCTATCGGCGCCGTGCTCTCGAGGCCATCGCGCAGTCTGCGCAGTGGCCGCTGCTGCAGCGCTGCTGCGCGGAGGCAGCGGCGGCGCCGGCGGCGCCGGCGGCGGCAGCGGTGGGCTGGGGCGACGACGCGGCGTGGGAGTCGCAGTTTCTGGGGGGGCTGGCGGCGGCGGCGGCGCCTGCGGCGGCGCGCCACGCGTTTGCGCTGCGGTCGCTGAGTGCAGAGACGCACGCGCACGCGGCTGCGTTCATGCTGGCGGAGCACTGGGATGGGGGTGTCGTGGCGGGGGCGGGGGAGGGGGGAGGGGAGGAGCTCGCATGGCTGCTGCTAGCCAGGTAGGGGGTCTGTCACAGTGGGTTCGGACGCAGTCGTGTAGTTTGCTGCGCAGAGCTGCAGTTCTCGTGGCATGTGCGTGTTGTCTGCGCGACTTGTCGCAGGCAGCTGGCGGCAGCTGCAGAAGGGGGCAGTGCCGCTGTGTGTGCATGCTTGCGCGCCGCAGGTTTAAACAGAGCTGAGCGACGATGCTCATGTCCCGGGCCTGCGACCTTCACCCCCCCGTCAGGCGTGTGGTTTTTGGCAGCCGATGTGCTTGTGTCAGATGAGGTCTTCCAGCTTGAGCATGCTGCAGAGCAGCATGCTTTTGAAAATGCTGCACAACAGTGAATTTTTCCTCCATCACCCCACAAGTGTGCTGTGGTTGCGGCTCATTCTCGCCTCTTGCCTCCCTTTGCGCACCGACTTCGACTTCAGCCCCGCGCTGACGGAGGTGTGGGATCAGCCGTGCTTCGCCGCTGCCGCCGCGGTTGCGCTGCGCCATCACCAGCAGTTGAGCGCTGTCACAGCAGCGCCGGCGGGGGAGGACGATGGTGCTGTTGATCGCAACACAGCGGCCAATATACTGCGGCTCGCAGCAGTGCTCACCGCGGCAGGGCTGGCGCCGCAGGTATGGCGCTGGCGCAACGCTACAGACCGACCTGTCACTATATGCGTCTGCTGTCGTCAGCAATGGTGCCCTTGGGGGGGGCAGGTTGCGGCTGCGCCCGTGCTGGCAAATGGCAATGATATTCATGTAGTTTCTGTCAGTTGAGTGTTGCCATGATGACTGTCCTTGTACCTCAAAGTACAACATGTCACCAGCCCAGCCGTTTTGCAACATGAAATGCAGGGTGTAATCTGTGTGCGGAGCGCTACCAGTTGTAGAGCAATGGTGATGGTTACGCCGAGTGGCCCACATCTAGTGACACGCTTCGGTGCACTTAACGTTGCAATTCAACTCGCTCCAACAGGTGTGAACTTAGAAGTGGCAGTACTCATCACTCACGTCCGTGCCCTGCGCCGATGGCGCTATTAAGCTGGCACAACATCACACCGTATGTGTGCAGCAAGTAGCGTGCACATGCGATGCAACTGACACCGCAATTACGCGCCAAACTATCAGGGACGAGACGTGCAATCTTAATGCGTGGTGCTGTTGGAAAAGAGATGTTGAAATATTCATTCAGCTCCAATACCATCACAGCCTACGAACTAAGCAACTGTGCTGTGCTCAGCACCTCTCATCCTCCCCTCTTCAACCCCCCCCCTCCCCCTCACAGGCGGGCGCACTCGTCACCGCAGCACTGGGCGTGCATCCAGGGCTGCGCGGGCTGGACGCGTCGCTGCTGCTGCTGCGCCGGTGCCTCCTGGCAGCTGCGGCGGACGACGATTCGCTGCTGCCGCTGCCGCCGCAGCTGTCGCCTTCGCACCCGCAGTGGGACGCTGGCGTGGCGGGCTTGTGGTCGGAGCTGATCGCAGCAGCGCTCGGCGCGCTGGAGGCGTGCGCGCTATAGCAGTAGCAGTTCCGGCGCGTCAATACACATGATGACGTTGCAGCGTTAATGCTTCTGACTGAATGCTTCACTCAGGCTGCTGATGCGCGTGGTGCCCTGCAGTGCTGCCGCGTCGTGTGCTCGTGCTCTGGCTGCCGAGATGTGTGTCTAGAGTACTTGAGATGCTCTGGATTAGGCTCACCCTGATTAAAATTTTGGACTGCTTGCTGCTGTGCCACATCCGTATACATTTTACTACAATGAAATTCACTAGTACAAAATGAAGTACAGTTTCTTGGCTCCTAGGCTGTGTTGAGGGTAACCTGCCCTGAGGTCACGAAGCCCACATCACCTACTCCAGCATTGATCTTTAGTTGGATACATGGGACATTCACATCGCTGTCACCTCCATCATCAAGAGGCAACGAGAGGCAGACACAAGCACGCTGCACTCATGACCAATAGCACAGAGACGCCTCAAGAAGCAGGTCTTACACTCAACGCACGGCATGGCGGACACCGATGTATGCAAACACGCCATAGAAAGCATGCGTAGCAGAGACCATGCAAGCATGATGAGCATGTTCATTCCAGCCACGTCGCTGACCTTCAAACAAGTACTGCAATGCCCCCGTTACGCCATGGTAGATGACGCATTGAACCTTCGCCTCTCAGGCCGGCAGAAATCACGCAACTCACATTGCCAGCACATCAGTGCTGCGTACCACGAACACCCCTCCATTGTGCGTTTGACACGCAACGCTGCGCAGTGGTGCTGTCTATGATTGCCGCCTCGGCTTGCGGCCACGCGCATTGGCAAAAAGGTTGCATGGCAGCATGCGCCACCAGCACCCCGAGATGACTGTGGGGCTCAGCTTCCATAAAGAAAGGCGCTCGGCGAGCGCGCTCTCCAATTTGCTTTGTACGCTGCGGCGCCCGCTACTGCGCGCGTGTGGCGCCACCACCATTGCTCAGCAGCGCCCATACCTGCCCCATGTACGCAATTAACATGCCCTCGTGGGCAGTGTCGATGTGTCATCTGCCATTGAGCAACAGAGGCAGCAGCGCCGAGAGCGCGGCCGCGGACGCAATGGCGGCGCCGGCGCGGAGCACTGACCACGCGCCACTCAACGCGAATGCGCTCGATTCGGTGTCGGCGACGACTTCGCAGAAGTTGCCGCGCACGCTCCCTGTGCAACTGTCGGGATCAGGATTGTGCGTGTGGGGAAGGGGCGCCAGTTAAGCAGTGTGATACACAGTGGAGTGCTGCGACGATAGGGTAGTGTGCGCGGGGTGGCGCGTGGGTGCGATTCACGGGTGCGGAAGATGCGCATGAGCGCGCTGCGCGTTTCGTTGGTGTCAGGAGTTAGTTGCAGATCCCCACTGCCGCGCACCGTTTGTGACACGGTGAGAGCGCAGCGTCATCTCAAGCCATCTGCAAAACCACTTCTACGATGCGACTGCCACGAGGAGCATGTGCAATGTGATCGCTATGAAAATGCCACTCAGTTGTGAAAATTAAATGCAGGTGTGCCAGGCAGGACCAGCCACAAAAACTGTGCACTTGCCTGCAGCCGCTGAACCCGTTGCAGACGCCGGCATTGCCGCAGACGATGCCGCCCATGCTGCACAGCAGCGTGTAGTTGCTGCGCACGCGACAGACCCGCATAGAGCAGAATACATATGAATACATGATGTCAGCGTGGCCGCGTTGAAGTAGCAGGTGGTTGCCGGACAAGCAGCTGCAGACGCACGCAATATGGGAGCCACTCAAAGTGGGTCAGCAAGAAGGTCGTGTGTGACAAGATGGTAGCGCCGCCGCCAGGGGCTTGACTTGAAAAACGGCAAAGGGTGCAGGTCTGAAGTGTTGTGCCTACAGGCATCGAGTCGCATACAGATGCGTCAACAAAAACTGGGCACACAGAAAGCACGCCAGCAGGCTCAGCTGGGGGGGCAGCTCAGACCTCAACAGCGCATGCAGTGTGTAACTGGGACTGCCCCAGTCACCTCTGACTTTGAGCACACGCTATATTGCACAAAACACGAAGGCGCAGCACCACTTTCCGTGGCCTGGGTGGACGAGGCTGTCCAAATGGGGGAGATGCCGCGCGGCAATGTCATGAAGTGTGCTGGACCATGCATAGTGTCATCCCTGCGGCGAGATATGGACACCTGTAGCAAGCGGCATAGCGATCGCCCAGGGTTTTCTCGCCCCGGGCGAGCAGTATTGACATGCACTTCGACGTGTCGTGGACATCGTTGACACTGGCCTCGTAAATGTCTCTGATACCTCGCGCATGCCACATCAAATACCGCGCAAACAACGCGCAGTACCCTATACTCGAGGAGCATACAGCCCGGCGTACGAGTACCTGACAAAGACGTCGTTGGCGAGCGCCCCTTCCCCTGACGTGTCCCCCGCTATCAGGTACAGCGCGGGGACTTGTGTCGTGGTTCCGTCCGCAGCCTGTACATGAGGAGAAGCGCGTAACCTCATTGTAAGTGCATAATGAAAACGAATCACAAGATCGTAGGGCTCTAGTTGACAAGGTGTGGTCAGCTGCAAATGCCTCCCACCAATTACCGTGGTCGCCGCTGCTGCAGGAATTGGCCGCGAGTCAAACAGTGCCACCATAACTTTGTTGTCTTGGTGTCATGGCTGCTGCGGTATGAGATGCAAGCTGCGTCATTTGCATTCGGCGCGCGCGCGCAAAGCGCTCGAGTGCGGTGTAGCGGCGCCGTCAATGAAAGTTCAGTGTGACGCTCGTTGCACATGTGCGCGCACCATCCATTCGGCGCTGCCGCAACTTGCTTCTGAAAGCAGCGATCAGGCCAAGCACGAGACTCAAACTGCGGCCTGGCGGTACTACGTATGAGTTGATGCGCGATGCATGACAACCGCTGCCGCGGGCTCGTTTTGATGGAACCGAATCAGAAGATCGTAGAGCTCTAGTCTAGGTGACAAGGTGTGGTTAGCCGCAAAAGCCTTCCACCAATAACCGTGGTCGCCGCTGGCAGTTGGCCACGAGTCAAACAGTGTTTTTTTCAATCTTACGTATTTCAAGTATCAGCCTGGTGTCAGCGCCTCAACGCCTGCTGAAGCGGACAGGCTAAGGTGCCTCGCACGAAATAAAGAAAGAGCAGCATACGCGCGCGGCCCACTGCGCTCACCACGACTGTGTCGTTCCACGCCACCATCTGGTGGCCCCATCGCCCCAGGTGGACGCTCTTGCCCTCCGCCTGCCCGCAACAGCAAAGTTCAAGTTGAAGTTGAGTGACACCTCTGACTGTTGCGGGATTCGCTGCGCCGCAAGTGAGCCAGTTCAAGAGCACGCATTCAAGAGCACGCGCACATCTGCAAGCGCTGCGTGTGACTGAGCTGCAGGCAGGTCGACTGAGCTTTGAGTGGCGCGTCATCAGCAGTTGCAGCATGACAGCGCCTGCGCTCAGTTCAAAAGCACGCGTGCATCCGCATGCGCTGCGGGTGGCTGAGCAGTCAGGTCGAATGAGCTTTGAGCGTAGCGCGATAATCAATTGCAGAGCATGCAGCACCTGCGCCGTGCGAGAGTGCAAGTTCAAGAGAGTGCACTGCATTGATATGCGGCGGCGGTCACGGTCGGGCGGTGAGGTCATTGTTGAAGTAAATTGGTGATGGTGAAGTGAAGGAGCTGCAGCGTTACAGCACCTGCGCCGTGCGAGAGTGCAAGTTCAAGAGCGCGCACTGCATCATCATGCGCCAGCGGCCGCGGTCGGGCGGGCAGGTCATTGTTGAAGTAATTTGGTGATCTTGAAGTTGTGGAGCGGAAGGCAGCGCTCAACACACACGTCAAGGGCGTCGCCAGTCAGCCTTTGTCGGCGCTCATGTAATTGTGCCGGGACAAGTATCGTACGCGACGATCAGCTGCATATATTTCGGATAGTTTTTCCGTAAACTTTGCCCGCGCGTTCAAGGAATGTTGCTCACGCTTCATGCACAGACGCCTAAGGCAGCCAAATCAAAGGGGGCGGGGGGGCACTGGTCTGCTGTCTTCGGTTCGAGGGTTAGATTTAGGGTTAGAGGATCCAATCCGACCCTATCCTCCAGGGTTGCGTTTGACCTCCAGCGTTGGGATTGGATTCACGCCTTACCCTCGATAAGATGCCTGGCACGGGTAGAGCTGATGTCAGACTTGCAATTCTGATGGAAGGTTGCAGTAAGATTTGGGTCAGGACCAACCCAGTGCTGCCCCCAAAAGGGTTGTTGAGAAGATGAAGGTGAGGATTGGGGCCAACCCTAACCCTAACACTTGCCGACACAGGTACACCTGTATGAACGCACGAAGCGGCTGGCCAGGGACACCCGCTAACCCTAACCGTAACCCTAACCCTAACCCTAAACCCTAATACTAACCCTAATCCTCCCCTTCTGGCGCCACCGCTGCAGCGCCGACCACTGACTAGGGTTATGTTTTGCTTGTGGAGTTAGGGTTGAGGCTGCGCCAGCTGCTCACTGTGCCATCCTCACACGTGCTCGGGTAGGGCTAGGGTTAGGGCTGGTAGGGCTAGGAATAGGATTAGGTTCAGGGTTGGGCACACCTTACATCAGGTTCAGGTTAGAACTAGGTCTAGGGTTAGGCGCACCTCCGTCAGGGTCCACTCCATGCTGCTGTAGGCGTTGTCGCCGCTGCCCTCTTCATAGTTCACCTGCGCCGGTTAGGGTTAGTGTTAGGGTGAGATGCGGCAGGGCTGAGGGATGGCGCACACTGCACGCTGTCATCACGATCACGTACTCGATTTGGTGCAGGCGTGCTATGGAACATGCGCACTACGCGTGCTGTGGGACACTTTGAGGCGCGTGGTAAGTAGAATGCTGAAGTTGGTGGTAAGTAGAATGCTTGAAGTTGCAAACGGGGGCTGGTGTGAAATCGCACAGCTCACGAGGACCGCCAAGCTTCACATATGGCATGGCCGATGCGCAACCGGCGTGGAGCGCTGCCGACAGCAGCTTGCGTGTGAGCGTCACATGTGAAGTTTTGTGAGCATTGATACTGATGATAACGCTCGTGTGCATGGCATATGATCGGCCGCGCAGCGGGCGCGAATGGCTGCGGGTCAATTCAGACTCGGATTCAGACTCGCGCATTTAATTTTGGGTTCTATATGCCACAGCAGTGCTCACCTTGTACTTGATGGACTTCCGCTCGAGGGACGGAAACCCTATGAGAACAAGCGAACTACGCAACTCGTGCACACATGTGCTGTGTCAAACGTGTACCACATGCGCCATCTATACTTTGAAATGGTCAGTGACCGCCAAGCCTCACCTTGTACCAGTTGTACCCGTTGGAAGACCACCACATGTCGGTGAGCGCTGTGACCAGAGCATGCGAACACAGGAAAAAAAGTTACTTACATACCCGGTTTTTTTTTTCAATGCCTGAAAACCAGACAATAAGTTCCCGGATCCTTTTTTGTTATTTATACCTGAAAAAAAGGCAAAAATGATTCTAAAAAAGGCAAACCCTTTTTTACAGGAAGTTTGCGTTCAGCTGAGGAGAGCAAGGGCGTGAGAGATAGGGTTAGGGTTAGGGTTAGGGTAACTAACCCTAACTCTAACCCTAAAACGACCGCGTCGCTGCAAAGGTCAGTCAAGCACAAACACACGCGCAGCTATGGCTGGGGTCGGGGTTTGGCCGGAATTAGGAACTCGACAATGTCCATGCTGGTGCATGTGCAGTCTTCTGTGAAGTATATCTGTTGCTTGATCCTTGATTATCAAATCATATCACTATGATATCAGTGTTTACTGTGGTGACCCTGCTTCACCACCGAGCTCTGAAGCTTGTGCACTCTGCAGGGCAGCCGACCCTGTTTGGGGTGTCATGTCACCACATTCAAGCAAACTCATTCACTTTGGGTTAGGTTCCCCTCCTGTCCTGACCCTGACCCTGACCCTAACTGCAACCCTCAACCCTCATCGGCTCAACAAGTCAGCCCGCAGTCCCATGGTGGACTTGATGTAGACAGCACTTCATAAAGTCTCAGCGGCATTCAGGCAAGTAAAAATTGACCGCAATCTGCACCACAACAGCGTGCAATACCATTGCAGGCACTTCTACTTGATTTGACGATAGCTTTGCTGTACGCATTGGTGAAGCATTTCATCTGCAGTTGTTCGGTTGGCGCGCGGAACATCTGCTCGAGAGTCATGTGTGGCTTCAACGCACCGGCCAGCATATCTGCGCAGTCAGTCCTAAGAAGAAGCCAGCATTTGCAAGTAGGGCTAGGGTTAGCATGCAGTGCAACGTGGGTTACCGGTGACCAGCCTAATCCTAGCCCTAAGGCACCCAGAATGATGCCTACATGCATGCCTATGCGGTATGCCCTTGTTTTGCTGCGCAATGGTCCGCCCAAACCAAAACTCGTCACTTTGTGCTATGACTGAGCATAACCTTCAAGTAGAAGCAGCGGAAGGAACGAGAAAAAGGTCTCTCAAGATAAACCACTGACTGAAGGTGACAGATACGGCAACCTTCTGATGAGCTCAAAGCAGTTGGTTGATTTTTAACCTCTTTGTGGTAGGCACAACGTACACAAAAACACCTACCGCCACTCACATATCATCTTGTAGACGACATTGTTCCCCTTGGTGCCAATGTACCCCCCGCCGGTCAGCCACATGCGTGACTGCATGGGGAATACAAGGGGAACAAAGGAAAGAAATCCCCCAGAAGGCAGTTGGACACGAGCGCCAGGCACTGTTTAAACCATACGTCGATAAGGGGAATGAAGGAGACAAACCCCCAGAAGCAGAAGGAGGCATATGGTCCGGGCCGAGCGCCGGGAAATGGTATTATAGGTGGCAGCAGCTGAGCCTTATGGCAGCGGACGTACATCAAAGCAATGGTGCAGGCGCAGTGTCACTGTTTAGGGCTAGCGCTAGGGTTAGCGGTGTGGCACACATCAGCTGTGCTCAGAAACAACTACAGGGAGGAATGTGAGTGGTCGCTGGCACAGCAACGCAGAGTCAGCAAAAGCTCGCTTCGCGCCAGCACACAGCCATACCGTGGAAGAGATGCGCGATCAAAGTCCAATGTCGGCGCGTCATTCGCACATGCAGTTACGGCACGCATGAACAGTGCTCAGCACAGGTGCAGTGCCATTTGTAGGCGCACCGCTGACGGCGCAACTGCACCCTTGACTGGTGAAGGCTGCTGCTGCCAAGCACTGCATCAGTGTCAGGCACCGCATCGGGCGATGTCAATTTGCACACGCGGTTGGTGCTGGCATGTGGCCCTAACCCTAGGCCTAATATCAACCCTAGCTTTGAGTGTACCCTTTGCCATAGGCAGCAGCACACGTGGGGAAGGTAAGCAATGGCCTTTGCTGGTCTGCCGCTGATGTTCCAATGGGACTTTTTCCACAACAGGTAAGAAGAACTGACGTGGCCTGCACACAGCAAAGGCAAAGTACTTGTCTTCACTTCATTGCATATATTCACTTAACGGTGATGCCACAGTACTTGAATTTGACGCACCACTGATCACGCAAGAACTATCCATCGATGTGGTGAGCACAAACTCTACCTCAGCAGGTTCTACCTCAGCAGGCACGCCAAGCAGGTGGCACCACCGCTGTGCCTGACGGGAGCGCGCGGACGCTGGCCATGACCCTGTGCCTTGGCAGTTACTCATGTGAAACAGTGACTCTGACTCTTGACTTGAGACATGCGACGCTACCACGAAACCTTCCTGTCAGCGCACCTTTGTCCCCGTAATGGTGGTGTTGGCAGCGGACACGACCACATCCGCTGTGCCGTCGCGGCTTGCAGAGGACCAGAGGGCGCGGAACGTGCGTAGGCATGTGGTGAGGTACATAGACCTACGACTGATAACCGCCTTCTGGAAGGCAGAAGACAGGCGACGAAAACAATATCACGATCTGGGACATACACGCACCCCCCCCCTCGTATGCGCAGGGGAGTAGCAGCGCTGCCCCTGCCGCCCGGCATCGCGCGCGCTCTGCACCAGAGGCTGAGTTGGTTAGTGTTAGGGTTAGCCCTGATCCTAACCCTAAACCTAAAGCATCAGTCATTGCTCAGCAGTCAGAAGCGCGGCACGCAGCGCTCAGCTCGAGAAAAAGCGCCCTCTGCTGTCTAGCGTTTATGGTCACCCCCCCCCCCCCCCCAGGATGTAGTGCAAGGCGGCGTACCCGCTCTGTTGGGCTGACGCTTTTTAGCGTTAGGGTTATGAATAGGGTTAGGGTAAGGCTTAGGATTAGGGTTGTGCGGGCCTCAGCGATGCGCGTTTGACCGGCTCCGCGCGCATCCACGTCATGCGCTTGCGCCAGCGCTGTAACACGTGAATGGGAGTATGAAGTGGCACTCATACTTGTCGATGGCGACCTTGCAGCGAGAGATTGCGCACCAAAGTGCTTTAGCGCAAGTCCTTCAAGCGCACCTCCCGGTGACCAGCATGCGACCGTGCTGCGTCTTTCAAGAACTCCAAGAGCATTCCATTGAAGTAGATGAACTGTGATTCAAGAATGCTTTCAAATATGCTTTCTTGAACGTTTTCAGTTACGGCAAAGATTGACGACTCGGAATGACCTCCAGGTGACCAGCGTGCGGCGGCCACGGCGCGCTTGACTTCACCTACGTTCACGGCTTGTTCAGCAGTCTTATCGAAGTAGATGCACTGCGCTTCAAGAACGCTTTCTTGAACTGTTTCAACTCTGCGAAGATCATCGAATCAAAGTCACCTCCAAGCACCGCGCGGTGCCACGCGCGCGGCGGCCACCTCACGAGCGTCCACGCCTCTCACACTATTTTATGTACTGAAGCAGATGCACTGCACTGTAATAACGCTTTCTTGAACTGTGTCAACTCTGCGACGATCATCGGATCACATTCGCCTCCAGGTGACCAGCGTGTGCCACGCGCGCGGCGGCCACGGCGCGCTCGACGTCACGTATGTCCACAGCTTATTCAGCATTCTCATTGAGGTAAATACACTGCGCTTCAAGAACACCTTCTTTTTAATTTTTCAACTCTACGAAGATCATCGGATCACATTCACCTCCAGGTGACCAGCGTGTGCCACGCGCGCGGTGGCCACGGCGCGCTCGACGCCACCAGAGTCCACGACCGGCCGTCAATGCTGGACCAGATGTCGTTCCTGGCAGCGCAGCAGCGCGGGGAACAGGGGACACAAGAACTGAGCTTTGACTTTTACAAAAGTTGGAAAAAGCGATGCGCGCGCGCGACAGTGATGCTCATCAGCGCTCAATAATGCATACGCGGAGGGCCCGGTACTGGGAGCTGGCATTTGCGCGAGGCAACAGGCGTGGCAGCAGCTACAGGGGGGGCAGGGAGAGGCACTATGAGTGGAGGGCGCCGGCCATAACTGGCACACTGTGCCATCGTCTCGATCTACTTACGAGTCCGTTTCGGCACGCTGCTGAGAGAACGGCGAAACGAGGAGCGGTCAGCTCATGTTGTCCTTGAAGTTGCGGCCACGTGTGACGAGCGCTGGGCGAGCACTGACGCTTGTGCGCCAACGCTAACACTAAAACATAAGCAACAGCAAGCGCACGCTACGCGACTAGCACCAAAAGGCGATCGTTGCGCACCTGCTGTGCGCGCACGGCAACGCGGCGGCGATGCGGCACTCGCGACGACCCCGCCCAGCAGGACCCAGGGAAAGGGTTAGGCGGCACACGCGTTTGCAGCGCCGGCGCCCGCAGCACGCTGCGCCGCTGACATCGTGTCCGCGACCGCAAGCACACGCTACACGACCAGCACCAAACGCTGAGCGCTGCGCGCCTGCTGTGTGAGCATCAGTCACTAGACACACGGCGCTGCCTCCTGCCGCACAAACTACGCCGACAGCGCCGCATTCGCAACGGCAAGCATGCGCTATGCAACGACACCAGATGCCAAGCGCTGCGCAACTACTCCTGCCGCGCGCACTCCGCCACGTCCGCAATCGCGAGCAACGCCACTCGACCAGCGCCAAACACGCTGCTTACACCATATCAGCAATCACGAGCGCGCTTTGCCGCCATGTAGGTCCGAATGCTGAGCGCTGCGCACCTGCTGCGCTCGCCGTCCCACTGTATGCTGCCGCGCGGCCACCCCGCGTACCCGCCCGTGACGAACACGGTGGAGCCGTTGCTGCGCTCGAGCACTGACACGCCCAGGCCCACGCGGGGGCTCCAGGGGGCGGCCAACGTCAACTGTGTCGCGCAAAAGGGGGGGGGGGCAGGTGCTATCGATAGTACGTCCAGTGCGCTGCGTGATAGAAGCATTCGGGGTGACACCCCGCGGTACGCTGCCGGCAAGCTGCCCGACAATGCTGCGCGGAGCGTTTGCTTGTTGTTCTTTCTCAAAATGACCTGACACATATACACCTTCAATGTCAAACTCCCAGATGACTGCGCAAACATCGAAGGGTGCGTGGCTGCCAGCCTCAGAGGTACTACATCTAACCCTACCATGAGACATTCGACACTAACCCTAACCCCAACCCCAACCCTGATCCTAACCCGCCACGATACGCGCAAGCCGTGCATGCTGGACCTTCAGGCCCGTGACCACAAGGCGGAGCCAAACAGCGCCTGCTGCAGTGCGCTTTGCGCAACCACAATCGCCACCAAGTAGCTGTCAACGACGGCAACCTGTCTGTTCCCCTGAGGAGCGCTGTCACGTGGCGATCCACTCACAGGCGCCCACGACAGCTGCCACGGACCGGCATCATCATGCCTCAGGCATTGGGATCTTCCGGCAATGGCACGTCATTAGGGCTGCCCGCAAAGGGTCGATGCTTGTGTCGACAACGGCAAGCTGTGCATGCCCCCTGAGCGCTGCTGCATAGATCTAGTAGTAGATCACCACATGTCCCTTAAGTACACCCTGTGCGCAGCCTGTCAACAGATTAAGGTTTGCACGATACGCATTCCTGGTTGCCAAATTCGCCCCGAATACGCTGTATTTGTGTGGCTAAATACGTTATCGTGCAACCCTAATAGTATACACTCACGGGCGTCCACGTCAGCTGCCACCGACTGTCATCACGCCGCAGGCATTGGGAGCTTTCGGCAATGGCACGTCGCTATGGCCGCCCGTCAAGTGTCGATACTTGTGTTGACAACGTGCATATCCCTGAGCGCTGCTGCATAGTGTGCACTCACGGGCGTCCACGTCAGCTGCCACAGGCCCGTCGGCGCCTGCACCACAGACTCCAGCTGCCACACGTCGTTGACCAGGGGCGTGCCGCCCAGCACCAGCAGCTTTTCCTGCGCGTGATGACAGCCAGAGGGGCAGTTGAGGGTCAGGTTTAGGGTTAGAGGTCAGGAATGATGATAAGGATCAAGGTTAGGATAAGGGTCAGGTGCTTTGTAACGCAACTTGCGCTGCGCGTGACGGGCAGTTCAGGATAAGGTCGAGGGTAAGGGGTCAGGGGTGGTGACAAGGGTTGGGGGGGGGTTAGGGTAAGTGGCGGGTGCTTCTTGCCCTGCGCGTGATGACAGCCATGGAGGGCAGTTGAGGGTTAGGTCCAAGGGTCAGGGGTTAAGGGCAGTGATTGGGGTCAGGAGTAGGGTTAGGGGCAGGTGATTTGTAATGCAGCTTGCCCTGCGTGCGACGATGTTGTTCAGGGGGCCAGTCGAGGACTAGGTTCAGGATCAGGGGTCAGGGGTGCAGTAGTGATGTGCAAGGTAATTTGTGATGCAGCGCGCCCTGCGTGCGCACTCGCGCGTGAAAGGCAGGTAGCAGGGAGCGGGCCATCCCTACATAGCCCTAAATCTAGCCCCAGCCTTTACACTGCGTGCTAGTCGGTGTGCTGCGGTGCAGTTTGATGGTAGCAAATGTGTACATGCCGCATACAGTCGCTCAAAGTATGTCAGTGCGCACGCACCTCCAATGCGTCCCAGCACAACATGAACATAGGTACGTGTAGCTTCGTGGTCGCGTGCCACGCGCGCGGCGTCCACAGCGCGTGCTCCGCAAACTTGCACGCGACCACGCGTAGCTTGCCAATGGCAAATATGTGCACAATGTATATGATCACTTCAAGTGCACGCCTGTGCGCATGCGTCCCCGCATCAACATACGTACGTGTAGCTTGGTGGTGGCGTGCCACGTGCGCGGCGTCCACGCTGTGCGTACGCACGAACCCATGTTTGGATCACTTCCAAACTCAAGCGTGACAGTGCACTGAACCTAAATGTAGTGTGGCGGTGGCGTGCCCATCGCGCACTTGCCGCACACAATCACTTTGAGAGCACGTCTATGCGCCTGCACAACACATGTATGTGTAGCTTGGTGGTGGTGGTGGCGTGCCATGCGCGCGGCGCGTCCACGTGTAGCTTGATGGCAGCAAACGTGTGTACATACTGTGTTTTTCGAAGTACAATCACTGCAAGTGCACGCGTGACGAATGCATCCCAGCACAGCATACGTACACTTAGCTTGGTGGTGGCGTGCCACGCGCGCTGCGACCATGGCGCGTAACCATCATGATGTATCGCCTATGGAATCATCAAGTCTATGATCTTTGCCACACATCTGCTGTGTATTCACGGATGCGCGAGAGCATGTTTTGATCATTATCAAGTCCAATCTCGACAGTGCACTGAACGTATATTCAGCTTCGTGGTGGCGTGCCACGCGCGCAGCGTCCACGGCGCGCAACTATCATTATGTATATCGATTAAGCCAATTCACAGAACAATTCAGTCTGTATAACATTTATTTGCCACACATCTACTGCAGCAGCATGTTTGGATCATTATCGAATTCAATCTCAACAGTGCACTGAACGTACATTCAGCTTGGTGGTGGCGTGCCACGCACGCGGCGACCACGGCGCGTGCCCCGCAAACTTCCACACCGTGCCGTCGATGGACAGCCACTGGTCGTTGTTGGGGTTAGGGGTGTAGCCGCCCAGCTGTATCAGCACCTGCATTTCAACAATGACGATCGGCAGGCAAGTAAGAGGCAGGTATTGACGCGCACTGAGGATATGCCCTCGTCATCGAGCGTCGCCGTGTCTTTGTGTCAGAAACATCGACAACGCCGCCGCATCGCGCGACTTTGATGAGTTTCTGAGCGCGGCGCTGTTGTTGAAGTTCGCCCAGCTGTATCAGCACTTGCAGTTCAACAGTCACGGCCGGCAGGTGAGATGCAGGCACTGACGTGGTGCACCGCGCCGTAGTCGTTGAGCGAACTGAGAAACAAAGTCATCATAGACTTGATCGCAAAACCATTCTCGAGTTTTGAAGCATGTAGCGCCTCGTTGCGGTAGAGTATAAAGCGGCGGAATGATCACCAGCGTCACCTCGTCACGCGTCTGTGGTGAGTCGCAGAGCGCCCCGCTGCTGTTGGGGTTGAGCAAGTGTGGAGTAGCCGACCCAGCCGTATGTAACAGCCCCTGCAGTTCGATTCCCGAGCAGCCTCTTCATATCGCATGCGGGAACGCCGAGATGCGCAGCGAATGAAGGGAGCGGCGCATGCCTTGCCGCTGCACCAAAAGAAGAAGAAACTTACGCACGCGTCCACGAGTCGGGAAGCTGCAGGTCCCCGCCGTTATGCGCGCTCGAGGCCTAGCCCTACCCCTTCGACTAACGTGGATATGGTGGCACTATTTGACTCGTCGCCAATTGTCGCAGCAGCGGCGACCACAAGCATTGGTGAAATGCGTTCAATTTGACGACTTGCCACACCTTGTCATCACAGAAGCTTCCCCGGCCGCATGTGCTCAGCTGATCTAGCAAAGCAGGATGGCGTGTCAGTAGGTATGCATGCGCTAGCCTTCGTAATCCCCACCCCTAGACCTAGCTCTAGCCCCGCATGAGCTTTCGGATCAGGTGCATGGAGGTATCCACCGTACTTCGCGAGACATGTGGCAGTTGACATCTGCGAACTGCGCAGCTGCTTTGGACAACTGCCTGAGATCAAGAACCGCTGTGAGCATTGCCAACCGCTTAGGGTTAAGGCTAGGGTTAGGGTGTGCCCTGCGATCCGGCGGTTCAACAGTACCAATGGTCAAGCGCAGTGCTAGAAAACACTTGGTCTGTGATGGTTGCGAGTAGCATGAGGTTAGGGGTAGGTGTAGGGCTCACCTCTATTTCTGTACCGCGCATGTCTGTGGCACTGCAAGCAGGAGCACGGGAAGGATGGAAAGGAGCGGGATCAATTCAATGCCAAGGGTGAGAAGGGTGGTGCCGGGGGGTAATAGAGGGGGGGGGGGGGGAGGGCATAGGCTCACAACACACTGTCCAGATAGGCTCACAACACACCGTTGAACGTGTCAGTGCCCTTGGGTTAGGGTTGGCGTCATTCAATCAAAGCGCAAACTTAGCGTGCAATGGCCCACAGGCCGCACGCAATGAACTGGTTCGCATACATGCATACATGGAAACGAATCAAAAGACCGTAGAGCTCTAGGTGACAAGGTGTGGTCAGCCGTCAAACTGAATGCTTGACTGCAGGGACAGAGTTGAAGTTGAAGTTAGGGTTAAAGAGAGGTTACCATTGACCGCGTGCGCATCTACGCTCAACCGCAATTGCTGGCATGCATCGAGGGTATGTCCGAAGCGCGCCCACCACGGCGCAAGCGGCCCCGGGTCCAGCGCGTAGTAGTTCTTAGAGTTGAAATTTGGGTAAGGTCAAAGTTGAAGTTACAACTGACGTGCACAATCTACGCTATACTCCACTTACTGCATAGCATTGAGGGTTATGCCCGAAGCGCGCCCACGGCGCTTCCTCAGGGTCAGAGTTGAAGTTGAAGTAAGGGTGGATGATAAGGATACGATTGACTATGTGCGCATCTACGCTAAAATGCACTTACTGGATGGCATCGAGGGTATGTCTGAAGCGCGCCCACCACGGCGCCAGCGACCCCGGGTCCAGCGCGTCGTACTTCCTAAGATTGAAGTTGGGGTAAGGTTGAATATAAAGTTACAGTTGACGTGCGCAATATGTGCTAAATTGCACTTACCGAACAGTGTCGAGAGTATGTCCGAAGCGCGCCCACCACGGCGCCAGCGGCCCCGGGTCCAGCGCGTCGTAGTTCTGAGAGAGGCGGCGGCGCGCAGCAGCGCATGCAACACAACAACAAATTATTTATAGCAACAAGTTATAACTCACCGTCGCAGTGCTCAACGACCGGAAGAGGCGGGAGGGTCCGGGCGACAGCATCAGGTCCATGTGACAAGTACACGCGGTAATGTCCTATGGGAGCGGTAGTCAGTTTGGACACTCTGTCACAAGGCTTATGGAGACTCGCTGAGGCTCGGCAGCAAGCGTGACCATCATATATCTGGGCTTTCGCGCGCCCAGAGCCAGATCTTGTAACAACAGGTTCACGCGGCACTACGTAGTCACTGACCGCGTTGGTGAACAGCAGTCCATAGAGCTTGACCATTTGAACAGTACTGTTGCCGTTAAGATGGGTGCTGCACAAGCTCTTGGTCCCTCCCTACCGGCTAGTGCCGGAAAGAGCACGCTTGAAGTGGCGACAGAGAACCGACGAAGTCAGCCAGATCACCAGGGTACGTATATTTGACGCTGCCGCTACCAATCAGAAATAGGTAAAATTTCTCCATCTGAAGCAGACCTACAACAAGGGGCATGGTGGCGCAGGGCGTGCACCTATAAGACACGTGTTTCTTCCCGCCCAAAGCCTGCGGTGCGATATGCGGCAAAGGCGGCCTTGTGTACATGCGTAGAGTTGGCACCACAGCATATGGTATCGCACAACAGCCGCGGGCACACGTTGCAGACGCGTCAGTTTGCTGCCTGCCTTTGCACCAGCCAGCTGCGCGGCTTTCACCTCACGCGCGTCTGCCGACGGCTAAGAGCCAATCCACGCTTGATGAGCGTTGCCAGTTGCGTTGGCGCTGCGCAAGAGGTGAGCTTGAGGGGAGCTGACACGCGTGGTGCCTGCATCTCTGCCACACAAACGATCAATCTCAGAAGCACAGAGTTGGCAGTGACACACAACAATGCTGTGCTAGCCGTCATGTTCGCCCCTGTTTCGTCATGCTCTGTCACTTGTTCACATGCTCACTTGCGTGTGGTATATGCATGTTCAGTCAAACACTCACTTGTACGTAAAAATCGCCCTGCAGCTTGGTCTGCTGCTCCCACACCCTCCCATCGGGGCTGAGGAGGCACACAAGCCACCCAGCGGCGCAAAGCAAGTAAACACCAAGAGTGTGTTGAAGGTTTCAACGACCCAGGTTTGCAGTGTCTGACCAATTTGATGCAATAACGATGGTGCAACGGCAGCGCCGTGTTTTGCCACAAACTGCAGTCATGCTACTTTATTAATGATGAAGCGGGCTTGCAGCTCTGACTGTGCTTCCTGTGCAACGCTGCAATCATGGCTAATGCAAGTCCCCAGCTTACGACGCAGCGATATCGGCAAGCCTCGTGCGCAACTGCAGGTCCACATTGAACCCTTTCACCAAAGGTGGTGTGGTGTTCATGCTGTCTCAGCTGACAAACTGATCTTGCGCAGCACATTTACATGACAAGAAGTGCGCATGCTTACCAGAGTACAGAACTGTCGGAATAGCTCTCGTTTGTGCAAAAACGCTTATACGCCCCTTTAAATCGCAACGAGAAATCATCACAATCAGAAATCACCTGCTCCATACATCTCCCCTCCTCTGCGAGTACTCCAGGTTGTATTCTTGGTACGCCTCGCTGCGTCCGCCAGTCAGCCACAGTCTATCTCTGAATACGGCCACTGCATGGGCGTTTCGAGCAGCAAACAACGGCAGCGATTCATCGCTGCGCTTGACCCAGCTTGCCGGCGGGAACACGTACTGGAAGGCATAAGCTGGTGTACTGTGTAGTATCAATGCTTGTAGCAGCAGCAGCCCTGCTCTGGATTGCAGCATCCTCAGCAAGCAGAATCGCCGAGCTGTAGATTTTTCCATGCTATCGAATCAGCCAGGCACCTGCTGCCTGGCCCTTCTCTTCTCTCCACTTGCTGTCGTTCTGGATCCAACCGTTTAATTCCAAGTTGAAGTTGGATGTAACCGTTGCAGATTTAAAAAAAAATTCGAGTTGGAGAGTTGGAGATGATCTTTGGTGAGTGCGGGGTCTGCAAGCCGGTGCGCTTCACGTGCTCGCATAACAAGTTGTTGACGGAAGCGATGCGCGCGGGGTCAGTCTTCGCCTACCACACAAACCAGTGCCTCCAGCACTATCTGAAGTGGGTCAACGCGCGTCCTGCGGAGACGATGTTGTGCAAACGTCGAAGGACGCTGCGCCTGGCGGTCCAGCGCTTTGGAGTTCCCGGGCCCGTGGGACCGCGGATTGTGCGAGCTGACCTCGAGCCGGTGCTTTTTGAACTTGGAGACCATCGCCAACGATCACTGGTCTCCCCTCCCTGATGGGGGCAGGCACAGAGCGTTTGAGTGCCGCGCCGCCAAGATGTTTTGGTGTTACCGGCACCTTAAAAGCACCAGAAACTTCGTCGGCGTGCAGGTCGCGGACATCAGGCGGCAGCGCCGAATCATAGGTTCGGTGGTCAGGCACTTTGGCAAGCGATAATGACACTGTGGCCTACACGGGTCCTGTTGAGTCGTCCGTGTGCCCGTGCCAGTAGCCGTGCATACTGTCTAGAATGTGTGCAATCATAGCGATACGAAAGGATGTTGCCGTGGCCTTCGCTAGAAGCGTTCAAAGGCGGCAGCGCACTTTGGTATAGCGAGGCCTGTGTCCTGCTGGGCACTCACTCGTGCGACGACACGATGGGCATCAGTGCCACAATATGTACTGGCATGTACGGATGTACATTAGTTAATACGCATAAAACGCCAGTATAAATGAGAAATGAATATTTTGCCATGTATGCCGGCAATACTTTACTTCTATATGTTTTGTCGCAGCCCTAGATACAGCAGGAACAAGAATGAGCTTGTCGTTGCGGGAGGCCCAGCACATGTTCCAAACCGTACATAAGCAGCTTCGCCCTACATATGGGAAAGGTCACCACAACGTTCCCATCTGAAACCGCAATCTTGTAGCATATCAGCCTCAACCACAGGAAGCACTGCCATTGTGGCCACCATCATCACAGAATCACACCTGATGGTGGCACTGCTTGCCTGTAATGCCCAGGTATGCAAGAGGCGCCAAATGGTCTTTCTCATTGACTCGAAGCATGGCTGCCTCGTTCAGCGCGCATCTAATGGGCCCCAGCATGTCGAAATGTAGCACCGCAAAACCTTGGGCCGTGCAGAACTCAGTCGCACCAACTAGTTGGCAACTACAAAGGGTGATGCCTGTTTCACATGCGCACAGTCCGTCATACATGAAGTAGGCTTTTTCATGTAGCCTGATGTGGCTGGTCAGCTGCTGTAGCATTGTGACGCACAAACAGAACCCCGCCCTAAAACATGTATCGTTACGGCTGGCAGGGCGCCGCATAGCGCTGAGACGAGACTCCTTGCACCACACTTGTGCGCACATTGTTGCCCTGCTCTGCGACGGCAGCGAATGTTGGTATCGGCAGTACAGCAGCATTGATCATTACAGAATCTTGGAAGGGCATGCATGGCGGATGCGCTCCTACCAGCGAGCAGGCTGCACTGACATTCCCACAAGCTGTGATGAAGCATGTCTCGTGCAAGCAGTCGCAAGGATCCCACAGAGGGCGATGGTGGGCCTGCCTGTGCAAAAGCATGCCGGACGCATAAGCACACAATATCGCCAGCTCCACGGAGCAGCAACAGCAGCAAGACAAAGGGACTAGAGGCGGCTCGTGCGACTTCATGTATGCACAGAGCCCAACGGTGCTGACACGCACGCGGACAAGTTTCCAAAGTGTCAAGCGACTAAATAGCCCAAGCGCCTCGCTGCTAGGACAAGCTTGGCGCCAAGCCTGCAGCAGCGGCACAGCCAGCTGAGCATGCACAATCGTGCCGCACACCTTTACTCCTCAGTGCTCAGCACATCCGCGACACATTACGCATCATACCGCGCGGCCAGCGAGTCCGCCCACTGCAGCTCCTCGTCGGCAGCGTCGTCATACCGCTCCAGTTCCCCTGCGGCGTCGTCCGCAGCAGCGGCGTCTGCGAGTATGAGCCTCAGGCCGCTCTCCGCATTGTCGTCCTGCGTGTCGAGCTGCGTGTCCAGCTGCGTGTCCGGCAGCGGCTCGAACCGCGACTCAGAGCGGGACTCAAACTGCGACTCAAACTGCGAGTCGGGCTGCGTGTCAAGCTGCGTATCAGGCAGCGTGCCGCTTCGCGCGCCGTCGGGTGCGTCACGCGGCAGCGCGGCGGCACCGCCGCCGCCGTCGCCGCCGCCGCTGCTGCGCTGCTCGCTATCGGCGCCCGCCATCTGCGACTCAGCAGGGGCTGCAGTGGCGGCGGCGTCTGGCGTCGCTGCCGCGTGCCCTGCCGCCTGAGAGTGGAGAGTGTCGGCGGTCTCTGGGCGAGCCGCGCTGCCGCCTGACTCGTTGTCCGCGAGTGATGGCGTGCTGAAGGCTGCATGAGCGCTGTTGCCGTGTGTTTGAGCACTGCCTCGCGCATCGGCCCGCACGTCTGCCTGCGTGTCGGGCTGCGTGTCGAGCTGCGTGGGCTCGCAGTCGTCGGGCATCGCGTCCGCCGCTGCCGACGGCAAATCTTCAGGCGTTGCAGCTGCAGCAGCAGCATCTGCGGCAGCGGCGGCAGCTGGCTGATTGTCGGCGGCGGCAGCAGCAGCAGCAACATCTGCGGCAGCGGCTGGCCGATTGTCGGCGGCGGCAGCAGGGGCAGCGTCGGCGGCGGCAGCAGCAGTCGCAGCGGCGGCAGGGGCAGTAGCAGCGGCGGCGGCAGGGGCAGCAGTGGCGGCAGCACCAGCAGGCGCACCTGCGGGCGGACTGTCGACGCGTCGTGCTGCAGAAGTGCTCCTCTTGCTGGCACTGCTTGCATAGGGATTGGCTGCGCGCAGTGAGGCGGCGGCGGCGGCGCGCGCGGCAGCGGGCGCAGGTGCCGCTGGCGCTGGCGGCATTGAGGCGCTGCGAAGCAAAGAGCAATGGCAGGGGTAGGTATCAATGTGAGCGGGCACCGCGTTGCGTGTGGTGATGGCTGCGTGAGCTCCCAGCATCATCGCTGTACGCAACAGCCAGCGATCGTGTGAGAAACCGCCGCGGCCTGATTGACAGGGTGATGCGGTGTGATATGCGCGATCGTCGCATTGCGGCGCTCACGTCACAGGCACGGGCTGCCGGGCAAGGTCATCAACACGCGCAGTCGCAGCATCGCCACACTGTGCCAGCTTGTGCTGTGTCATGACCTGCTGCTGTGGCGCAACTGGCTGCATTCTCAAGGAGGACGCTGAGCCATGACTGCAGAAACACAGGTGATGCTCAGCCACTAACCAGCCCTCTGAGTTCGCCCAAACGCCTCACCGCTGCGTGCCGGCATCGCCGCCGAGCGCTGCTGCCGCCGCCGCCCCCGCTACGCGCTCCCCCGCATCCCCTTCACCGGGCCCATCCACGTCCATGGCATCGTCCGCAGCAGCAGCAGCAGCAGCAGCAGCAGCAGCGGCAGCGGCAGCGGTAGCGTCATCTGCCGCCCCCTGAGCGCTGCTGCCTGCGCCGTCGGCGGCGGCGGCGGCGGCGGCCGCCTGGCGGTGCTTGTTGCGGAGCCGCTCTATCGCCAGCGCGCGGTTGGCCTCGATGCGGCGGAGGACTTCGGCGTCGGCGGTGACGACGGCGCTGCCGCTGCTGCTGCGCGAAAGCGCGGAGGCGCGCACGGTGGTGATGGTCAGCTTGCAAGGCTGACTAGATATATCTATGCAATGGTTAGCTGAGATGCAGTGGGCCTGAGTAGATGTCAGCATGGGTTAGGGTTAGGATTGGGGCTAGACACCAGCGCTGCCAGGGGGGCAGCGCTGCGCGACGAGTATGGCTCCTTCGGACTAGCGGGCAAACGCTGAGGGAGGCTGGTATTGTACGTATGTCTACAAATGCGCGGCTGGGGATGGTAGGCATCCTGCGGCTGAGCGTGGTACGTCTGCGATAATCAAAGTTTGTCCCCCACACGCCCCCTTTCTTTCGTTGTTCAAAGCATGGCAGCGCTCAGAACAGCGCCGTCGAGGCAGGCGCGCGCAGCTGCCCGTGACGCGGATGAAGCGTGCCATGGCGCTGCCACCTCACTCGCTGCAACAACACAGCCAGGCGACGCAGAACCCCCCCAAAGCCCTCTGCGGTTTACACATCCACCTCTGACACCGACCGCAAGGCCGGGAGCAGCGCATCGGCGCACAGCAGCGATCAACTCAAACTAAAGCGCCTACTGAGACAGCAATGCATTTCACCACCGCGCGTCAAATGCCGTTCCGACACTGCAGCCCCCCTCCCCCCCCCTTCCACCCCCCCGCTAACTGCACAAACTAGCAAGCGGCAGATGCTCCACGGCTCCGCTTGCAACCGCGCACGCGTCTTGCCTGCGTGCCGCGCTCTCCGCCCCCGCTGGCGCTTGAGCATCGCCATCCCCCTGTCGCTCGCCGCCACCGCCCCCCTCGTCTTCGTCGCTGTCGCCGCCGCCGCCGTAGCGGTTGGCGGGTCTGGCACCGCGCGCTGCCGCCGCCGCCAGCTGCGCGTCCGCCGCCGCCGCTGCTGCCGCGTGCTTGCTCTTCTTGGAACGCTTGGCGGCGGCGCGCGCTTCGCCGAGCCTGCGGACGACCTGCGCGGCGCACGGAGGGGCGTGACTTGCCTACTTCAATTATGTTCAAACTATGTTGTCAAGGAGTGGCTGCTGTACGTGATGGCGTTTGGCGTCAGCGCCGGCAGTCATGCAGTCATTGCAGAGGTTATTTAGCGCTGGCACGGCGATCGGTCGAGCAATGCGGACCGCACACTGCCGCAGTGATAACATTCACCACTCGACCGGGAAAGAGTTTGTGCGCGCGCACGGCAGCAGCGTTCCATACAGGCTCCTGGTTACTGCTTTATTGTGCGTGTGGCCCGTAGCGTATTATCCCTGGTGGGCCAAACACAGATGCGGACTGCACGTTCGCGCTCGCAGCAGTGTTCATGTGACGTCCGCGCACGCCGTCAGCGCAAGCGCTGCGTCGCGCCGCTGTCGATACGTTGTAGATGGTGCGGACGACTACCGTACTACTTGGTGCGCTCCATGACTTGAACACGCATACATGTGCACGCACCTCAACGGCGTCCTCGCCGTGGCGCGCGCGCACGCAGCGGTCGCGCTCGTCGTCGCGCATCACGGCGCAGCAACAACTCTTGCACATCGTGAAGTACACACTTGAAGTACTTGAAGTACAAAGATGCATGCGCGCACCTCAACGGCGTCCTTGCCGTGGCGCGCGCGCACGCAGCGGTCGCGCTCTTCGTCGCGCATCATGGCCAGGTGCCCGCGCACGCGCTCCTTGCCGCCCAGCGTCTCTATGCGCACCGCCAGGTCCTCGAATGCCAGGCTCGGGTACAGCTGGTACCCCCACTCCTGCGGTGGGGGGGGGGGGGGGGGGGGGAGGGGGGGCAGAGCGGGTGCGGGTCACCGAATGCCACATCAGCATGCTCGCCTCAGGCACTGACCATAAGCTTTTGAGTTAACACACTTAGACCGCTGCTGGGTGAGCGGCATTGTAGACATGTACACATGGAAGTATATGTGTGTCTGCGTGCGCCTGCGGCGGGCGGGGCGGGATATGCGACATCGTCACATGTGCCGTAGGGTACAAGCCTAGCCCCATCCCTGGGCCCACTCGACCCTGTCGCTGAGCATCGCCGCATGGTGCGCGCGGCGAGCAGCAGGCGAGCGCCGCAGGCAGCTGTGCGGGCGCGCTCGGGGATGCGCACAGGAACCCTCAGCGGTGTGCAGGGCGTCGCCTCTGAGTGCGGCCTGTGAAGGCCACGACGCGTGCACTTTGCTGGACGCAGCACGCCTGCACATCGCCTCGTCTGGTCGTACCGACGCACGCCCCGGTCAACGGCGCCGTGAGGAGACAGCCCGCGCTGTGGGCAGCGCTGCTGCTGCGCAGGTGTCTTGGTGTGTCGTAGACTGTGCTCAACGGAACGTGCGTGCTCCGTGTTGTTGGCATATTGGTGCGCCAGCAAACCCTCATCCTAGCCCTCAACAGGGCTGCTTGTGCCGCTTGATGGCATCAGCTGCACGACAACGTACTGTCCCTGCAGTAACTGCTGAATTGCTACCAATAGCAGGTTACCGATGAGCAGTCAGCGCGCAAGAGACACAGACGCAATGCCTTCTGCTTCTTGTAAGCCGCAGTGGTGGCAGGACTGCCGTTCGCTGCGCGCTGTTGCAACACCTGCTGCCGACGGCAGGGCAGATCCTACTGCTGTCAGAACAGCCTTTACAATAGGAGTTGCTAGTAATTGAAGACATATGGTGGAGCAGACAGTGTTGGTGGGTGATCGCAGCTGCCCTTGACATGCAGTTTCACTGCGGTTATTGGCTCTTGGTCGAGCTGTGTGTAGCAGTATGCACACACAATAAAAAAAAACAAGAGCGGCCTGGCGCTTACATTGCGCATGGTCCGTAGTCAATGCAGCTCCCACCTCAACACCCTCATCATCAGCGATCTGCCAACATGATTCAATTTCCACATCATCAGGCATGAAAGCCAGCATGCTGCTGCCCAACGTCCGACACAGAGCTAACTTTTGCATCATATACGTTGATGCAGAGCAGGCGCACCTTGTACAGGAACATCAGCCGGCTGAGGAACTCCCTCTCTTTCCCCTTGACGCAAGGCTTCAGCCTCTTGGGGAAATCGTCCCTGATCTTCATCAGCCCCTTCCCCTCCACAAGCTGCACCTCGCTGAATGGCGGCGCTCGTCTCTTGGCAGGCTTCTTTGCGGGCTTGCCTTCCTCGTCGCTCTGCTGCTCGGCTGGTGTCTTGCTAGCTGCGGCCTTGGCCGCTTTCGCAGCTGCTGCAGCAGTGGACTCATCCGCATCGGCACCGAAAATCTCTGCCTCCTCCTCGGACTCCATTGCCAATGCAAAGTCATCTGCGACGGTCGCCATCAGCGCAAAGGAGACGTGAGCCCGCCGCGCAGCTGAGGTTTGGCGGCGCGCGAATTTTTTTGAACTCACTTCAAGTTTCACTTGAAATTTGACTTGGCGCGAAGAAAATCGAACCTGAAAGCGTGCAGTACCTTGCCCCACTCCAGCCACAACACGCGCTACATCGTCTCAGCGCTACAGGTGATTACCGAGTCAGCATTGCGTTGTCATGCAACTGTAGGCAACATCAGCAGCCCGCGGCTGTCAGGCCAGCAGCACCAGCTTGGCGCGACTTGCAACTGTTGGTCATCTGGATGGTGACAGTTATACCCAGAGGCTTGTGCTGAGCTGGCGCTGGCGCGCTGTGCTATCAGCAGCGCAAGGTAAAAATCAGAGCCAATAGCCACATTGCGTCAGTAGCGTCCAGCATCGCGCCAGCGGCTGCAGCAAGCAGTGTTCGGATCTCTGAGGCTGCAGAGGCTGCCTTCTGATCATGTGCTGGTGGCTGCCCTGTCCCTTGTACCGTGCAGCAAGGAAGGCGGGAGGCAGCTATGTACGTGCAAAAGAGGAACGGGAAGCGGGAAGAGGTGCAATTTGACAAGGTGAGCGTCCAAAGTGCTTCAGCCCTCTCAGATCAGATCTGAATGCGATTACGCGCCAAATTGTCGGCTTGCATGTCGTGTCCTCTCGTATCCTCTAGGCTTATTGTCACAGCGTCTGCCAATGCAGGCTCACGTCTGTGCTGCACTTTGCATCAAGCAATGTTTGTGACCCACAAAAGCACGGCAGAAATGGCATAACCAACGTGCATCTAGCTTTCTGAAATAGCAATTTCATCATGTGGCGGCGGCAGCTCCCCCTGGAAGTCCACGCCACTGCATGTACGGCAGTGCAACCACATCTCTTGTCATGTCATTTGACGACAAAGGTCCAGTTAAAGGGGGCAAACATGATGTTCATTTCATCAGAGCTTTGCCTACTCCACCATTTGGGTAGAACTCATTGTACTTATGATCTTGTATTTATAGCAGCCCCAAGGTGGGCTTGATGCGTTGGATAAGATTGCAAAAAACTAAAATCGGACGGGCCCTTAGAGCCCTGCGTTGCAGGCTTGTACTAGACTCATGGGGGGTAGACACAGCGGCACCCAGTCTGAGCCACACCTATCGTAGCCGATGTCTCCATCTCTTGAGCGAAAACGCCGGAGGACCGCGGTTATGCCTCTAGTATACATTTGGGCCAGAGGCGCCCGGTCCTCGATTCCTTGCCTAAGCACGCCGCTGACGTGCCTGGCCGAGGTTCTCTTTCTTGCGTGTTCAAGCAAACGATCTACAGTGTGCCCTGATGCTATCCGCATCCCCATGTTCCAATATCCCCTGCTGCTGCCCGAAGCCGTATCCTCACCACACGCGACTCCGCAGCTCCTGCTCACAGCCAGAGCCAGCATCTCCCATCCCCTAGCTGCCTGATGCACCCTCGCCACCATCAGCGCCACCGCAAGCGCTGCCGCACCTCTCGGTGCTAACGAGCAGCTGGTGTAGTACTGTGCCCAGGGCGCAAGCTGTCTTGCCCCATTGAATCACATGCACATTCGACATTGCTCAAAACTTTCACAAACAAAACCCATGAACTCACCCATAAAACTCATGTACGCAAAGCCTCAATGATCACGGAATTGGGTGTATGCGGCTATGTAGCCAGGAACTGTACGTCTCAAGCCTGCTTAACTCCGCTCGCAACAGGTCATCTCCCGCATCCGCAAGCTGTGCTATGGCCTCGACCCCATCGTGGACCCCATCATCCTCAGCCAGAAGGTGGTGCAGGGGATCTACAGCGGTGTGACGACGTCGGAGCTGGATGAGCTGGCCAGTCAGACTGCGGCAGCGCTCAGCACAAAGCACCCCGACTTTGGCAAGGTGGCCGCGCGCATCAGGTGAACGACTGGCTGTTTGTTCATTCATGATCCAACACTTTTAATTAATGTATGCTTCATGACCGCGGCAGCGATCAGCACGAAGCACGCGAGATTGGCAAGGTGGCCGTGCGCATCAGGTGATTGTTTCATTCATTTTGTTAAATGATTAAAAAAATTCATGGTTCACGACCGCGGCAGCGCTTAGCACAAAGCACCCCGACTTTGGCAAGGTGGCCGCGCGCATCAGGTGAGGGGCTCGATTCATTAATTAATTAATGATACATGACCGCAGCAGCGCTCAGCACGAAGCACCCCGACTTCGGCAAGGTGGCGGCGCGCATCAGGTGAACGACTGGCTGTTTATTCATTTATAATCCAACACTTTCAATCAATGTATGCTTCATGACCGCGGCAGCGATCAGCACGAAGCACCCGATTTTGGCAAGGTGGCCGTGCGCATCAGGTCTTTATTTCATTCATTTTGTTGAATGGTTTCTAGAATTCATGGTTCACGACCGCGACGGCGCTCAGCACGAAGCACCCGATTTTGGCAAGGTGGCCGTGCGCATCAGGTGATGATTTCATTCATTTCGTTGAGTAACTATAAAATTCATGGTTCACGACCGCGGCAGCGCTCAGCACGAAGCACCTGACTTTGGCAAGGTGGCCGCGCGCATCAGGCGATTCATTCTTTCAATTCATTGCATCATTTCAAAATGTACGCTGCTGATTGAAAAGCTATTTATGGGGCTGGGTCACTGCTGACCTCACCTGAAAGCATTTTTGTTGCAAGCATGTTGCCTCTCAGTTGCATCCTGCATGCAGACCGCAGTACGCACGTCACAAGGAGACTTTCGGCCTGCCAAATGCGGCGGTGTGCATGCGTCGTGCACTGTCGGGCAGCTGTTACTCACATGCTCGCATCGAAGCCAATGGCTAGGAGTGCTGCCTGAGAAGCGTTTTTACGCTTGCTCACAACGTGCAAGCGAAACTTTGCTGATCCTCAATACGCAGGATTGTACACGGAATTGCTCAATACTCCTTGTCCAATTTTTGATGTTGTGCACATGGATGCGTCATCAACTCTGCCCCCCCCCCCCCCCCCCCCCTATCAGTGTGTCCAACTTGCACAAGAACACGCCCAAGCTGTTCAGCGATGTGATCGAGCGGCTCTATACCTACATACACCCCAAGACGGGAGAGAAGGCGGGGCTGATCGCCGACGATGTCTACCAGATCATCATGGACAACAAGGACAAGCTCAACAGCACCATCATCAGCGACCGCGACTGTGAGCATTTGAAGAAATGTAGTACATATTGAGGTTCATAATATAGGAAAGCGTGTTGCCTTACACCCTGGGTCAACAGCGCCACCAGTCAGCGATCGTGACAGTGAGCGCTTGAAGTGATGTTGATTGTGTATTTTGCATTTGAAGTTTGGGCCACTGCCGCACGGCAGAACCGCTGTGATGTGAGGCCGCAGCGCGCATGATGCACTTGAGCTCCTAACTTACGCTAGCTCATCATCATGCCTGAAGCGCAGTATACTAATGCTCATTGTAACTTCAACCCTACCCCCAAGCGCTGGCACCTGCGTGCCGCAGCACACGCCCATGGTGTTCACATCATTCCTGCTAAACAATCTTTACGTCCCCCTTTCACCCCCCCCCCCCTCCGCCCCCCCCCCCACAGTCGAGTACGACTACTTTGGCTTCAAGACCCTCGAACGGTCATTTGTACCCGCGCTTGCCTACATACTTTGAAGTGCAGCGCGATGCATCACACCCTCAATTCTCCCCTCCCCCCTTCCCCCTCTTCCCCCCCCAGTCGAGTACGACTACTTTGGCTTCAAGACCCTGGAGCGCTCATACCTGCTCAAGGTGGACGGCGCGGTCGCCGAGCGCCCGCAGCACATGATCATGCGCGTCGCAGTGGGCATACACAAGAGCGACGTCGCGGCGGCGGTGGAGACGTACAACCTCATGAGCCAGCGCCTCTTCACGCACGCGACGCCCACGCTGTTCAACGCCGGCATGCCGCGCCCGCAGATGAGCAGCTGCTTCCTGCTCACCATGCAGGCGGACAGGTGCGGTCGCCTCACCGCGTACACTTGAAGTTGACTCTCCTAGGATGAGCTCTTGAGAGCTGGTTCCTGCTCACTATGCAGGCAGAGAGGTGCATTGTCGCTCCGCGCTAACGTGAAGTTGTCTTTCCCTGCCGCAGTTTAGTGGCTTCGCTCAGGCGGAGTTCCTCTGCGCACTTTAAGTCAATGCTACCATGCATTTGTTCAGGCACAGCCTTGTCTTCCATCATGCACTGCCATCACGGCCCCTCAAGTCCCCCAACTTCAACTTTTCACCCCGCCTTCACCGCCCCCGCTCCCCCTGGCAGCATCGAGGGCATCTACAGCACGCTCAAGCAGTGCGCGCAGATCAGCAAGCACGCGGGCGGCATCGGCCTGGCCATACACGACATTCGTGCCAGCGACTCCTGTAAGTACTGCATGTGGACGAGCCCCCTTCAATGAACCCCTTTCATCGCACACATTTTGGTGTCTCCTGTGCCCATAGAGCCGCAGCCTGCATGCATGTTACATCACACAACAGGTGTGCGTACCGCATGCGACTCTTGTGAGGCTGCGTGTGCATAAGCCCCCTTCCATCCCACACACTTTGGAGTCTCTTGTGCCCATTAAGCCACGGCCTACATGCAAGTTCCACTACACGAGAGGAGTGGATGCGCCGTCTGCACCTTCAAGCAGTTTACACACACAGTTGCATGCAGTTACATGGTGCGTCGCACATGCCATCTGATTGCGTCTTTGCGTCTAACTGCTAGCCCTACGTCTAACCTAACCCTAACCCTAACCGCTGTAACCGCCGCACCAGACATCCGCGGCACCAACGGCACCTCCAACGGCATCGTGCCCATGCTGCGCGTCTTCAACAACACGGCGCGTTACGTGGACCAGGTGCGTGCCCCGCACTTCAAGTGCACTGTTGAAATGTGCAGATGTGCACTGTCGAATCAGGAACTTGGTGTGTGGTGTGTTGGCAAAGTGCAGCTCGGCACATCTTCAACGACGAACGGTGCGCTCCCTTCGAGCGCACTGTTGAAGTGTGCAAATGCGAGAGATTTTGAGACGACAACACATTGTGTAATCAATTCATGAATGAATATCACATGGCCTTGACTGCAGTGCAGCGACAGGCGCAGCGGCGCCATAGCCTCCTACTTGGAGCTCCCACGTCAGCTGCGGGAGCATTTCACAGGAATGACGACTCTCACTCTGACTTGTGAATTTGACTCACAACTCTGACTCATCTGCTGTGCTCACACTGCAGGGCGGCGGCAAGCGCAAGGGCTCCATGGCCATCTATCTGGAGCCGTGGCACGCCGACGTCTTCTCCTTCCTGGAGCTGCGCAAGAACCATGGTGCGTCACCACAGTTCTTGAAGTTGATGTTTCTTGGAGTTGAAGTACCAAAGCATGACATCGTCCCACCTGCGGTACAACGACTCTCGGTGGGTCAACAGTTCTTGAAGTTGATAGTTGTCAAAGTTGAGCCGTGGCACGCCGACGTCTTTTCCTTCCTGGAGCTGCGCAAGAACCATGGCGCGTCACCACAGTTCTTGAAGTTGATGTTTCTTGAAGCTTACATACCATAAAGTCTGAGCAGAGGCACGCATCCTTCTCCTTCCTGGAGCTGCGTAAGAACCATGGTGCAGCAGCGCTCGAAGTTGGCGTTGCATGCAGCTCTCCGCGACTGCCAGCAAGAGCCTCAACTGCTACCGCATGTTTGCGGTTTTGCGTAGTCTTTTCAAAGAGCTCGTTCACCTGTCTGCTTTCATGGCGCACTGCTGCATCGCACACTTCCACTTCTATGTCTGTTCACGCGCCGGCTCTGCCGCGCTGCGCACCGCTTCCTCGTCACAACGCCCAACTATAACTGTAGCTAGGGTTAGCCCCCACCCTCACCCTAACCCCGATTACCGCTGCAGGCAACGAGCTGGAGCACGCGCGCGACCTGTTCTACGCGCTCTGGATCCCCGACCTCTTCATGAAGCGTTTGGAGGCAGACGGCGCGTGGTCGCTCTTCTAGTTAGGGTTAGGTAGCCCTAACCCTGACCATAGCCCTACCCCTAACCTTAACCCTAACCCTACATACCGCCGCAGGCAACGAGCTGGAGCGCGCGCGGGACCTGTTCTACGCGCTCTGGATCCCCGACCTCTTCATGAAGCGCGTGGAGGCGGATGGCCCGTGGTCGTTGTTCTGCCCCAACGAGGCGCCGGGGCTCGCAGACTGCCACGGCGCCGCGTTCGAGGCGCTGTACGAGCGCTACGAGCGCGAGGGGCGCGCGCGCCGCACCGTGCGCGCGCAGGAGCTCTGGTTCGCAGGTGAGCAGATTAGCAGCGGGATGAGGGTCGCGGTGAGCCTAAACACTCAGGCCAGGCTACGAACGCAAGGGGCGCGTGCGCTGCAGTGTCCGCGCGCAGGAGCTGTGGTTTGCAGGTTAGTTGGGATGATACGTTCTTCAAGCAATCGGCGTGAGGGTTGCGGTGAGCTTAGACACTAAGGCTAGGCTACGAGCGCGAGGGGCGCGCACGCTGCAGCGTCCGCGCGCAGAAGCCGTGGCTCGCAGGGACGCCTCGAGGGAGGCTGGGGGCAAGGGGGGGGGGGATGGAGCATGAGGTTAGGTTAGGGAAGTGTTGAGGTTAGGTCAGGTGCACACGCCCCCGTGCACGCCGTGCGCAGGGGCTGCGCATAACCGGACTGATGCTCCCAAATCCTTTCAAGCCTGGCTCCTCACTGCTCAGCTTGGCTGTCCGGTGTCGCATGCTTAGTGTTGTGGATGGAATTAGGGTCATCGCATGCTGTGCGCGGGTTAGGGTTAGGGTTAGCCTGCCGCGACGACCGGGCTGCTTGCAGCTGAGGTAGCACGGCTTGGGTGACAAGCTGAGCGGTGCTGTGTTCCATTTCACCAATCAACGCAACTTTCAAATCCCCCAACCCCCCCGTCCGTGATCAAGAGTCCCTCCCCTCAACAAATCAAGCACTGCTGTACAGGGCATACACACTTTTTTCTTGCTCACTCAGTCCCTCTCCCTGTGACGCGCCTGTTCTATGCTTGTGGCTCTTGCGCTTACAGCTCTGCAGAGCCAGGTGGAGACGGGCACACCGTACATGCTGTACAAAGACGCCTGCAACGCCAAGTCCAACCAGCAGAACCTGGGCACCATCCGGTCCTCCAACCTCTGCACAGAGATTCTGGAGTATACCAGGTATGTACCATTACCAGGTGTACGTATGTTCATACTGCACATTTGTTGGATTCGCTGCCGTTACGCTTAGTCTTATCAAGCGTGAGTGTTGGTGACAACGGCGCGGCAATGCCGATGCCGGAGGGCAGGGAAGCAAATACATTCACGCTGTGATGTGAAGTGAACACTTTGAAACAGTTACTCCACAGTACTGACAAGAACGTACATCTGCCGCGCGGCGCAGCCCCGACGAGGTAGCGGTGTGCAACCTGGCGAGCATCAACCTGTATGTGCTGTATATACTCCCACAGTACGCGAATGCATACATGTACTTTGCAGTGATATAAATGTGGGTTTTTATTCACAAGCTCATTTTTTGAAAAGTTCTTTCAAAACCACTCACGTACATACATTTTTTTGCACCCGGCGCAGCCCCAACGAGGTGGCGGTGTGCAACCTGGCGAGCATCAACCTGAGCGCCATGGTGCAGGACGCCGCGTTTGACTTCCAGCGCCTCTACAGCATCGCCAAGGTGGTCACGCGCAACCTCAACAGGGTCATCGACGTCAACTACTACCCCATACAGGTGCGCGCTCGGACGCAGGCAGTGGTGTCATGGTGCCTTCGTGCGCGCGCGCGCATGAGCTGCCCTCGTGCTCACGGGCCATCGGCAGTAGCAGCAGGGCTTTTTCATGTGTACCTTTGTACCCGGCTGCGCATGGTTTAGCGGCGGCGGCGGCGGCGGCGGCGGCGGCAGCGGCAGCAGCAGCAGCAGTGCTTTGCAGATGAGCGACGCAGCGGAGGGCGGGGGGCGCCTGCACGCCTGCAGCACGTGGTGCCTCTGCGATGGACGTCAGAGCCTTCGCCGCTTCCAACGCCATGGCTTGCGCTGGTATTGGGGACTTCCACAAGTGCCTGCGCCCACTGCAGACAACTTCAACTTGATAACTGCCGCACTTCAAGTGTATCACAGCAGCGCTGATGGACTTGCCACGATGCTGTCTCCGTCTCTGTGCGCCTGACGTGAGCAACTGAGGCGCGCTTACTGCAAGTGTATCAGCAGCGCTCGTGCACTGCCACAAAGACGCTGTCTCTGTGCGCCCGATCTTAGCAGAGGGCACGCTTACTTCAAGTACTTCAAGTATGATCTACTGCAAGTTATATCAGCAGCGCTCATCTGTTCATATGCGCACACGCCCGCCCTAACCCTAACCCTAACCCTAACCCTCCCGCAGGAGGCGCGCAACAGCAACATGCGCCACAGGCCCATCGGCATCGGCGTGCAGGGCCTCGCGGACGCCTTCATCCTCATGCGCTATCCCTTCGACAGCGCGCAGGCCGCGCAGCTCAACAAGGTGCGTTTTTGAACGCATTACATGTATACCCACAAGTACATACTCATGCGCTACCCGTTCGACAGCACGCAGGCCGCGCAGCTCAACAAGGTGCATTTTTTGGAAGGAATGCATGCATACCTCAAGTACATGTCCGTGTGCTATGTAGCCCTCCGAAAGTGCGCAGGCCGCGCAGCTCAACAAGGTGCACGCCATGCGAAATACATATTGCATGCACGCTTCAAGTGTATATATTACCATGCCTCGCAGGTGCGCGCCCTGCGTGTTTTTCCACGAGTAGTTCCGATTGTGCCGCGGCATGCTTCGGTGCTGCAGCGCTCAGCCTCTGGTGGTGTCCTTGCCTGCCCACATGACGTCTACTTTGAAGTATCAGTCCAGGCTCTGCATCACATTCCTTGTAACAGCACGCTTCAGTGCTCAGCATTGCCCGTGGCTGACACAGCTTCTGGTGCTCAAACACCTGCCAGGACGCCTTTGAAACCATTCATGTTGAGACCAGTTACTCATCAAGCTGTGTTTTGACATCGGGTTTTGACTTAACAACGCGCATCACTGCTCAGCGTTGCCCGTGGCTCACACTGCTTCCGCTGGTGCTCATGCGCCCGCCAGCACCCCTTGTATACCACTCACTTTGAGATTAGTTACTCATCACGCTGTGTTCTGGCATCACAGTCTCACTAAATCAACAACACGCCTCACTGCTCAGCATTGCGTATGGCTCACATGTGTTTCCACTGCCCACACACATTTCCAGGACATCTTTGAGACCATCTACTACGGCGCGGTGGAGGCGTCCGTAGATCTGGCAGAGACGCTGGGGCACTATGAGTCGTACCCGGGCTCGCCCGCCAGCAAGGGGCAGTTACAGGTGAGCGAAACCGCTTTTGCAGCTGTATCCACAGCATGCCAGCAGCGAGTGCAACTCAGTTGTGATGAGCAGGCATTGCTCAGCACGGTGTCCGCTGAGGCGCGCTTTGGCTTTTGCATGCACTGCAGTGCGTCATGACTGGTGCCACTGGCAAGTTTGCGCGTGTGCAAAGGCACTGCATCCTCCCAGACTGTGTGTCAAACACGTGTCCGACATTTTCTCATGTAGCGTCTGTTGATAGGTTCTGTGCGATACACAACTGCCACTGCCGTTGCCACTTCTGAAGGAAAGGGTTTCTGTGCAAATCTGGGCGCCAGTCGCAGCAGCCCCAGCAAGGGCTGGTCACAACCTACAGTACAGTTACAGTCCACATGTAACTTGCCGTTTTCAGAAGGGTTTTCTGCAGCCGTCCGTGCACCTGTGCTCGCGTGGCCTCGCACCTCACCTGCGGCGAAGTCAAACGCCACCGTCCCTCCTCAGTTCACCGCAGTACACCACAGTTCACCTCGTCTCTCCCGCTCACGCCAGCGCCCCCCCCACGCCGTGCAACTTCTGTTGTTGCAGTTTGACCTGTGGGGCGTCACCCCCTCGGACCGCTGGGACTGGCCCAGCCTCAAGGCGCGCATGGCTCAGCACGGCCTGCGCAACTCGCTGCTGGTCGCGCCCATGCCCACCGCCTCCACGGCGCAGATACTGGTGAGCACTGCCGCGGCACGTGCATGCGCGCCCTAATGCCCTAGCCCTAGCCCTAAGCAGCGCCCTACGAGCAGTGACGCGCACGGCGATCCTGTGTGCGCTTGACTATGGTCTAGTGAGGCTTCGACCATCGACAGTACACCTGTGTCGCAAGGCCGCAAACGCAAACGCTGCAGGCACATGCTGCCCCACTAAACGCACACAAAACGCATCCTGCAGGCCATGATAGGTGTGCAGTCTCGCGAGTGCGGCATATGCTTTGCGTGCATGCGGCGGTACATATCCCCCCCACCTTAACCAAAACCTTCACCCGGAATTGCACGCTTCTCGGAAAGCGCGCTCCGTTCCCGACGCGCCCTCATTTGCCCCCCCTCCTACCTCCTCCCTCGCCCCCCCCCCCTCTCCGCCCTGCAGGGCAACAATGAGGGCACGGAGCCCTTCACCAGCAACATGTACAACCGGCGCACGCTCGCGGGCGAGTTCACGTGCGTCAACAAGTACCTGCTGCGCGACCTGTGCGACAGGGGTCTCTGGAACCCCGCCGTGCGCAACCAGCTCATCGCCGCCAAGGGGTCCGTGCAGGGCATCGCAGAGATTCCGCAGGTGCGCTGCCGCCGCTGCCACTGGCAATGATGACGTGTTGCACGACAACGCTCTGGCCCTGATGTGATTAGTGTGAGGCAGTTTCAGACGCTTGGCGCCCCGTGCGCAGACAGGGACTCAGCTGCCGCCGCCGCCGTTCCGCAGGCGCGCGCACCCCAAGCGGCATTCAGCACAGCGCAACACTCAGCACATGTTTTTGTGAACGTTGTTAACGGCGCTCGTGCACAGGCAACCAGCCGCCGGCGCTGCCGTTGCGCGGCAGCATTTGAGTTCCGGTCGTAGGATTCCGGAAGGAACACTCCTGGCTCACTACAGGACAGAAGCGTTCTGTGCACTGCACCCCCCCCCCCCCATGCCCTCCGCGCTGCATGCTCTTTGAGCACTGCACCTCTTTGAACACTGGCCTCACGACCACTCCCCCTTGGGCCCCCCCCCTTCCCCCCGTGTCATCGCTCAACAGGACCTGAAGGACCTGTACAAGACGGTGTGGGAGATCAAGCAGCGCGTCATACTCGACCAGGCCGCGGACCGCGGACCGTACGTGTGCCAGTCGCAGAGCATGAACGTGCACCTTGCAGACCCCACCATCGGCAAGCTCACGTCGCTGCACTTCTACGCGTTCAAGGTGCGTGCGATCAGGGCACCGCGCCGATGCAGTGCTTTCCATGATTTCTTGGTACGGTCTTTGCTGCTGCTGCCTCACGTATGGCCCTGACACAGTGCTGGCGCCTGGCTTCTCAAGTTGCACGAGCGGCGACTGCATTTCGCCCCCATGCGCGACGAACAACGCCTCTGATTTTTTTGTATGCATGGGGGGCCTTGCGCTCACTGGATTTGTTGATCGGCTGCGCTGACCAGTGCAGCCGCCGCTGCGCCACCACATCGTGCTAGTACAGTGCAGCATCCAACGGTAGCAGATTATCAGGCGGCCTCGCCTCGCACGCCCCGCAAACCAGCACCGTCACTCGCGCAATCGTGTCAAGGCGCTGCTAGAGGTACTGACCCCCACCCCCCATCCCCCCAAACTGCCTACACCAGCGCGGCCTCAAGACCGGCATGTACTACCTGCGCACGCGCCCCAAGGCGGACGCCATCCAGTTCACGGTAGACCAGGTCGCGCTCAAGGCGTCCAAGGACAGTGCTCAGGCCGCACGCACGGAAGCCGCCGTCAGGGACAGCAGCGCTCAGCCAGAGCTGCGTGCCGCTGCGGTGGCGGCGTCGTCCGAGGAAGAGGAGGAGGACTGCATCTCATGCGGCGCGTAGAGCGCTGCGGCAGCTTCCTTGTACCTACATACCCCCTCTACCCCCCCCCCCTGTGAACAAGGGGGAAGGGGAGGGGGAACCGGCGGCAGCGGCGAATGCCGCTGCTGTACAGGGCGGCGGTGCACAGCCGTTGTGGTTCTGCGCAGCGTCATTGCGGCAAGGGGCGGTGGCGCCTACAGCGGCAACATCATGAGCCTCTGAATGCGGAGCGCTGCTGCCGTGTGGCTGGCTGTGCCGCTCAGCATCAGCGCAGCATTGCATTCGGGCATCGTGATGCCCGCAGAGCCGCGCACGTGTCGCCGCGTCAGTCATGCACACATGCTGGCGCGTTCATGCAGGGCGAGGCCCTGTTGAGCGCTGCTGCCGTGCGCTCGCTGTCGTGGCGCCAGCAGCAGTGGCGTGCCGCTTCACCCGCGACTCCAGCAGAGTGTTGGCCACATGTAAATACGAGTACTTCCGCCCCCCCCTCCCCCCTCCCCGTTCCTGGGGGAATCAACCGGCAAGTCAGCTGGAGAGGGCAGATTGTTTGCCGCTACTGCGCACATGCGCAACCTCTTGTGGGTGTGGCCAAGGCTCTGCTGCGCAGCACCCCTTCTGCTAAAGCGCAATTTTTGCGTCTCGGATAACGCGCGGCGGCAGCAGCCGTGTTGTGATATGGGCGCGCACTGCTTGAGTGCGGTGTTTGCAGTGACCGCACTCTTATTGGTACAGTTAATGTGGATGTTTTTTGGCTTGTTCTGACGTCAGTGTGTGTCCCATTTGCCCTCTCCCCTGCTGACATGGCAGAGCGTTCTCGTCAGCCGCGCAACGAGCATGCATCATCACGATTGATGCCCCTCCCCCCCCCTGAAAAGCACTTTGTGTTTGTGTTGAGCGCTGTGCATAGTGTCAATTCATCATGCCACATGTGTGCATTCATCAGGATGCTCTGCATGCGAGCAAAATGAGTTGAATCTGACTCTACCTCTGACCCAAAAGTCACTGCGCATAGAACAACGACAGGCAGTGCCGGCAGCGACGACAACACAGGACAGCCTAAATCACCAAACGTGCGAAAAAAAGGAGTCATCATTACGAAAAAAAGACGTACTCAAGAAGTAGACGAAAGAAGGGGCTGCCTGCGCTTTAGAAATCTACTAATTGGACAAGGCACAATGTGGGGGGCCTCGCCAATTACTCGACGGAGGTCTCAATGAGTAGGCCCCCCAACATATATGCTGTCGACACACATTCTGGGAGGCACCAAGGTGCACGGCGGCACAGCACGAAAGCGCACACTCGAGCATCTACTGGTGAAAGAGAACCGCCGGCTTCAACCTCAAGACTCAATGCCCCCCCCCAACACATGTTGTCGACGCATACCGCGCGAGCACAAAGGTGCACGGCGGCACTGCGGACGAAAGCGCACACGCAACCATTTACATGCTACATGCTTGTGAACCATGTCTGCCGGCTTCAACCTCAAGAGGCGCAGCCGGCGAAGGCAGCCCCCCCCCCATATAACACGGTTCGCGCATCGATGGGCAGCTACGGTGCTGCGGCGAGCGCACAGAAGAATTCACGGGGTATGCTCACACTTATTCAAAGCAGTTGTGCCCTCAAGCCCCTCTCGACAAGCCGCCTCATGGAGCGCATATGCGCCACACTCCATGTATATACAACTGACTGGCCGGGGGGGGGGGGGGGGGGGGGGGAGGGGGGGCAGATGGCTGCGAACTTCAATCCCCGCGCCGCGGCTCCGTCACGCGGTTGCGGCGGCGCGGCGAAGTCGGCGATTGGCGCACGAGTGACGCAGCACTGCTGCCAAGCGGCGACATCAGCGAGTGACGTACGAGCGGCGCAGCACTGCTGCCGCTGCTGCCGCTGCTGCCGCCGCTCTTGGTGTCATCGCGCAGCTGCAGCACTGCGGACGGCCGCGGGGCAGGCACGGCGGCGGGGGCGGCGGCGGCAAGGGCGGGGGCGGCGGCGACGGCGGCGGCGCCAGCGGCGGGGGCGGCGGGCACGGCAGCGGCGGCGGCGGCGGCGACGGCGGTCATGGCGCGGAAGGCAGGCATCGGCATCGCGCGCGCCGCCAGCGTGTCGAGCCACGCAATGTTCCCGTCGGCGACGCGCATGCGGCCGACCTCAGGGTCATCGAACCACACGGCGGCGCGGTCAAGGCGGCCGCCGCTGCGCAGCGGGTGCTGCAGCACCGCCGCCGCGAACGCGGCGTGCGCAAAGCGCTCGGGCGCGTCGCGCGCGGCGTAGAGCGCGGCGGCGGCGACGCGGTCCGGGGCGTAGCGCACCGCCCTCCTGATCTGGATAACCATGGCGGCCACCTTCACGGGCGGCATGGCGCCCAGCCCCTGCACGAAGGCGCTCACGCTGCGGCAGAACACGTCGACGACCGCGGCGGCGGCGGCGGCGCTGGAGGCGGCAGTGGGGTCGTGAAGTCCTGCGGCGACCTTGGTGTGCGCGCTGTGCCACAGGGCGTGCGCAACATCGGCACCGTGCCTGCAGCGTGTGAAGTTCAGGCGCGCAGCGGGCAGGGTGGCGGTGGTTAGGGGGACGTGGGGGACGAGGGGGGGGCCGGCGCGCGTGCGGTGGCGCTTCCTCTACAGAAGCAAGGGCGCGCCGCGTCGCTGCGTCTACCGATGCATGGCGCCGTGCGACGCGCAGCAGCACACACTGCGCAGACTACCTCTACTCCCTGCTCACTGGTCAAGCAGCGCGAATTCATTCTCGCAGCTAGACAGCAGCGCTCGCACGCGCGCGGCGGCACGACCGACCGACCGGCGGTTACGGCAGTTACGCGGGCAGCAACGCTCAACACAAGGGGATGCGACTGGCGGTCACGACCTATCTTGGCGGTCACGGCGGTTACGGCGGTTACACGCACTCACATGGCCAGCGCGCGGTGCAGGCCGTCCAGCATGTTCCCGGGCGCCCCTTCCATCTCCTCGTCGACGACGCGCCGCACGGAGCGCTGCCGCCACATGCACTGAAGGTTGTAGCCGAAGTCGT
The DNA here is from genome assembly GCA_017506865.1 of Tribonema minus. Taxonomy (NCBI): domain Eukaryota; class Xanthophyceae; order Tribonematales; family Tribonemataceae; genus Tribonema; species Tribonema minus. The sequence goes on along the minus strand of JAFCMP010000017.1, from coordinate 24,430 downwards.
GGCCGCGCCACAGGGTCTCCTCGCGGCGCGCCAGCTCGCGAACGTCCGCCGCGGCCCTGGCGTGGAGCGCGAACATGGCGTGGCACGCGTCGCGCGCGGCGGCCTCGCAGCGGCTTCGCAGCGCGGCGCCGGGCGCGTCCTCAGCGCTCAGCTTCGCCTGCGCGCGCGCGTCACAGCAGCAGCGGGGCGGTGACGAGGGATTGAGTGTGCTGAATGACCGCGCGCGCGCATGACGAGAACGGAAGCGTACGTGGCTGCGCAGTTGCGCGCGCTGCGGGGAGGCGCGCGCGCGCTCTGACGCTGGTTGAGCACTGTTGGTGAGGTGCCGCGCGCGCTTGTGCGATATGCGATACCAAGGGGAAAGGGGGGGGATGAGAAGGTGAATGGGGGTGGAGACAAACGTGCAACCGCCGCGGCCAGTACGCATGAAAGCACACCAAAATCGGCAAGCACTTGCCGCCTGTGCACCCGACTGCTACGGGGTTCAGTCGCTTGCTTTAAGACCTGTGAGTGATGGCTGTGTTGTGTACTCTGTGTGGTTTCTGCTTGACCAACACTACAACCTTGGCTGCACAACCAGCAAGTACACTGGTCAAAGACAGAGCTATCTGCAAGGCCAGGGTCAAGTCCACATTGAAGCACCTGATTAAAAAAATAGTACGCCCCACGCGAATCGCAACAAGGGCGTCAAGCAAGTCGGAATGGGTACCTGGACACCGTCGGCGAGGAGCTCTAACGCCGTCTTCTCCTGAGCGCAGGGGGCGGCAGGCACAGGCACAGGCTCGGCCGCCTTGCGCATGTGACGCACCACCAGGTACAGGAGAAGACAGCCCAGCGCACCAGCTATTGCAAGGGCGATAATGCCAGACAGGAGCGACGCCGACTGCTCGGCGACGTCCTCAGGCTGAACCACATCCGCGGCAATCTCCTCCTCCCTGCAGACCGAGTGGGCGAGCGCGGAGGCAGATCAACAGACAGGGGAGTGAGCAAGGACAGATACTGGGCATGTGGCTGAGAGCGGGACTCCAGTCTGTCGCAAGACCCGCTCCTTGAGAGGACGCGACCTCAGTTTGGCTGCTCCTGACCGAAAAACTGCATGCGACTGCGGCTGCCGAGCGTCGGAAAGATGGCACACCGCGCCGCAGCTGCGCTAGGCCACAATCGCATGCAGCGACGCTAGTGGGCAGTAGTGACTAGCCAGTCATAGAGCCGTTGCCGATCACGTCTTTACCTGAGGATGGTGCGGCATGTAGTCCAGTAAAACCCCTGGCAGTCCTTGGTCTCGATGGTTCTCATGGAGGTGGAGGCTGCGGAGATGGGGCTAGCGGCCTCGACGGCCGTGGTGACGCCCAGGGCGTCGGTGATGGCCGTGAACACCGTCGCCATCTGGGGCCAAGTCGACCAACAGAAGGCGAGGATCGCCAGCAGTATGGCGATCGCCTGAACGGCGATCGCTTGCGCCAGACGGCGCATCGCAGGAAGCATAAGTCTCCGCTGTCGCTGCACCAGTGTGTGTGCTGCAGAGTGGATGAAAGCGAAGGCTTGAGCACTTGACTTCGCGGAAAAGAGGCTCAGCAGACTTTTGGAACAAAAAAAGTATACATCGACAGTTTCACATTCGTAACGCTCTTAGGAGACTGAGCTCATGTGTTCAATGCTGTACTCGTGGACTTGAGTTCATTGGTAAGCGCCCCATGTTGTACTGTACCACGCCAGATGACATTGCAAAGCAGCACTTTGCCGGGCGCGTGCAACGCGAAGGTGACAGAACCGTCTTGGAAAGACACAACTGCATGACCGCCAGTATATGCAGCTGCAGCTGATTGAGTCGACAACCAGCATTCAGCGTTTTATCTTATGCCTGTGGCCCGTAAACTTGCTTCCCACAGGTCCTGCACGCCGGCTTTTTGCTGCTACAGAATCACCATGACTGCAGACGTTCAGACTACACTTGTGCATCTCAGACGAAGACTGTCCGCAAGATTCTAACAGTTGATTGCAGTGTGCCAGCTTCCATCCTCACACATATGTGGCATTGATGTGCATGTACGCCAGATGATGCCATAAGTCCACCTGTCAGGATATGGCGCTATAGCTTAGGCAGTCATTTAGAACTGTGCGCAACGCGCAACGAACTCAGGCTCTCTCGGATTAGGCAACGAGGTTACCATTGCTCTAGCAGTGTTTGCGCGTGCTCAAGTCATGCTGAAATGCCAAGCTGTCATTTCATGACATGCAAACCATGACAAGTGTCGCGCGGTGCTTGACGGTTACTGACGAAAGCGCACAAAGCACGGTAACCTGACAGCTTGCCCGTGTGGCACAATTGCAGGATCAGGTAGTCAAGTACACACGCTGTTCTAGAGTGTCACTGTTACGTACTGCATACAGATGTGTGTGCATGATTAGCCACACAAGTCAAAGGTGCAAGTATCACACAATGATGAGCTCAAGTTGACAACAACGCATGTTTGGTTTGGCGCGTTAACCCAATGGCAGCTACATGAGCCGTTGGGCGGCGTGCGCGTGTAAAGCAGCGCGAACAAAGCCAGGCTGCAAAGTTGTGACCTCTTCAGTTTGTATGATATGATGACGCCACAGCAGTGGGGGACGAAAGCAGTAGCAGATGGGCCCGCGATGGCTGACAAAGCACACACAATCGATACGAACACGAACAACAAGAGCTGTGAAGACCTGTATGCATTCTCGCCGGGTGACATGTCCTTCACCCCCTGTGCAGACTAGCTCCATGTACGCACTGCTGCGCAGCCTATCATCCGCCGCGCTACCGAGACGCCGCCTGTGCCGGCGCCGGCGGCAGCAGCTGTATGCGCACGCGCTTCGCCTGCCCCGCCGCCTCCAGCGCCGCGCGGCGCCACTGCGGCACGACCGGCTCCAGCACAAAGAAGTCGCGGGTGGCGGGGCGCTTGCGCGGCCGCGCCTCCGCCTTTGCTTCCGCCTTTGCAGCATCGCTCAGCTTTGCGTACTCCCCCTCCCCCTCCTCCTCCTCCCCCTCCATATACTCCGCATCCGCCGCCTCCGCCTCCCCCTCCCACTCCTGCTCCAGCAGGTCGCCCTCGCCGCCTACCGCCGCTTCCGCCGCCGCTGCGCCACCGCTGCCGCCAGCCGCGAGCGGCGCCGTCGGCGGCAGCGGCGGCGGCGCTGCCGCTGCGGCCAGCTGCGGGCGCTGCGCGAGCGCGGCGGCGGTGGTCGCGGCAAGCGTCGCCTTGCGCGTGGCGTCGTCCTTGGCGCGCAGCGCGGCGCGCAGCGCACGCGCGGCGTCGCGGCCGCCGAGCTCGTCCGCCGTCCACGCGGGCAGCGTCTTGAAGGAGTACGCCGTGAGCGCGAGGCACATGCCCTCCTTCAGCCACGGCACACCCGTCGCGGACTCCTCGAACTTCTGAAAGGCGTGGCCGACGTCGAGGCGGCGCCCCGCTGCGAGGCGCGCGCGGTCGACGTTGAAGCCCACAAAGAAGCACACGCAGTGCGCGGGCAGCTCGCCGTTGACGCCTCCAGAGCAGCAGCGGTCGAATGCGCGCGGGTACAGGTGGAGGTCGCGCGCGGGGATGCGCATGTACGTGAAGTTGTCGAGCAGCTTGCGCACGCGCGACTCCATGTAGCCGCGCCACCCGCGGAACTCCTCCTCGCCGCCCGCCATGACGTCGATCGCGAGGTAGTGCGAGTACATGGCGAAGAACTCGCTCGGCCGCACGAGCTCGTCCCAGCTGCGCGCAGGGGAGCAGCGGCGGCGGCAGCGGCGAGATGTCCTATGAGCGTGGGGGGTCAAGTGCGGCCGTGGCTGGATATAGTGGACGAACGGCGAGGTCATGCGTCGCGGCGTTGAACGAGTTACAGCCGTGCTCGGATTGCTGTCATGAGCGACCAGAGGCGCGAGCGGCATGATTGCTGATGATGACGCTGCGCGGGATGCCGATGTGCACTCTGGGTCTGGCGTCAGTGTGGCGCGCGCCAAAGCTATCAGAGGTGATCGTACCGGCCGGCCAGGGCACACAATGTGGGACTGCGCCGTTGCAGCGCTAAGTATACTGTGAATGACCATGGCATGTATAAAGAAGCGGTTGTAGAAGTACAGGTGAAGTCGCCTCTCCGTCAGCACGCCAAACTGCAATCGACGCCGCCGCTGCCGCGGCGAACAGCGCGTGCATGCATGCGTGTTGTGCGGTCCTGCACGCCCATCAGGCGGGCACACATTGTGAGCACTGCCCCCTTGAACATGCGCAGCAACACGCGCCTGTTTCCGTGAATTCGCACATTCATGCGCCGGCGCTCTTCAACGTGTACGCTGTGCGGCCTGTCCCCGCGTGGCGCTCGCCCACACACACACACATGACGACTGTGCAGACACACATTGATCGCACTTCAACTAAAGCACTGCATCAAGTGACGCTCCGCGTCATCAGTGGCTCACCTCGCGCCTTCCGCGCCGCCGTCGAGCACGCGGCGGCAGATGGCGTCGCCGCGGCGGAACTCGCGGCGCATCACCTCGAGGCTGTGCGCGGAGACGGCGAGGCTGCTGTTCATGGCGGGGTACGCGGGCGTGATGATCGGCATGACGTGCCACGGGTTCTGCGCGGCCTGCCAGACCTGGAGGCCGAGCGCGGCGTCGTGCGGCCGCGTGAGGTGGATCGGGTTCGGCCACGCCCACGAGTGCATCACCTTGAAGAAGGACGCGAGGAGCTTCGAGGGGGACGCGCGCGGGTACAGCTGGCACGCGAACGCGACCAGGATGTTGAAGTTGACGCCCCCGAGGTACCCCATCTTGTTGCCGTAGATGCCGCGCCGCTTCGCCCAGACGCGCACGAGGCGCACGACGGGGAGGAACGACGCGTAGTTGGGGACGAGGCGGTGGATGAGGTTGGTGACGCGCGGGCCGTTGAGGCACTTCTCCGTCGCCGAGTCGACGCCTTTGAGGACGGCGTCATCATCGATGTTGAAGTCTTCGGAGACGCTCTCCACGGGCAAGCAGCCGAGGCCGAGGTCGATGTTGACGCCGTCAAAGTCAAAGGTCATGATGGGCACCGCGGCGGTCTCGATGGCGTTGAAGTTGGTGACCTGGGGGGGGGGGGGGGGGTTGTCAAGGGGTTGGTGGTGGTGGTGAGGGCGCGCATTGCGTGTGTCACGTGTGTAGGTTTGCATTGTATTTGATGTGCTGTACGGAGCTCACAGCGCATGCCGCAAGCCTGGCACGAAGCGCGCTCTGCGCCTGAAAGTAAGATGTCGCGATGCTTTCTACTTCAAGTTTAAACGCAAACAAACCTTGCAAAAATGGCACGCAGTGATGGACCCAGGAAGTGATGCTGTGAATGTTGGCCTGCTTCCCGTTCACCAGTGATTTGTGCTGCAGGACGACTTAATGCGTCAATAACATCAGGACCAGTACAGAATTGGTGTGAATCGCAGAGCGTAGCTCAGCAAAATGCCGAGGCATACTATAGGCTTGGTCTGGTCAGCAAGGACCAAAGAGAACCAACCGAGTACAAAGTTACCGCATGTGAGTGGGCTTGGCGCTCAGCAGTGCACTGTCACCATCGTCACATAAACTAGTCCTTGCAGGGTCTGAAGGCTCTGCGGCAACTCTCACCAGGCGCAGCCATGGTTTTGGGGCCCGCGCTGGTGCAGCCTCTGGGCATCTGTCAGCATTCACAACTACATGCACTCCTATTGAATTCCACTGGTGGCTGTGTGGTGTTTCTACTGTACTTCGAAAGTACATCATTCGACCACAAGTCCTTATACTTCAGGTAGCATATTGTAACACTTTAGAGGGCATGACTTCAACGCGTTTCCCACCAGATGCCTGGATCGCACGACTGTTGACACTGCTGTACGCGACGAGCACAGAACAAGGCGCTCTTTGCCAGCGCTAGCCTTCTTCATAGAGTGCAGTACAGGACAGACGTGATGTGGAAGCGGCATACTACTCGGATGTCTTCCGACTGACGTGCCAAACCTCGTGGATCATAACTCTCGCATGCTCATAAGAGCCAGCAGCAGCTGACTCTCAAGGTGTGCAACAGGAATGAGGTGCCTTCTGTCTGACGCCAACATACCTGCAGAACTTCAACCATAGGTGCGAATGTTGTCGTATTCTCTCTCGAGTCAAGAAAAAACTTGTACCGCCACACAAACTCTAACTTGTATGGAACAAAGACGGGTAACTGTTATCACTGTCGATCTGTCCGCTCACCTCCGGATGATCCTGCAGCAGCTTTCGCAGGCTGGTGAAGAAATCTGCCCGCGTGCAGGGCATGGGCGCAATGCAGTGTGCGTCGATGTCGCTGCCAGGCTCATGGATGGCCAGTCTGTAACTTCCGCTGGTCCTGATGATTCCTCCAGCAGCACGGGCCACCTCCTCCGGCACTCCTTTCGCCAGGCACGTCTCCCTCACCCACCTCTTGAAGATCTGGGTCACTTCCGTCAGCACGCGCTCGCGGTGCATCATCTCCTGCTTGCTCATGACGGGCACATTGGCGGCAATGTACTCGAAGAGCTTGGCGTCATTGGCTCTGTCCTTGTCTGTAGGTGGATCATTGTTGATGACAGGGAAGCACTGCACCGGCTTGGGAGTGGTAGAGGCCATGATTTCACTCTATGTAAGTGCGGCACGCCGCTTTTCTGCTTTTGATGCTGCCGTCACAGGCACGGCCTCAGCGCCAACTTTTTCCACCACTTCAACAACAACTTCAGTAGTTGTCGTACCCCTTTTTTCACCCCCCTTTGCCTCCCAGCGTGCGCACTGCACACGCGCTGCAGAGAGATGAGGGCCACTGTTCTGGTGCTGGCAGGCTCTGCCGTAGCCACATATGCATTTGTGCCGGCGCCAGTGTCCCTGGGTGTGTCCAGCTTCCGGTCAACATGCACAGCACCTACATGCAAACAACAGCAACATGTTGCACGGGGCCTGCAGCAGCTGAGATGCACTGCTACCGCAGCGGACTTCGACATCAAGAAGTGAGTGCAATTCACTGCGCAGAGGGTCATGTGTTTCAATCAGCTCAGTGCCTGCCATGCACTATAGCTTCGGATGCAACACGCACTTATCAGTGCCGCGCGCTCATGCACCCGATCTGCCGCAGTTACTACTTTCGTACCCTCTCTGTGGCGAGCCAGTTGCACAATATGATATTCGCCTCAATCGGTGGCTTATTTGACGTGCTTCACGGCAAGCACGGTTGCTGCTGCTTCGACAAATGCGCTCTCCTCTTGTGTTGTCATGCTGCTGCAGCTGCTGCCGCTGTTGCTGCTGCTGCTGCTTATGAGGTCCACCACCTTCGTTGTCACCATGGATTGTTTGGCATGTTATTGGGAGCCAGCATTGCGATTGTACGTTGCGATTGTGGTTCAATTTCTTCGCCTCATGCTGCCGCTGCTGCTTTCCCGCAGGTACCTTTACTCGAAGAAGGTTGTCGTTGACCAGGCTCTGGAGGCCAGCATCATGCCAGTTGGGCCTCAGAATCAGAAGGTACGTTCATTTGCAGCTACTGAGTGCGTGTACATTCCGCTGGCAACCACACCTGCTACCGATTGAGGTAAACGATGAAAGTGCCAATAGTTGAGTTTTGAATGTTGCAGCTCGCGTACCCCGCATACCCACTTCTTTCAGCAAGTTCTCATCACGCAGGCAGATGCCATGCTGTGCCCTCTGCAACAGTGCCATCAAAAGCATGCGCAGTCCGAGCACGCACACACAAACGCACACACAAACTGACACACGGCGGCGCTAACCCACCAGCCCCCCCCCCCCCCCCCACACACACACCGCGCGCACACACGCACAGATCTGCGAGTCCATGAAGTACTCGCTCATGGCGGGCGGCAAGCGCGTGCGCCCGATCCTCTGCATCGCGGCGTGCGAGATGTTCGGCGGGACGGACGAGGACGCCATGCCTACGGCGGTCGCGCTGGAGATGATCCACTCTATGTCGCTCATCCACGACGACCTGCCCGCGATGGACAACGACGACCTGCGGCGCGGCAAGCCCACCAACCACGTCGTGTACGGCGAGGCGATGGCCATCCTCGCGGGCGACGCGCTGCTGTCCAAGTCGTTCGAGCACGTCGCCAAGTTCACCAAGGGTGAGTCGGCAGCGGCGGCGCGTGTGTGCGAAATGACTGCTTTGTGGTTGAAATTGAAGTTTTCAGCTCATCCAGCACTAGGCTGCCTCAGGTCCAAGTAGCTGATTCTGTCCTGCCTCGTGGATGAGAGAGCATGGCTTGGCTGTTGAGCCAGCCAGGCGTACGCCAGTTACGCAGCTCATGATGGTAGTGCAGCGCAGAATCGTAGCTCTGTCTGTGTTTGAGTCACAATGACAAGAGTAGTCTGACAGGGCACGCATGGTAGCACGCGTGGGAGTAACATTGCCAATAAGGTTGAGACACCGGCGCTGGCAGCATCGCGGTCAACAAGGAGGCACAGCACCTTCAAATATTACTTCAAATCTGAAGTAATGAAGGTTGGTGACAAGCAGCTTGTCGCAGACCGTGCAGTCGTAAGCTTTGCAGTTAGCTGCTTGGGTCATCGCTAGACTACTACGCCCGCCATGATCCCATGTGCGTGTGAATTCCCATGTGGCACGGCTGGAGTGCACCTGGACGCCAGAGAAGCGCACAACACACCGAAATACACAGCATGTCAAAGTCGACTATGTGGCTTGAATACCAGGCCATGTTGAAGTACATGTCGACAGACGACGAATTGAACTACACGCCGCAACCAACAATGCGGGTGACAATGGCACCACAGTGTGTGTCGATCGGCAATTGCTACATGGCAGCGCCGGCGGCGGCGCTGAAGATCAATTGCAAACAATTGTCATGTTGCACGTTTGCGGCGTAGCGCAATGCCGAGTGTTATGGCGCGCAGCGCCGTCTGCCGAGTGCGATGGCGTGCGCTCTGTTGCTCAGGTGGCCTGGTTGTGGGCTAACGCTAACCCTAAGCGCCGGACATGCACGCAAGACAGTGATCGAGCGGCACTTGAACTGTGCCGACGAGAAGTTGGCAAACCGCATCAGCAAGATTGCCCTGAACATATCCGCTAGCTCAATACATCTGCAATCATCTTTCAACTCAAAATCACCGAGTTTGATTGAAACCAGAGTTGCGCTCCGCACCTTGATGCAGATGACCCCTTGCGGAGCGCCTCACACGGCATTCATTTATAGAACAAGACCTTGAACGACACAACATGCTATCACAATCTACGCCTCACGTATGCTTCAACATCATGTGCGCCTTTCAAGTTTACCACTTCACAAGATCCGCATCTTCTTCACGCCCCACAAGGTCGCCTTGCCGAACCTCACCTTTTCTCCGCCTCTTCTTGCATGGGAGCGTCACCAGGCGTGCCGGCGGAGCGCGTAGTTGAAGTTCTGCGGCGCCTCGGCGAGGCGGTGGGGGAGCTGGGGCTCGCGGGGGGGCAGGCCATGGACCTGGAGCTTGAGGGCCGCGATGACACCACGCTGGAGGACCTGAGGTGGATCCACAGGCACAAGACGGGCGCGCTGCTCAACGTGAGTAGTGCCGGTCATTTGAAGTAGTGAAGCTTCTGTTGTTAAAGCTGTTGTGGATTGGCCGCGACGACACCACGCTGGAGGACCTGAGGTGGATGCGCAGGCTCAGGGCGGGCGCGCTGCTGAACGCGAATAGCGCCGGCAGCATGTTGAAGTGGTGCAGCAACAAAGAGTAAGTTCCACGAATGCAGGTCATGATGATACTGGAGGGGACCCGAGGTGGGTTCACAGGCACTGGACTTGCTGCTGAACGTGAGAAGAGCCGGCAGCGCCAGGGGCATGTTAAGTGGTTTGGCCAAAAACATAGTTGTTGAAGTTGTGGATACGCATGTCACGAGGAGAGCGTGATTCACAGGCCACAAAGCGGGCGCGCTGCTGGACGTGAGTGGCAGCTAGTGACTGGTTGTACTCGCCCCCAGTGTTGCTATTGAGGTACCACGGTATGAACCTCGTGTTGAAGTTATGCATGCATGTGAAGCGATGGCACCGCGCTGAAAGACCTCAGGCGGCTTCATGAGCACAAGCTGGGCGAACGGCTGTGCCTATGCTAGCGCCAGTAGGGGGCAGCGCTGCGCCTCGGCCGCTGCTTCCCGAAAGCTGTAGGTCCCTGAACAAGTACTTTCTTGAAGCAGTGAGACGCAGGACGTATCTCATCTACGAGCGTTTCTGTCTCTTCAAGTCGTGGGTGAACTTGAGACCGCGACGGCACCGTATTTGACAACTGCCAAAGTGCCTCGACTAAGGGCGCACGTTAGGGTTGCGGTTACGGTTAGGGTTTGCATGCTACCGCTGGACTTCAAGTAGGGAAAGCATGAATGCGCTGGCGCACTGCACTGCTTCTGCAAGATGCGCAGCAGGCGCAGGCGTGCTCTGCGCGCTTCTGTGCTGACGTGAAATGCACACAAGCAGAGGCTGAGGCGCGCAGCGTGCTTCATGTCGATGACTGCGGTCGAGAGCGTGTGCTTCAACTTCAAGTGTGCAGTTCATGCGGATGCAAGTGTCGGAAAATGCTGTTGGCCGGTTGAGCTCGATCCTAGTGTCAGCAACAGATGCTCTCTGCGGTGTGGCCTTGATGCTCATGCCTTCAACACAGGCGATGCACCAGTCTTCCTGAGTGCAGTGCGCAGGTGTGCTGCTTTACGTAGTTGCAGTTGAAGAATGGCTGCCTCAGCCCTTTCCTCCAACCAATTCGAGGGTCTCGCCAGCGTGACTTGATACGACCAACCGCAACATGGATGTCCGCAGCAACTGACTCTTGCGCGTACACCAGCCCCCCCCTCCCCCCCCCCCTCCCCCCCTGCCCCCCCGGCACGTGCCGCGCTGTGGTTGCAATGATCAAGACTGACGTTCTTCTGACTGCCGCCGCCCCCCTTTCCTCCCCGCACGCCGCGCTGCGCGCCAATGCCAGGTGTTCATGTGCATAGTCTTGTGTGCCTAATCCAGCTCACATGGTTGCTACATATGTACCCACAATGACTGATGCCCCCTCGCCACGTGGCGGTCTGCGCCACTGCCAGGTGTCCTTGTGCATAGTCCAGCTCGCATGGTCACTACTCACAACGACTGAATGCCCCCCCCCCCTCCCCCTTCGCATCTCAAGCTGTCAACTCACAACAACCGATAACCCCCCCCTCCCCTTCGAGGCCCAAACTGCCACTACTCACAATTACCGATACCCCCCCCCCCCCCCCCCCCCGGCCGCCCCCCTTTCAGGTGGCGGTGTGCGCCGGCGCCATCCTCGGCGGCGCGTCCCCCAAGGACGTGGCCGCGATGGAGACGTTCAGCGACGCAATCGGGCTCGCCTTCCAGGTCGCGGACGACATCCTCGACTGCACGCAGACGACGGAGCAGCTCGGCAAGACGGCCGGCAAGGACGAGGCCGTCTCCAAGACGACGTACGTCAAGCTCATGGGCATGGACGGCGCGCGCGCGGAGGCGCGGCGGCTCGTCGACGCCGCGCTGGGGGCGCTCGAGCCGTACGGCGAGCGCGCCGCGGCGCTGCGCGCGCTGGCCATGTTCATCATCGAGCGCGAGAACTAGAGGGCGGTGTGGTGTGTCGTTGTCTTGTGTTGCTGTAGTGCGCCCAGCAGGGGGTGGTGCTGTAGTGCGCGCAGCAGGGGGGGGGGGGGGATCGCGCGCGCCCGTGAGAGCGCGCCGATCGACTGGTCGATAGCCGCGGCCGTGTGCGTTTACATCGTTTATGAATGAATTCACTGTGACATGACACTTTGTCGGACGTTTCGCTGGAGTGCGGGAAAGCACGTGTTGTTCTACTTGTGTGATGCTCCGCCTTGTCGCAACTTCAGTCCGTTGCAGGTCTTGCTGCAGCAGGTGCTTTCCAGTGTGAACCGCACCAGGGTTGATGGAATACGAAGAAATGTCATGGTTGCCAGACCACACAAGTCGCATGTTGCGTGCTTCGCTGCTGACAAGTGGTCTGCGTGCACCGCATACTTGCCGCTCTGGGTGATAATCACGTGCTGGCGCTGCACGCTGGTGGAGTCTCGCATCCCCTACACCAACTGCAACTTCAACTTGACTGTGAGCACTGGCGCGCAGTGTTGTGGAGCTCAACAGTGGCCAAACGAGTTACGAAACTACAACGAAGTGAACGTTTCCATCCCTACGTTAACGCGTTGCCAAAACAAAAACATTTGCTGAGCCTCGCCGCTTTTCAACTTTCTAACGTCAGTGGGAGCGTCACCTGCACTTGAACAATTTTACGTTTTGCATAGTGGTGTAGTGCACTACTGCTGCTTGCAGAGCGCAGTTCTGCTTGCCCAGAAGGCGATTTTTGTTTCCATATTGGTGGCGTCTGAGGCCTACGGCGCCTCTCGCCACCCACCACCAGTCCCCCGGGACTCCCATCCGGACACACCGTCGGAGAAGTCCGAGATCCATATCTTTCTCAAGGCTAGAGACAGGGAGTGCGCCAGACAGCAAGAGCCTTCAGTCTCGGCACACATCCTCAGCCACAGCACAGCAGCGCAGTCATGCCTGTGGATCATCCCAACTGCAGCTGCAACCAGGAAGTCAGGTAGAGGCACCTGAGCGCCACGACGCCGGCAGCAGCAGGAGGAGCAGCAGAGCGCCCCTCAACAGCAGGTCTCACCAGTAGTGCCAGCAAGTCCACCTCGGCTCAGACTGCCAGCACGGGGTTCACCCTCAGCCACCCTCACAGAAAAGCGATCAACATCATGGTACAGCAGCACACGGCTGAGCTTGCAGAACAAGTGAGCTTGCAGCCAGCAGCACAAACGGCGACGCAGCTGGCCTCGATCAGCAGCAACACCACGCAAGGTGTTGGACCGCCTTGCAGCAGAGCAGCAGTGATAATCACCTAGTCGCCGCAGCGCAAGCGCGCATGGCCGCAGAACAACGCGAGTGCGAGCAGGGTCTTGTAGCGGCACTGCTGGAACTCGAGGAGCGCCTCATCGCACACATCGCACAATAGGCTGGCAGAAACAGCGCGCAAGGCAGTGGCAATGGCGGCGACGGCGGCAGTAGCCCCGGCCGCGGCAGCAGCCGCTGCACGCGCCGCCGCCGGCAAAGCAGTCACCACGACCGTGATGAGCGCGGTGGCAGCGGCAGCCGCGGCGACGGTGCCCAGAAGGGTCTTGTTTCCACATCACCTCCTTTCTCATGTGCACCTTTGGGAATCACGCACTGCTGCAATAGCGGAGAGATCCTGCGATGGGCCGTGTGGCGCAAGCGATCATCGTACCGACGGTCGTCATCCTTCTGGCGAACTTCGCCAACTGTTGGTCAACTTGGCCACACATCGCCTTCGTGTTCAAGGCCGTCACCGCTGCTCCTTAGCGGCTTCACCACGGTTGTCGAGGCCTGCGGCCCCACCACCACTACCTCCACCGCGGTGAAGCTCGCCGAGACTAAGGAGTGCGGAGGGTTCTACGGATCACTTGCTGCACGGTCCCCAAGTCACGCGGTTGTATGTCGGACACGCCATCTTCTTCACCTTAAAACATGTCATTGATTCGGTCGTGTGACTGCACCGCGTTACCTGAGCATGGTGTGGCAAGTGGTCCAATGGAAGCCCCCACACTCCTTGGTGTCTATCAGCTGCACAGAGGCGGAGGCTGCGGTGGTGGCGCTGGTGCCCTCGACGGCCGTGGTGACGCCCAGGGCGCCGGTGTTGGCCTTGAAGGCGAAGGCGATGTGTGGCCAAGTTGACCAACGGATGGCGAAGATCGCCAGAAGAATGGCGATCGTCTGTGCGCTTGCGCCAGACGGCGCATCGCAGGAAACACATATTTGAACACGCTTGTATGACGGCTTGTGACTGGCATAGGAACAGGCATCGGTCCTGCCTAGGGCTGTGCCCAGCGTGGCTGTGGAGCAGGGCGCAATGATTCCGACGCTCGTCACCTGCATGCTGGCGTTTGATGAGAGCTGCACAAGTGCTATCCATGCATCCGCATATGACTGCCCCCCGTGCTCGTAGGACAGCCGCTTGCCGCCGCCGCTGCTGACCTGCGCGCAGCTGGGACGAGCTCGTGCGGCCGAGCGAGGTCTTTGCCATGTACTCGCACCACCTCGCGATAGACGTCATGGCGGGCGGCGAGGAGGAGTTCCGCGGGTGGCGTGGCTACATGGAGCCGCCCGTGCGCAAGCTGCTCGACCACTTCACGTACATGCGCATCCCTGCGCGCGACCTCCACCTGTACCCGCGCGTTTGAGCGGTGCTGCTCCGGCGGCGTCAACGGCGGGCTGCCCACGCACTGCCGAGGACGACTCCACCCGCAAGGCCGCGCTCGCCGCGATCACCGCCGCCGCGCTTGTGCAGCGCCCGCAGCTGGCCGCAGCGGCAGCGCCACCGCCGCCGCTGCCTTCGACGGCGCCGCCCGTGGCTGGCGGCGGCGGCGCCACTGCGCCGCTGCGGCGGAAGCGGCAGCGGCGGGCGGCGGCGAGGGCGAGCTGCTGGAGCAGGAGTGGGAGGGGGAGGCGGAGGCGGCAGATGCAGCGTACAAAGGGGGGAGGGGGGGTACTCTAAGCTGAGTGATGCTGCAAAGGCGGAGACAAGGCGGAAGCGCGGCCGCGCAATTGCCCCGCCAGCCGCGACTTCTTTGTGCTGGAGCCGGTCGTGCCGCAGTGGCGCCGCACGGCGCTGGAGGCGGCGGGGCAGGCGAAGCGCGTGCGCATACAGCTGCTGCCGCCGGCGCCAGCGCAGGCGGCGGCTCGGTAGCGCAGCGGTCGATATTCGCGCCGCAGTGCGTACATGGCGCTAGTCTGCGCAGAGCTTTAAGGACATAGCACCTGGCGAGAATGCATACAAGTCTTCACAGCTCTCGTCGTCCATGTTCGTATCAATTGTATGTGCTTTGTCAGCCATCGCTGGTCCATCTGCTACCGCGTTCGTCCCCCACTGCTGTGGCGTCATCACATAACGTAGACTCAACAGGTTGCATCTTTGAAGTCTGGCGCTGTTTGTGCTGCTTTCCATGCGCACGCCGCCCAACAGCTCATGTAGCTGCCCTTGGATTGACGCGTCAAACAACACGCTGTTGTCAATGCAGGGCATCATGACTTCAGAGTATGTGGGGACCACCGGATCCCATATTTGGGCCAGCCTGGCCCAATTAACTATTTGGGCCAGGGGGGTTGAACACCCCCCAGCAAGTGCACATTTGAAGTGTGCGTGTTCGCAGCAGTCGCCCTTGCGTTTCTGGCGCTACGCACAGTGCGGAGGCCGTGTTGACGGCTCATTCTGTTGTAAAACACCAGCGGTCTGTGGTCTGGCGATGCAATGGCGTGGCTGGTGCGGGCAGCTGTCATAGGCAAGTGTTTCGAAGCGAAAGTCTGCAACTGTTGCTCTTATCCTTCGTGCGCTGTCTATGCTGTGGCGAATGCAGTGCTTGGTTTGCAAGAATTTGGAGTATTTCAGTCAACATGTAGAAATCTGCACCGGCATACACGGCAGCAGCAACCAGATTTGGCAGTCAGCACAAAGAGCAAGCACTCACTGTTGCTGCTGCTGCTGCTGCTGCTGCTGCCGCTGTTGCTATTGCTGCTGGCGGTGCTGCTATTACTGCCACAACTGCGAGACCAGTGGCTATGGTTATTATCGCTGGCGACATTGTAGGGCGACGATAGCTTCCTGCAGCAGGCTGCTGTGCTCAGGTTGCGCTTGCCGTTCGTGTGTTGCTGCTTTACCACTGCCAGTGACGCAGCTGTGGTTGCTCAAAGCTGCTTACAACTGCAGCATATGTGCACCTGACCTGTAGGCTGTAGGCTTTGTGGCTCTTGCCTTGATATGACTTGAGACTGAGCTACTGCTTGTGCACGGCGCGAGTGCTTGTCCCATACTTGTTGGATCCCGCATATGGGCCAGCCTCACCCATTCAATGTTGAGGCCTCAGAGCCACGTCATCCATTCATTCAGCACTGCCGCCTCGCTGCTGCTGCTACGTGAGCGCCAGAACTAACAGGCAGTAGGAGGGCTGGCTCTGTGGCAGGCGCTGGCGGCAAAGGGAGGCCGCTGCTGCGACAGCCCCAGTCTCACAGGCAGTAGAAGGACTTTGTAGACAGGCGCGGGCGGCGAATGGAGGCCAATGGCGGCATGGAGACTGGTTGCAATGGCGAAAGCGCTCCAACGGCATTACAGCGGCGTTGTGTAGTGATCAGGTAAAGCGGTATACTAAAGGCTCTCAAACTGGCTTTTTTCGCTTGTGTGCTTTACTGAGGCGCTGTGTGAATACCTCTCCGTTCGCGCAACATTGCATTGAACCAGGCTCCAAACAGAGTTGGTTTACCACGTCAAGCAGACAAGGAGGCAATGATGCAAGCATCGGCTCACCACCAGCAGCAGCAGCAACAGCAGCAATTGAAACGCAGCCGCTGGTGCGTGCTGCTGCTGATGTTAGCATGCTACATGCAGGTTTTTTTGTGGTTGCTGCGCAATTCCCATATGCTCCTGGCCTTAGTCGCCCGCAAGTGCATGCCAAGCGCACTAGCAGTTGCTCTGCAGGAGTCGCAGCAGTAGCAGCGCAACGGTCACTGGATACGGTACAACAATAGAGTGAAAGCGCGGGCCAAAATAAATATAGGAACGCATGGTTTTTTTCGACTTCAGTGCAATATTCTGACGACCACATGTGCTCATTCAAGGTGGCACATGGCAGATGTTCTGATGCTATCTGTTGAAGAGTGTGATTGAGACAGCTTACACACGCACCTTCCGTTTACTGCATGTTATGGTTCCACTAAATGTTATGGTTCCACTGTTAATGTGTTCAGTCACTACCGTCAACGCGGTCTACCATACCGTAAGGCAATTATCTAGTACAAGTCTACACCACGTGTCGTTATTTAGGGGTACAGCAACAAACGATTTTTTGGAAAGCGTATCCCACACGTGAAGACAAAGCTGAAAAGTGCCAGAGATACTGCAAAATTCAAATGTATCAATGCAGGCCAGAGCGGCTGAGTTGTGGCGTCATGCATGTGCATGTTGATGTGATTGGACACGCTCCCGAGCAATAGAAAGATGAAGGACCACTGATTTGCACGGAGACCGTTGGGTTTGACAGGATTGCGCATGCTGGAGACGGTCAAACATTCCCACCTGCCTCAGTCAATCCTAAGCTGAATGCGCATGCCCGTTGAGGTGAAATGCTTGAAATGTTCCAATGTGCATTGATGTTAACCAACGTCGAAGAAAGTGACAATGACCATCATGTGTTGTGGTAGTATACTGTGCCTAGTGTCAAGGAATGCTGGAAGATGGTGAAATGCTTGCAGGCAGCTGAAATTGCTGTCGTCAGCATGAACACAAATGGATAACTGGACTTGTCCACACATCGCAGCGGCGCAACGAGCAACATTTGCGACTCAGGCAAATGCAATCACTATACGCTACTCAAGAACTTGTTGCACTGTTAAATGTCTTACAACACAATAGCGTTCTCAATGCAGTGTTCAAAACATGTTCGCATTATCACCTCACGGCCATCCTATTGCAATCTTATGCAGGCCCACCATCTGAGATCGGCTCCAAGCGAGGCACAGCTGCAGGCACCCTCACGAACTGTCAAATCGCCCTAGTACCAAGCAGCTGGTGTGCGCCACTTGCAGCGAGCAGGCCTGGCTATATGCTTGGCTCCAAGACAGGCAGGTGGTTTTGAAACTGCTCATGTTGCTTGCAAAGTTAGTTATCCGGAGCCTTTGTCCTGTGTGTATTATAAACACTGGCAGGTGTTGCTTATGTTGCGCATGCTGAAGGCATCATTGCAAATGGTGAGCTTGATTTATGCACCTGCAGAAGTGCAGGGTGGATAAGCATTATGCTATGCCCATCAATACAGCTCAACTGCAAGGGTTATGATTCAGCAGTAGTTGCTGTCATGATATATGCATTGCAATCGATGCCTTGTCCTGACCATCAAATTCATGCTGTTGAAATGATCAGGCTATTCAACTGCTGCTGTTGGTCTAGTTAGCATGAGGTGCGTGCATGCATGGCCGCTGCTTGCGAAGAGGGCATCACTGGCCCCTGATGTGAGTATGCTGCGGATGAGATGTTTTTCTGTGACTGATGCACAAGTCCTGAACCTCTGCGGTCTGTGCTAGTGAAGGTGGTACAAGTACGCTGCAGGCACAAACTGCGTCCTTTCCATACGAGCACCAGCACACAGCCTGATTTTAGAGTGTTTCAGGTTCGTAGCATTATCAGTATTCGTGTGCTGCAAGCAGGAACCATGATCATTTAGCAAATTACCTGATCGATGTTATCTCTATCTGACGTCGCAGATGTCGTGGAGATTCCAGCAGCAAGATGGCGTGTTTTGCAGCTGCATATTCTGCATGGTGCCAGGCAACCATCCGCCCAAGTACTTATACCACCTGCAACGTGCGATTACAGCACAGCGGATTTGCGCATTGCGCCCAGATGTGTACACACGCACTGTTATGTCAAGGCACACCGTTTTTTACAACAGGCACCTCATCAATGCCCCTCTTTCTGTTCTTTTCTGCACAAATGCATTTCTGAGTTGTGCGTCCCCGTGTTGAGTATTAGTTTGTGTTACCATTTCAATTTGCGACACACTTGACCGGTTTCAAACTGTGAGGCCAACATCACATACACGCACAGGCGGCTGCAAGAGAGGGTGCATGCCCGTTCAGCAGGTTGTTTGGAGAACGGGTGCTCTGCTACACCTGATTCGATCATCTTTCAGTATTTCTCGCATTACAGTTGGTGCTGTGATCCTACGCGCATGACCTTAGTGTGAACACACATGCATGCATGCATCATGTTTGAGTTGTGGTCCTGTCAGTGGTGAAGCATCAACAGTACATCAGGCACATGTACATGCACGCACCTTGGAGTTGTCCTCGTGAACCTGATGTCAAAAGACATGCCATATAGCTGGCAAGCACATGCCATGGAATTGCAATCCAGGTCTGTATGCAAAAATTATAAAGGTAGATGACTTTGTCAGAATTCGACATCAGGTGGCTCTGGCAGAGCCAGCTTGACAACACTTGGCTCGTGAAGTCATCATCCGTCGCTCAAGATGCCATGCACTGTTATGTCGTGTTGCAACAACAGCACTAGACAAGCATACATACTCTGCTTTACAAGTACTAGCATGACATGTCATTATCTGCATTACAAGAGTAGGTGAAGCGGCTCACTGCAGCACGGTCACAATAGCAGAGCGGCTTTAGTTTTCACTATGCAGGACAAGGCTGACCTTACACAGCAGATGACAACGCAATGTATGCTTGCAAGCGGCTTACTTTTGTACATGCATAAAGTTGTCAGGATGTGTGATCTGAACGCCGAAAGCAGGAGCAGTAGAACTTCAACATGCATCATGAATAATCTTGTGATTTAAACACACATTAGGCATCACAACTGGCTGCTGATGTCTACGATTTGGGCTTCTTGCGGGCTCCGCCTGTGCTGCCCTTAATGCGTTTTCCCACCGTGTTCTGCGTACGCCGTTTCCTGACAAAAGGGTCATGGACATTGCCAGCAACCATGTCGCGCATTACCTCAGCCAGATACCTCATTTTGTCTACTGCCTGCTGTGGTGGCAATGACTTAGCGTCTGCGACAATGGTCTTGGCAATCGCCCATACCTCAGCATGAGCCTTCTCAACATTAGTCTGCAATGGCTCATCTAATGCTGCTGCCCCTGCCCAATCACCGTCGAATGCGTGTTGAGTGACATCTGTGCCAGCAGCATAGTGCATTGCAGCAAGAGCCAACACTTTGGCCAGTGCTACCTGCTGACCAGCACTAGTGGTGACGCAAGCTGCTGCCTGGGCTGAGGAAGGACGCAGCCACCTAGGGTTGGTGTTGCGGAATACAGCATTGGCAGCTGCAATGGCGACACGTAAGCATTGTGGCCGGCCAGGCGCTGCAGGATTTGATGGAAGAGGTACATCAGCCACCATTTGCTGCGCACTTGTGCCCGCCCCACCCCCCCCCTCCTTACCATTCCGCAGAGTAAGTGTGTTCTGCATAGGGCTTGCTTTGCGAGCAGCCTTGAGCACCCGCTCTGCTGTGCTCTGCGGCAGCCCTTGCAGAGTGCAACCATCTATGGCAGTGATGATGTCGCCAATGGCTACAAGCTCTGATGCCTCGGCAGCAAGCATGCCACCGTCCTCCGCGCGCGTGAACGCTTGTACGACGACCATGCGGTTGCCGAATTTGAGCTTGACGCCGAGGCCCTCGCCCTTGCGCATGCGCAGCGTCACGTCGAACATGCCGTACGCCGGAGCTGCTGACGCCGCACCGCTTGTATCGGCAGCGGCGGTGCCAGCTGCGCATTCTCCAGAGCCCTGCTCGCTATCCGCTGTCCCCCCCACCCCCTGTCCCTCCCCCGCCGCCGGCCCCGCCGCCTCTGCCACCCCCCCAGCGGGGATGACTGTCACTCGCGGCAGGCAAGCGATGATGTGACGGCAGAGCATGCCTGTCCGTATGGGGTTCAGGCAGCTGCACAGGGCAGCGCCTGAGGCCGCCACCACCACCGAGTGCTGCGAGCACCCTGAAGTAGCCGTCGCTGCAAACCACTCCTGATTTGCAAACACTGGGGCGCTGCGCGTGATCGCTTGCAACATGCCCTCACTTGCCCTCCGACTATCATTGTCATCTAATGTTGCGTCAGGGTCGTCCTCCGGGGTTGGTCCTGAAAGCAGCAACACACGCGCATCAAGTCAGAGGGTGCTTTAGAAAGGGCTTGAATGCGTCCAGACATGAGAAGAAAGTGCAGGTGACTCTCGCATCAGGGCTGCCACCACCCAGCAGTCCGCAGTGCACGGCGCCTCATTGAGAACCTCACGTTGATTGTACAGGGCTGCACAGGCAGACAACCTGAAGATTGAGAAAAAGGCAGGTGCGGCGTCTCAACGAGGCTCTGGTGTTGGTTGCAGCGGGCTGAACAGGTGAGAGGGGGTGAGAAAAATGCATGCAATCGAACTTCAAGTCCAGCTCAGCAGTGGAAACGTGTACCACTGAGGACATGAAGCTGAAGAACTGGTGGACATTAGCCTTCATTCGGCAGTGCACGGACTCATACAGGGTATGCATATACTAAATTACATCGGATGATCATGATCCCTCAGTCAGGCGAGTCTGACAGCACCCCTTTGAGGGGGGGGGGGGCGGGGCATTTACCAGGGCGGGGGGGGGGGGGGGGGGGGGGCAGAGGTCCAAGATTGGCAAGCCGAATAAACCAGGAGGCAGGCGAGTGGGTCGAGAGGGAGGGGGGGCAGGGGCATAAGAAAGGCTGAGGGTATCGAGGATGCCGTTACCTTGCTGGCTTTAGTGTACTCGACTTGCTTGGCACATGGACATGCAGTACTATAATGGGAACAGCAATATTTGCTGCAGCACTGTTGCTGTTGTCGACATTTCTGTAGGTGGGTGTTGTCGCCGTTTGGCAAAAGGGGGGCTATGACTTTGCAATGACGCCCGTGGTCTCACACAAAGAGAGGGGGCGTCTAGAATGGGGGGGCAGTAAGTCATTATTCAACAGCGGTACGGTAAGGTCACCAGGTGCGTGTGCTACATGTGCATGATGAACTTCGCAAGAAAACGTACCTGGACTGGAATTGAGACCTTCATCCGCAACCGCCACATGATACCGCGCTGCAGCGACCACCTCCTGGGCGATGTGCTTCAGGCAATGCAAAGTGCCATGATGCTTCGCTACCTCCAGCAATGCCCCGTAGATGCTGCGCAGCCCTGCATCGATGCCCTTCACAGCCACGTCCAATGCGCGGGTGCTGGCCTCCATGTATAGCTGGTCTTCCGCGCTGTATCTTGCAGTGATGCGGCTGATGGAAGTGGTGAGGGAGCACAGCGTGCCCATTTTCTCCAGCTCTGCCTTCAGCTTGGCAAAGTAGCCCTCGCAGCGCTGGGTAGAGTTGATGCCGAGGGTGAGGATGCCAAGCCGGAAACAGAAAGCCCACCGCCTGCGGATTGCGTAGATGGTCCGGTTGAGGTATGTCACCACCTCGGCCTCAGCTTTTCCAGCGTGTGCAAGGCAATGGTGCATTGCTTGCCACGCTGATTCGAAGCAGCGCTCCGTGGGCGCTCTGGACGCCAGCCGCAGATGCCGCTTGAAGTCCTGTCAGTCAACAAGAATGGACAGTACCGGTGATGGATATGCTTGGCATAAACATTAGCATACACGGACGAGCCTGGCCATGTCCACAGGCCAATAAGCACATGAAATACAGGAAGGTACAAACAGTACATGAGGCTCTCACTTCTCTTGTAGTAGTACATTTTTCTGCCATCGCTGCTTGTTGCCAGGCAAACCCTAGTAAATCGCGCACATTATCAAGCTGATGTAAGTGTATCAAGCACATCTCTGCACTTTGCAACCCTATATGCGCATTCTGTCAGATCAATTGTTTTTGAGTTAAAACATTGTGCACGTGATTCAGCTGCCCAGCACTTCCCTGGCTGAGTATGCGAGTTGCAGCATCACTGTTTAAGATGGCGCAGAACACGCAGTGCACGAAGATCATGGTTGCTTCATACATGTCACCTTTGGGTGTCAGCTGGCACATTCTGGAAAAATACCATCTTGATCACTGCAGACTAGCCAGCGCTCAACACCAAAGACTTGTGCAAGCCTGACATGCAATGTCTCACAACGTGCATTTGGCAGCGGATGACTAAAAAAAATGCCACGGAAGTTGGCTTGCCAAGATAGGGATGCACAGCAATGCTGGCTGACAACATTGCGATCAGATTGTTCCTGTCAACGTCATTTTTGTCACCTTTGGGTGTCAGCTGGCACATTCTGGAAAAATACCATCATGATCACTGCAGATTAGCCAGCGCTCAACACCAAAGACTTGTGCAAGCCTGACATGCAATGTCTCACAACGTGCATTTGGCAGCGGATGACTAAAAAAAATGCCACGGAAGTTCGCTTGCCAAGATAGGGATGCACAGCAATGCTGGCTGACAACATTGCAATCAGATTGTTCCTGTCAACGTCATTTTTGTTCACGTGATGCACTCATGGCTAGGTGCTCTACACATGCAAACAAGGGGCATGCACTCATGGCTAGGTGCTCTACACATGCAAACAAGGGCCATGCTACTAATTTCCAACAGCTGTAGACATACATTTGACAGTCAACTTCCGTGGCGTCGGGGTGCACTTGCCTTCCATGCAGTCCCCAGTCTTGATTTCAACTTCTCCTTCACGTTCTTGATGAAATGCCACTCGCAGATCAGGTGCGCCGTTCCCGGCCATGACAACTCCATGGCCGCCTCTGCAGCTGCATCTCTGCACAATAACACAAGTAAGGATAAGATTGGGTCACCAGCCTGACAGTGATGCCATGTGTAACAGGATAAGGGATGTGCGCTAGCGTATAGCACCGTACATATACGGCTGTGCAAGGGATGACTAAGAGCCTCGCTTCTTCTTCGTACATACCACGTAGGTGATACCTGAACTTCAACTTCTTTCAATTTCTCGTTCAGCAGTGTAGCGCTATTGCAGACAGCAGGCAGTTGTGCATTTGATGACACCACAACCACAAGCATAACACTGCAAGCACGTGCGGGCCGATGGTGGCAGCTGCTCAACAACAGTTTATGTACATATGTCTGGGTGACTACCTTCAGCTGTTCGCTCATGTCCCTGAAATCAAGCTGAAAGCAAACCCTTGCTTAGTGAGAAAGGATCATGACATGTACGCCGTATGCCGCATGCCACAATGGCTAAACTGCCGTCTTTATAACGCATATAGAGCGGGTAGGATACTTGAGTTGGCGTATATGTATATGCTATAGTATTTAATAACCAACATGTATATCAGTTTTGTTAAACAGGATACTCTTGCAGAAACAGGATATGCTGCAAGCCTTCATACCTGTCTGTGAAGCACACTCGAGGGAATCGCCCGTCCACCATTTTCACATAATGGTCGAAGAACCACGTGAACTCTTCAGTGCCCTCTCCATCCAACACTGCCTGGCAGAACAGTCTTGTCCTGCACATATTGCAGAGAGATTCGCACAGTCTGAGTCAGACATCTGTGTTTCATGGCCCGCTGTGATTTAAACTTGACTGATACATGCTCAGCAATCAATAGCATAGAAGCCATTAGCATGACAGTATACGGTATACGCATATCAGAACCATGCATTCGCGCATACAGTACTTCATCACCATCAGACATTCCTGCAACAGCGACATGACTCACTTGCTCTCGCCGTTCACGCCAATGATAATGCTGAGCGGCAGGCCATACTTGTTTGTGCCAAATGTGCAGTCCTGTGAAACACCCAAGCAAGTGGACAACAGAGACGATTCAGATTAGTGGCTTCAGAAAATGCAACAGTGATCACTCCAGCGGCAGTTGAGGCATTGGCACGACGACACAATCATGACAAAGCCTG